>JAHHFK020000856.1:0-219603 GCA_024533555.2 Aedes koreicus | reverse complement strand
TAATGCACTACGAAAGATGAAACAGTGAACAGGTTGCCCGCTAAGGCGCCTGGATGGGCCGATTGATCCGAATCTCCAGTCAGCCAGACTTCTGCCTACAGTATGAGACTAACCTTTAACCACTACGCCGGGGTCGACCCCATACCGAAAAATGTTTTATCTCACCAATTTTCCATTTATTTTGTTCGCGCCAGAATATTTTGTTTTCGGATTCACTCATTATCGCATTCGGCTTTCTTCATATTGGCAAACAATACCGATAATACACAAAATTGGAGTAAAATTCGGAAATATGACGGAAGAATAAAAAATTGCTTCCATCTTCTAGCAAAGCACTCTTCGATCTTTTCATGTAGGAAACGCCTGTGTTCCAGCTCGAAAAGTTGTCAACAAAGGAGTATATTAAATTTCTAAGCTCCTTCTCGCCCAACGACTCATTCATCTTAAAACATATCCCACATCAGAGCAAATACACATATGCTCTTTCGAAGGAAGGAAAGACTCCCGCACGATCCCGTACATCTTCTTAAGTAGACATCTAATCGACCATTCACCCCATCCCTGCTGATCATAAGGAGAACGATGGATGAAGAGCCTGTCACACCCAAGGCAGCTGTTCTGGCGCTTCCATCGTCTCTACAACAGTCAATCCAGGAGAGTGCATATTAGGAAAGTGCTATGCTATGCTATGCTATGCTATTAAGATGAAAGGAAACGCTGAGATCATAGAAAATGTTACTTTTTCTGCCAAGCAATCCAATAATGAGGGTCAAAGTAGTTTCCAAAAATAATACTTTTTACTGAAACCAATATTGTAGGCATAGTCTAGTATGAGCAAAAACGGTTCTATTTGGTATGAAGCAAAAACAGCATTACCCAAATTAGCCTATTACAGTTCACGGTCAGATAAAAGTTCGTCCATGACAAGAAAACATTCAAGGTTTCCAAGATCATTTCTTCTTAAAACGATAGCTTTTTATCGATGCCTTGAAAAATAAATTGATAGCTATTACAAACAAATTGCCAATAATGGGAATCTAATTATATCATCATTCGTCGAATTGGGCATGCAAATGATTAAATTGTCACAGTTCATAGTTTCAGTGATTCTGATGATTAAACTGTCACTGTTTTTACTTTCAGCTACGCGTCATAGCTTGGATGAGTAATAAACATTTTTTACCAATCCACCGTTCAAAAGACTCCCTCAAACCCAGCGCCGAAGCACTACTACTGTGTGCATTGTCGATTTGGGAACAAATGCTATTTGCGCTTGGCGAGTACGCATGTGCCACTGTATAGAACTACAGGTACTACCCGCGGCAGCAGCAACAGCATCAGCAGCACCAGAAACAACAACAACGAAAGCCACAGCGCGCAAAGAGAGCTTTTTATTCTCAATCTTCGCGCCGCGGTTCATCAAGCTCATTCGAATCCTGAATGCGGACGCGAACGCACGTGGTCCTCCGTTCTTGGATGTGTACGTCGGTCTTCTCTCACTGGGTTAGCTCAAAAGGAACCAGCAGTGCCTTTCGCTCGATTATCTAACTCTTGCTTCCCCTCATCGGAACAAACAGGAAGTTGCAGAAGAAGAAACGACACGCTGTGAATCCAAGTGTAAAACTGTGCAAATTTATGAAGAAAACATAAAACCAGGTGAGAGAGGATCGTCAAACGACGGTTGAAACAGTAAAGGTAACGACTTGTGCATGCACACCTGGAAGAAAGAAGAAATGAGCGCAGAAAAGTGAAATGTGGAAACGAGTGTTACATTAACATATATAACTATACTAAGCGCCCTCGTAGATGCGGTAAAGCAGATTGTTGCTGCTGTTGTTGTTGTTGTTGTTGTTGTGAACGTAGTTAATGCTCTGTGTCTCAAGAAGAAAACTTCAAGCTCGAGTCTAAAGTCGTAACTGGTGGTAGTTCAAGTGTTTTCAAAGTGTGCTCTTGCAGGAAATATCAACGGCCGACGTTCGGTTAGAGAGGAAAACTAGTTTTTCCTAACCGCTTGCAACACTCACAAACACAGAGAGAAGAAAAAAGCGCAATCGAAAAAATAGCGATCTACGTAACATCCAATGTCGAAGGCATTCCAACTGGCCTAAAGCCTTGTGGAGGAGAACGCTGCTGCTGGTACTTACTTGGTGCAATACACAAAATAAATATCGAGTGATTTTCACGGTTTAGTGGCAAAGAAAAACAGTACCCAGCAAAATGATGGCCACCAATGGGAAACTGTTTTCGTTCGACAAAACCGAGATCAACCCGGCCCGGAAGAAGGTCTCCATCAAGCATACCGTGGCGGATGTGGTGATATTTTTGCTCACGTCATTAGGCTACATTATACAGGTAAGTGAATCTACCTTGGAATATACTTATGATTCGTGAGTGAGCTCGGGTGGAACATTTACTGGGATGACTACTCCACTTTTAGGATAATTGTCCTCGTAATATCCGACAAACGGAGAGGTTATTATTTAATAACGTTGAATAATGGACTTGGATGGGAGTCTGTCATTGCGTAGATTTCATGCGCACCGTTTTTATCATTACACGCATTGCTGTTTCTCAGTTACTCTGTGACCGGAATAGGACACAAATGGGCTGTGGCGTCGGTGAAAAATATTCCAACTCCGACTCATCATAACTCGGAAGCTTTTAATATCTTGACATTGAAAAGACCACCGAAATGGAGAGAGAGATAGACATTTATGGCAATTTTTGCTTTGACTGTTCGTACCTTTCCAGTTTGGATTAGTGGCATAATTTTAGAACTAAAAGTCGGCTTGATTAATTTTTAAGTTTGCATTGCAAACACATGGTTGTTTCGATTTTCTTCCCTCGGGAATTTATTTTCGAGGTTTGTTTGCCTATACAAGAGAATAAGTTCTAATGAATTGAGTGTTGTATGTGGAGTAAAATGGCCCTATGAATAAGATAAAAAATAGTAAAAACAGCAATAACTCATTACAGAGCTGACCGACTATGCTGAAATTTGGCACAATTTCTTTGCTCTAATATTACTTCCAAACACAGTACAACATGGGATGCAATAAATTTTCACGTTGATTTGATGTTCTCCAACACTACTGAAATATTTAGGGGATGCAGTACTAAAAAAATAAAGTATAAGCTCGAATCCCACTCACCTTTAATTTAATTTTCTTGTTTATACTTACATGTAGCGTCAAAGTTTGTCTATAGAAATTGTAAACTTTTTGGTATCTTTTTCAATGAACATATAAAAAACTCCAAAGGACAACCCGATAGGGTTGTACCACGGCCAAATTACGGACGTCCGTCAGACGGTTAACTCATGTCGCACCAGATCAAGATTTACCGTGTATTCGATT
Organism: Aedes koreicus; assembly: GCA_024533555.2. Taxonomy (NCBI): domain Eukaryota; kingdom Metazoa; phylum Arthropoda; class Insecta; order Diptera; family Culicidae; genus Aedes; species Aedes koreicus. The sequence continues at coordinate 216,247 of JAHHFK020000856.1, read as the reverse complement.
CTAGATACAATAGAATGCCTCCGTCGATGTAATTCTAGAAATCAAAACAAAACAGATGTCGAATGAACAAGCTCAGTGTTGACAACCCAGAAAGCGAAGCCTAGTACGATTGAAGTAGGATTGAAGTACACGCTATAAAAGTACACAGGTAAAATAGTTTACCTACCGTTAGGTAAAAATAACTTACTTTTGGGTAAAATTATAGTTATTTGTATCCAACGGTAGGTTAACATGATTATACCCAACGTTGGCTTCCCACACTTAACTGCTTCGCTGGGTACTTTTTTTTAAGCGTGTGGCGAAGGACGCTGGCCTACTTCATTCGAACTACAATTCCACCTCCATTGTAACAACCGATTGACTTGGAGTGTCAAAATAGCTAGCGGTTCATTTCAAATGTTGGCAGTTGGTTGAAGGAGACTTGGACTAGGACTGTTTGCTTCAAATAGACCTCGGATTATTCGTTGAAACGTAAGGCATACAATTTTATTTATTTATTTATATATTTATTCATTATTTTCTAGGGTATGTGTCCCTTGACTCAGCTTAATATGCAACGACCGAATAAATTTTTACTATAACTCATGAAGTATTTTAGCTGTAAGCGAGATTAAGCTAGTTATACACTTGCTTAGATAAGTTTAATACGACAAACGTTTTTTTCTGATTTTATCATTTAAGGCATTGCCAGCTGTACTCGCTTTACCCAACACAAAATTCCCCAAATAAAACTAAAATTCAACGGCTTTGAAACACTTAAGTGATTTTCACATATGATTTATCGGACTTTCGACAATGAAAACATTGTAATTCACTCTACACAAATTTGGTTGCTCAGGTTTGTGTTTAGATGAGCCATTTGAAATATACAATTCATATGAATCCATTGAAAATTTTACCTATGACTACATTTTTACTTCTTTACGACAAGCCATAGTTGCGAACATAGAAACAAATATTTTCCTAATATTGAGTCTACGGTTTTCTAGTTAAATCTTTTTTTTTATGTGTTAACAGTAAGTTAATAATTTGTAACTGTTTTCCAGTCAATTGATAGATTTTCAAGTCGCAAAGGTGAACGAATCCTACCTGAGTTGTTGATAATAATTAAAAATAAACTATTTCACCATAAAGTGAAAAAAAAAGCAATGTTTGCAATTTAAAAATGAAAAAAAAATGATTTGTTATTAAATTTCAGTTAGAAAATTAAAATTATTTTTACTTATATTTGACAAATAGATATTTTTTTCAAATATTTTTGCTATTAGAGCAGACGTATAGCTTTGACAATCACCTTTTAAAAAATCGGTCAATCGAAATTTTACAATATTTTTCGAAATTTTCAATTTATTGGATAAATCGTCCGTATTTGGAAGTTGTATAATTTGCTAAAACCCTGCATAATGAATAATAATTCGATATCTAGTTGAAACTATGCTTTGGATGCAAGACTAGCCACAATTTATGTTAATGTTATATAGCAGTTTTTGCTCGGTTTCTCCATAAACACCACAAATAACAAATATTTTTTATGTATGCCATGTTGTTAGGGCTTCCCTTAGATCAGTCGGCAAAGGCGCAGTTACAAAGCAACACCATGCTGGAGGTGGCTGGGTTCGATTCCCGGTCGGGTCTAGGAATTTTTCATTAAAGGAAATTTCTCGAATCCCTGGGCATAGGGTGGGATTGTACTTGCCACACAACCATACAAATGCAAAAATGGTACCTGGCATCGAAAGTTCCCAAAAAATAACTGTGGAAGTGCATTTTGAACACTAAGTTGAGAACAAGCAATAAGCTAGTTGTGAAAGCTATAAGCTTGACGTGCTAAGTAAGAAGAATAAGAATAAGAATAAGAAGAAGGAACGAAGAAAAACCTTTTTTAGTTCAGAACGTACCACCTCACTACGAAGTAAGTACTATGTAAGCTCGGTCGCTAGCTGTATGAATCACCCCTCTAAACATTCCTCCCAATGAATAACCCCACAAATATTTTGCCAAAAACAGCGAATAAAACCAATAATAAATTATCCAATAGCACCAATTGGGACCAATGAGGGAGGGTTCTAAAGCATTTTAAATTGCTATTTTTTTTTTGTTGATTGTTGATAGTGTTGAAATTGTATGAAAAGTATCTTTTTATCTGCATTATAAAGACTGTATTCGATGAAATTTGGACACTCAAAATAGGTCACCAAAAATTTTCCTTGAGCCCGATTCTTTTCAAACTTTCTGGAAATAAAGTACTACTAAATGGTTAAGTTTTGACATCATTGGTTTATTGAACCTCTGCTCCCAACCCAAATGCCCGCACCTTTGCCTTGACCCCTTGCATCAAATTTTGGGCAAGGATAGGACCGACTTGCTTACTTACTTTTAACCACACTTTCTTTAGTTCAAGTTCATTTTCTATCAGTTTTGGAGTTTTAACGAGCTTTGCCTTCATGATTGCCCAAAATTTTTCAATTGGGCGAAGTTCCGGAGTGTTTGGAGGGTTGACGTCTTTTGGTACAAAAACTATATTATTATCTTTGTACCAGTCTAAGACGGGCCGGGCATAGTGGCAAAATACCAAATCCGGCCAAAACAGTGTCGGGCCATCGTGAGATCTCAAGAAGGGCAGAAGTCGTTTTTGGAGGCATTCGTCCTTGTAGATTTGTCCGTTGGCGCCCCAGAGGTGATGAAGGGCTGACTCATTTTGCCACATCCGCAGATCACTTGCCAGACAAGGAATTTTTTTAGCGAATTTCGACAGTTTCTTCTTCCGTACACTCTCCGGAACGGCCAACTTAGAGGTGGCGACGTAGTGTTCCTGTCCTGGCATTTGTTTGGTGTCGGCTTTAATGTAGGTCTCATCGTCCATTACAATGCAGACCGGTTTTGTGAGCCACTCCCTTACAGTTTTCTTGCACGAGTTTTGGCCACCGAGTTCTGTTTATCGCTCCGGTTCGGTGCCTTCTGGACTTTGTACACATATAATCCAGAACGTTTCATTGTTTTCTGCACAAAACAAACTGAAACTTTCGCCTTTTTCGCAACATCCCTGATCGAAATGTTGGGATAACGCTTAAATTGGTTCAATACCATCCTGGCCTTCTCCGGATTTGATGTGCCACGTTTTTTGCCACTACCATTTTTCTGCTTGGTTGTCTTACGGTCCTTGAACGTTTTGATCACATGAGATGCGGTTGAATGTGCGATTCCGAGCTGTTTTCCGATCCATCGATGAGAAGCGTTTGGGTTGCCGAAGTGAGTGCCCAAAATTTGTTGGCGCACTATTTCTTTATTCGAACCCATCACAGAAATCACTCGACCGATTTCACGAAACTCATTACACAATTGACACAACACAATGAAATACATTCAGTTAAAACTTCAATAATTTTTACCCACACGCTAAAAAGTTACGAACAATTGCGTGTGTCCAAATTTCATCGAATACAGTCTTTATTCCACCCTTTTGCCATAAATTAGAGTGAAAATTACCAATTTTTATGGTAATTTCACCTAACCGCCTATTCATCATATTGTCATTCGTCCTTTCATCTTCCCACATACTGTTGAAACTATTTAGCAGATTGTTAGTTTATAATTGTCAACTATAAATGTTGTTATCGGAACGGTAATGCAAATTATTATCAACAATAAGGAATGAAGCCATGAATGGCTTGTGGTAATGCTGAACAACATACAAATTTTAACATACCACCTGAAAGATCGAAGCATGCTTTGTTCGCGAGTGGACGTGTTTTTGTTTCGGTTGTCAATTTTTATTGTTCTACGCCTAATATACTTTTTTAAATTGATATGATTTATTTTTCAAGTCAACTAAGTGCGATGGACCGTCTCGATCTATACTATCCAAAGCATAACATGTTCATCAGTTGTGTTGGCTAAAAGGTCCTCCGTAGCACGGTACCACGGGATATGGAGCCGGCGCCAGAAGCATAACCAGTTCAGAACTGAGAGTGTTTATGCGATTTTTAGATGACGAAAATGTGTTCCACAGCAAAAAGTGCCGCAGATTAGTTGATTCAAGAACTTGAAGAACTCGAAGAACTTGAATACTCGATGACGGAGAGTCGAACAAACTACAAACTGACGTTCCAGCTTTCAGAAGAACTCTTGGAGATCTCGAGCATTTTTTTTTTAGTTGAATATTGTTCGTAACTATAGTAGAAAAAAACTCATTGCAACTATCAAAAGCTTACGAAAAACCACTTTACTTCGTGAAATAACGAGAATGTACTTAAAAAACCAAAATTTCCAAAATTGCGGCACTTTCTATACGACGACCAGTCAGTTAAAATACTCTTATTTTTACAGACTTCTTGTTTCTCTCGAATTATTTCGCTATTATATTATTTTAAATCCTTATGCAATGGCTTAAACATAGTTACGTCAATATTTTTCCTACTCCTCGTCATTCAATCTCATCGTTATGATGCTAAATTTACACACCGAGACAAATTAGCTACAGATCTGTAATGAATAGAGATAAAGGCTTTATTCATTTATTTATCATTTATTTCGTTCATAGTTCATTCTTAACTGGCGGCCATATAATATATTGATTCATGTAACGGTAACAAGAAATAAACAATGATAAATAAAGTTGTATATTAAAATAACGCAATGTTGTTGCTGCCATCCAAGAAATCTGACAAATTCTCTTTCACCACCCGTTCTTATATTTCAGACATCCTTCTTTTTTTCCGAGAGCGAGTAATTGCGCCATAACCATAAGCCATAGGGAGCTAGGACTATAGTTAATGCTTAAGTCCCAACCGTTTGAAGAAAAATGGAGCATCACTTAACCTTCTTAGACTTGATGCTCCCAACGACCATATTTAAATAAATTTTTGTTTTGTTCACCAAAGAGGGTATTCTGTTCAACTATTCATTTCCTCTTTCCTTTTATATCTTCTGAAGGCTACGCGGGTTCCCGTGTCTTCTTAAGGTAGATATCAAATCCTCCCTATCACCAACAGTTACATGGACGTGGCCAGGTGAGCGATCGACGAGTGTCTTCGTGGAAATTATTGCGTGAAGAAACGTAACTGGTTTCGTTTCATGGTGGCATGCAACGTCTTCAACGAATTATTCCTCATCTTAGTTTCATCCACGAGGTATGCAAACGTCAATGCTAATACTAATGCTAATGCTAATGCTAATCGTCTGTTGATGGCACCACCTACACGCCTCGAGATTTGATAGTCGTCGACTGTCTATCAATTTTAGTTCGATGAAACCTAGACTAAGCGGCGCTGATGTTTCAACGGTTTGCTTCTAAAAATTTACGCAGTAAATTGGGGAAAGCAAAATGTCAAGCCGGGATGTCTGTTCTTTGTGGTACTGTGCATCTCTCCGTTCACCGCAAGCACCATAGGAAAAAACAGCGGCTTAGACATTTCCTTCTCGCTGATCGTCAGCCACAGAAGGACCGACTTCGCGTACTTGGCTTGGGAGATATATTTGACATTAACGCTGTTGTAAAACCCGAATCAGTTATATTCGGTGGACACGAAGTACCTCACGATATCCAACTTCTTTGATCCAGCCATGACAAACCATCAAGCTAATTTATCATGGCTGCTTCAAATCAACTGATAACGCTATCAATTATTTTCTGAACACAACTGGGTTGCTACGATTGGCGATGCATAGGTAGGTTCGCCACCATTTGGCAGAGTAATGCATACGTTAGTTACCTATTGGTGTTTCGATTTGGGTTACTGTTATATTCTAGAATGAATGGTCTTGATTCCGATATTGCAGACTTGTTAATGCCGGATTCTTTGCGCGATAATCCTCAGAATCCCAAGGTGCAGCAATACGATGACGCCTTTGAGCATGATCATAATTGACCACACGAGATTGCAACTGCTTTATTGCCAAATAAGCTATTATTACACCAAAAAACCAACAAATGATTTTGGGGACTAAGATACATTCTCAATGTATAATAACTGGTGATCCCAAACTAAGGCAATACCGGCGCTGGCCCCGACCGAGTGCAGGTCAAATAAGGAGAGGGTAGGAATGTGTTGAAGTGATACTCGCTTTATTGGAAGCCGAGAACACTTCAGCACTTCCTTCCAGAATTCACTTGGATGTGGATAACAGGATTGGGTGGCAGCAGGGTTCGTTATAGTTAACGAATTCACGCAACGTCTGGTAAAATATTGAAATATTAGCACTGATTTCTGATGCTATTGATGCCACTCTCAAATTGTGATGAAAGGTTTTCATTTGTAAATGTAATTAATATTAACGCTTAAGAGCTAATTTGGACCGATATAGACCAACAATAAGCCACTCACAAAATAGGATAGTGTGACTAATACCACCAAAATATGGTGGTACTGCGAGTATGGAGAACCAATAGTATGGATCATAATTAACTATGATCCCCACCACACGTGCACCACATCTCACCAAGGAAGCAAATTCATTATTTCTTTTTTGTTCTCACTCGATCACTCGCGCCACCAATAGACAACGTACTATGCCCGATAACAATATAGTGGGCAACAAAGCATCGAAACATGCGTTCACAAGCGATGCTCGAGACCGACTCGACGAGGCTGGCACCTTTTTTGACCACATAAAGTGAAGTGCTTATAGAAAATTGTACCTTTTCCCAGGACCCTTTTGTTTTAATCCTGGTCAATCACGGAGCTCGGACTTAACACAAATTAAAGATTTCTATGCAGTTTTTTTTTTATTTCAACGGGAAAGAAAATTCAACTTTAACTTTAGCTAGAGCCATATCAAAGCTCGAACTTTGATGACATCTGATGAAAGCAACTATCTGTAGCATACTAAAAATCTGCCAATAAAGAATCGGTGCGCTTCATATAGTCTCGTACCGTGCTCCCAGTGGTCGTTTATGTAATCTGGTGGTTCATAAAGCTATGTCCATTTAGAATCCGGAATAATAAAATCATCGGTATCTCGGAAACGGATTGACGTACAAATAAGTTTAATACATCAAAACAAAGGTAATTTACTTTACTTTAAGGAAAAAAAATATCAATACAAATCATTTCTCTTCGTTTCTAATAAAAATTCGCACTTTCTTCTTTATTCCTCCCATCAAACGCTGCACACCTCCGGAGTCAACTTCCTTGGCACATTTGTTCCACATTTTGGTCATCTGAGTCGCGTCTCGAGCCGTTTTTCCACTTTTCTTAAGCTTCCGCTTCATTATTGCCCAAAATCTCTCGATGGGCCGGAACTGCGGGCAGTTGGGTGGATTTATGTTTTCATCGATGAAATCTACGTTATTATCGCGGTACCACTGGATGACTTCCCGGCTGTAGTGGCAACTAGCCAAATCTGGCCAAAACTTCACGGGACCTTTATGGGCTTTAATGAAAGGTAGTACGCGGTTTTTTAGGCATTATTCCTTGTACAGCTTCGAGTCCATCGTCTTATTCGTAACGAACACTTTGGTCTTTGCTCCGCAGCTGCATATCCCTTGCCAAATCATCAGTTTTTTGGCAAATTTGTGCATAAAAGCAAACTTAAACTTCGCTGGAACATCTCCTCGTGCCGTTGCTATGTAGAATTTTTGGCCAGGAAGCTGTCCGAAACCCATTTTGACGTAGGTTTTATTGTCGATGAGCAGGCATCCTTGGTACTTCGTCAAAACCTGCTGGTACAGTTTCCGAGCTCGAGTTTTGGTGACGAAACTTTGCTTCAACGTTCTGTTTGGTTGCTTGCTGGCTTGATAAGAACGATATCCTGCTAGCAAACGAATTCTTCGAACTGTACTGCGAGCAGCAGCGTATTTTTGTGCGCTTTCAGTATCGGATAGTCCAGGATTTGCTCTGACGGTTCTAAACACCTTCTAGTTCAGCTTGCGGTCATATGTTCCACTACGACGCTTACCGTGAGGCACTCGATCCACGCTCTTTCGCTCCCTGAAACGTTTGAGCGCATCATACACGATTGATTTGGCGATTTTCAACGTTTTTGCGATTTTTATTGCGGATCACGTTGGATTATGAACGTGGGTGTGCAGATTTTTTTTCTCTCCTCTCGGCTTCCATCTGGAATAACTTTTGACTCACTGTACGAAACACCGTGAATACCACAGAAAGTGGGCGCCCAGGTAAACAAACCGCTGTAAAAGAATTCTTGCAGCGGTCACTTTCCGTGCCGCTGCAACACAATAAGTGATTCCGGATTCTAACTGGTCAGAACTTTAAATTTTCTTAGTGAGACCTTTATATGGTAAAATTTACTCAAAAATGCATCAGCTATCGTAAATTTAAAAAGCAGTTTTTGGCAGCGCATTTTTCTCTGTACAGGGTGTCTCACAATAGGTGTCACTAATTCAATTCAGCAGGGTAAACAGATTCATCAGCATCGAACTTTTTGGGTACCAGCGCATTCGTATGAAGGTCTAAACTGTTCTATACCGGCGGAAGTAGATGGGAGTGTCGCTGAACAATGTGCCATCTCAGTGATTTGAAATGGCTGTACCTTGATCGACATTTTGGAACCGTGCTGTCGTTAAACACTCTTTCCAGATCAAAATTTTGATTCCTGTTGTGGTTATTAAAATGCCGCTGCAGCTCTTCCGCAAAGCCTCCAACTACTTCTCGACCGAAGAAACATCTAATGATCGATTTTTAAAGCTAAAATGGAACAGATAAGTAACTTTATTTGTACTTATTAAAAATATCGTGCAGTCTTACATCCTCCTGCTGCATTTTATCGAGAAGTTTCTCAATTTTCATCGTTCCACAAACAACATACGACTTTATTCCACTTGCGAATGAAAACAATACGGCACACGGCGGTTGACAGATAAAAAGCCGAGCCTCGGCTTACAACACTGCTCAACCGATATTTCGGCATGATAGGCAGCTGAGGTCGGTTGAAGTTTTCTTAACGTTTGTGCTCGGCTCCTAGTGTTGCCGAGAATCGGTTTAGTAATGAAATTACCCGATATTTCAGTTTCAAGTGATGCTGAGACTCAGCATCGTTCGATTTTTTGCTGAGTTATCAGTTAAATATGAAAATATCGAGTGAATTCAGCTTAATGTTTAACCGAACCGGTGAATAATTTTTAAGTGTGTACCTTCGAAAGGAACAATTTACTCAAAAATGATTAGTTTTCGTAAATTTAAAAAGGAGTTTATGGCAGCTCATTTTTCTCTGTAAAGCACGCGACATTCTGTAAATCAGAGTAGAAAGAATAGAATGACGCGTACTTTAAGCGATGCGTTGCCAAAACTGCTTTTGAAATTTTCAAAACAACAAATGAATTTCTCCTCAATGCCCATCATAAACGCGAAACAGGTAAAACACTCACCAGGATTCAGGTAGAACAGCCTAAGCATCGAATTAACACAAAAATCATATTTCATTTTGTCTTAACCAGTGCTGTAAATTTCCATTTTGTTCATTTAGATAAATTTACCGATAACTTTTTTCAGAAACTGAATTTATGAATATGGTGCATGATAAAATTGAAGTTCTTGACTAATTGTACAAATTTTTCTAACATGGCATTGCCCTAACTGGTACATAGAAAGTGTTACATTCAAATGATATTCAATGATTAATATCATTTGAATATTCCAATATTGCGCTCTCACGTCTTAGGTTTTTTAGTTAGAGCAATACATTGTGAGACAAATTTATAAAAATAAACGAGCACAACAATTTTATCATACGTGATAATTTGAAAATCAGCTTCTGGAATGAGTTATCGGCAAATGAACCGCATTGGGTTGAAATGACTATTTACAGCACTTGTCTTAACTATGAAAATAAATGTTTTGATACCTACATGTTTTCTTAAAAATAATGTCAAAATAGTATTTTGTGTTTCTCAATTTAATCACAGTGTTTGATTTAAAGAGCTTTTGTGTGTAGTCTACCCGCTATCTGACGCCATAAAGCAATGACGATTCTGTTATGTTCTTATTGATAAACAAAATCACACAAAGGACTTTTATTCGATGTCCGTTCTCAGAATGTGTTCCATTAGTGAACACTGAATATTACCTCAAACTCTAGCCTTATCAATACCTATAATGTACGCATACGCAATGACAGTGAGCATATTTATTAACTTTAACAACATTAAATAAAGCACATCAAAGGTCAGTGTCACCTTGAGTACACAAATGCCATGAATCAAAAAAATAGCCGCATGTGGCAAATAAGCCTCACCCTAAATTATCCCACGAGAGACATCTCCGAGTCTAACGTCTTTCTCCGGGTTCACCGATAAATTTGTCAACGTCCATGGCCAAGGCGATTAGTATGGTACGTTTATCCGTTACCGAATGTGTTTGAACAATCTTCAGCTAAGTTTACTAATAAATTGTTTGACAAACAAAAACAGCAAGCATGATTAGGGGCATGCAGCGGCATGTAAACTACAACTGTGAGAGTGTAATACCTATAGGTAGGAAAATGTGGGAAAAATGCACTTTGGATTAATATGAATTTTTAAAACAAGTTTTAAATAGATTCGTCAAGAATTACTATATTAGCTGCTGATCTATCTTTTGAAAATTGTTGGTTTTAACCCTGGACGCGTTTTACACCCAGTCTCCCTACATAAATATCTGTTTGCATCGACGGCGACGACGACGAAGGCGACGAGATCTTGCGGAAGATGTGACAACGGGCAAGGTCGACGTGCAATGAACAGAAACTGGAATACACAGCAATTCAAGTTATTGATATAATTCTGTGAGCTCAGCTTCCACAGACATATTCTGATGATAAAATCCTGTTTTTAGCGAAATCCAACAGCTACAAATTGAAAACCAGCCACCCCCCCAACTCACATGGGTTCCTCAAGAAGTTGTTTTATTAGCAAGTTCTATATATATTGCAATTGTTAGAACAGCTTCTAGTATTTAGCAGATACGAATTATTCTTAAAGGTAATCTGAAGCCATCGCGGACTGCATCTCGTGGTCGACGTGTACGCTAGTGTGTGATATATGAGTAAATGGCAATTAGTACAGGTTTTACAACTGCTGGAATGAAACTGGTTGGCTGCGTAAGGAGTGTACATAAAGACGAGGTGAAGTTGGTTAAGTAAGACTACACTAGCTTATTGACATCTAGGAATGATGCAAGCGTATGAATTCTTTCCAGAAAGGTTTGCCTACAGTGTTCCATTTTAGTGTATTTTGTCAAAACTTTGGGTTCATACATTTTAGACTGGACCAAACATGCACCTAACTGTGGCACTGCTATGTAACTTTGCGGCCTTTATTGCAACTTAGATATAGATTCTTTTCAAGCTTAAGTGGATAACTCGATTCGATTCGGTTTAAGCTAAAGAGCAGCATTTTTTTTTCAGCACCAACATCGAAAGGAAAATTTCAAGACAACTTCCGAACGTGTAACGAACGTTCAGTCTCAAAAAGTTATCTTCCATTCGCTTTATCACTATCGTAAGTGCATTGTGAAGAATGTTCAAGTGCAGCATAAAACATATCTCCCGTGAGACAGTCGCTTGTCGCTCGAGGTAAAATATATCACGGTGAAGGTCATTCTCGTTGCGGGTACAACTTTTTGTTGACAAACAAATTTCGTGAAAACAATTATTTTCCGTCAATTATTGACGACGATAAGGTGCAATGACCTATCGGCCAACATTTCTTGTCATCCGTTTACGTATGCGAGCGACGGTGTCGGTTTCAGTTGGCGTGTTTTGTTGGGTCTTCAATAAACAAGAAAGAAAGTCACGAGACCAGGACACTGCCATCAACTATCGTAGGCAGAAGTAGTGACTTGGGTAAATAAGGTTGAGTGCACGACAAGAAAAGAGAGGAACATTCTCTGAGAGACAACGAACGTCCGCACACTCTTCATTTCCTCAAGTTACGTAACGATCAAGACATGCATGCATGCAAATTGTGTGGATGCTTTTTTTTTTTTAAATTAGCTCACGAGCCTCAACATGTGTACTTAAGACTTTTACATTGCACGGTGGTTCAAAGGTGTTTAAAACGTACCTCTTATTAATAACTAGCAGTTAGTGTAGCTATGCAGTGTCTATATTTGAGGAAATGCAAAGTGTTTTCGTTGGGAATTTAGCAGAGATCATGAGCGTTTGCACGAGCATGATTGAGCAGCCACAGTTGCTATGCCGATATTGATCATATCATTAGAGCAGTTCAAAAATGAGTTTCCTACCACTAGAACTTTCTCATGACACAACATTTTAAGATTTTTGTTTCCCAATGGTTTTTTGTATGCCACTGAAAATACCAAAAGTTCCCGAAAATATGTAACTGTCATATTGTGGATGTGGGAACATATACAACGACGGACAACGCAATGAGACAAAGGCCCGAATTTCATACAAAATGTTCATGGTTGGGGGCATTGTCTTTCATTTCATCGTGAACCCATTGAGCTGAAATTCCGGCTGCAGTCTAAAAGTAACCTGAATTTCAAACTGTATTAAATCCATAATTTTTCATTCACCATTTTAAAAGCTACATACACCGCTTACAATGAGAATACCTAAAGATCGTTAAAAAGTATCGATAATCGCTCAGAAGTGCACAGACCCAAATTGTGCAGATTACCTAATATTAGGTATTGGTATTGAAGGAAGATAAACGTTAAAAATTTCCGATTTTTTATCGTTGCTTTTGACTGAAAATTGGGTATTTTTTTGTAATATTATTTAATAGAATGCATCAAACAAGACATGCAATTTTACAATTTATCTATTCGGAGTAGTATTCTAAATGCTGCACTTAATGAGAATGTTCAACAAATTACAGAAATATTTTTACTGTATTTAAAAAAATATCAATGAAGTTTTACAGAAATATTTTTTCAGCAACGACCGAACATTTCAATAAGTTCATTTTTTCGCTCCGGAATGAAGCCGAATTTCACCTCTGGATTTACGTTGGTTCACAAGGATCCGTCGGAGCTAGATTCAAATAAAAGAATGTAAAAGTTATTGTTTCAAATAGTGGGACATGAATAAACTATATCTTGGAAGTATAATAAGAAAAATAATTACGTTTTCGCTTTGACCGCTTCTGTCCTCAATCCATGAGGAAAAATTTATTCCTTTAACGACCAATATTGGAAAATTACCATTACCCAAATGTTAGTAAAAATTACTGTTTATTGTCGTTTAATTTTACCGATATTTTAGGTATTGTCAACAATACCTAATTTTAGGTAAAATAAATACCTAAGTTTAGGTATTCTAATCTTAGCGTGTACGACAAAACAATAACAGCACCTTTTCATTTCCTTAAATTACGCTCAAATTTGAGCATAAACAAAGCTGAAATTTGATGTTTGAAGCACGAATCATTTTATCATCAGGAAAAACATCGCAGCAAGCCCTGCTTTGAAACTGACGTGTACTGTTTTTGCTGCGTCGGTTTTGCGAAAAAAAAAGCGTTGAAAATCGTGCCATGAAAAACGCATTCTTGACCCATAAGACTCTGGTGAAAATCCATAAAAAAAATTGAAATGATCCATAAAATTCATCCATACTTTATAAAAAATTTAGCAATAAAATGTCAAAAATGTACCGTTTTATATCTAGGGCATGATCGTTAAAAGTGTACGGATTACTCATAAACATATTGCAAATAATCCATAAAAGGCTCAATAACTTTCCTTAAACTTGTAAAATTGATCCATAGAATGTAACCTTAAATATATTCGCATGTTCCATAAAGTATTTGAAATTTTCCAAAAATAAATTGCCAATGATCCATAAAATGATGAATAATGAACGATAAGCTTATACAAATGATGTATAGTAAATCAGCTTTGTTCGCTAAACTATATGGTATGATCCATAGATTATGCCTGCATTTTTACAGGGTGGGGCACTATTTTTGTTAATTTTGATCCATCAAGATTGTAAAATTGATCCCTAACTGCGTTACTACTCAGATTGTCTTCGTTCTTTTAGGTAACCGGATAAAATATTACTGCTAAAGAAGGATTGCGGAGTTTTTGCGTAACCGTATTGAGGATTGAAGAACTAAGGCGGCAGAAAACGGTCGATGTTTCCGACATCCGAAGTGTTAACATAGCGTAGATTAGATTCCAGGCAAACGACTGATTCAAGCATTTTCCCGGTATAAAACAAACGGAGGATGTGTTTTGTAGTTAGGTCCAACGAGCGATAGCGAGTTGGACAGCAAGCGTCTGCCCGGCATAATTTAAATCAAATTTTCTGAAACAACATTTTAATCAAGTCATAAATTTGACCTGTAGTTCTTTATGTGCAGGAGAGCTCTTTACCAAATTTCTTGACAAGCATGAGTCACTGTTGCGGGGAGATCAAATAATGTTAAGTGCACAAAGTTGGTTTGTTATGAATCATTTTTTAAGCTTATGATTTGTTATACAAACTATTACAGATCATTGGCAATTTATTTATGGAACATGTACAATAATTTATGAATTATATGCACATTTGTTAGTGCAGAAATGTTACATCCTGTAGATCAATTTTGGAAGTTTAAGGAAAGTTATTGAACCTTTTAGGTATCATTTGAAATATGTTAATGGGAAATCCGAACAATTATATGTATATATCATTTCCTTGATATATAACGGTTAATTTTTGACATTTAATTGCTGAATTTTGTTAAAAGTACGGATTAAATTGATGAATTTAAGGGATCATTTCTATGTTTTTTTGTGGATTTTCATCAGAGTCATTTTTTGTGGATTATCGCAGAGTATTATGGGTCAAGAATGCGTTTTTATAGAACGATTTTCATTTTTTTTATGGATCATTTCTTCAGTTTTAAAGGTGCAAACTTAGGCTGCCGTAGTTCTTTACGTGCACGAGTGCTCTTTACCAAATTTATTGGGAAACATATGTCGCAGTTGCGGTCGTAAAAGAACGTGAGAACGCAAAAGTAAGTCAGCTTTCTGAAAATTGAAAATCTTCTACAAAGTGATCCTTCTTTTACAGCAATATTTAAGCCGCATTGCTAAAGGAACAGACATTTTAATAAATCTGAGTAGTAGTGCAGTCAAGGATCGATTTCCCTGTAGTTAAAATTTATAAAAATTTGAACCCAAAATTGGAAAAATTCCGGCATAATTAATGGATCATAAATATTAATTTAAGTGCACAAAATTGATTTGCTATGGACCATATTTAGAAGTTTATGGTTCATTTTTTAAACCTATTATGGATCATTGACGATTTATTTATGGAATATTTTCAATAATTTATTGAAAATGTGCATATATTTAAGATTACAAACGTTTCATTCTAAGGATCTATTTTTCAAGTTTAAAGAATAATATTGAACCTTTTATGGAACATTTCCAATATGTTTATGGGTAATCCGTACACTTTTATCGATCATACCCTAGATATATAACGGTACATTTTTGACATTTTATTGCTAAAATTTATATTAAGTATGGGTCACATTGCTGTATTTTATGGATCATTTTAATTTTTTTTATGGATTTTCATCAGGGCCTTATGGGTCATAAATACGTTTTTTATGGAACGAATTTCAATTTTTCATGGATCATTTCTTCAGTTGAAAGGTGCAAACTTAGGACTGCCCTTTTCTGCATCAGATAAGGAATTTGGTGAAATCCCATATCACAGAAAATATACCTTCTACGAAAATATACGTGTATATAGACGTAAGGATCAAGAATGTCTATTTCTGCTTCTGGAAGTTTGAAAGTTCTTCACATATCCATTTGTTAGGTGACGATTTCCACGCAGGGTTTATTAGCTTAGCTTGCTTAGCTTGACTGACTGCACGTATCAATGGTTGCTATTCCGTGATTGATCAGAGTTAGTGAGATTGCACACTGAATCAACTGAATGGGGCTGGGAGTAACCGACCATTCTCACTGTACACGTTTCAGTGACTCAATTTCTTTAATAATCAATAACGGCGCCGGCCACGTCCTTGCAATCAGGTGGGAACAGGGAAGGAAAGTTAGTGTGAGCTTTGCTGTTTAGGGACCGTGTTTACTTCTGCATCTCCACAAAGGTCACAGGAGGGTTTTCTATGTTAGTAGGGTAGGGCTCGATGGATCAGGATTCACCTTGATAAGTGATGTGATCATATATATATATATATATATATATATATATATATATATATATATATATATATATATATATATATATATATATATATATATATATATATATATATATATATATATATATATATATATATATATATATATATATATATATATATATATATATATATATATATATATATATATATATATATATATATATTTATATATATATATATATATATATATATATATATATATATATATATATATATATATATATATATATATATATATATATATATATATATATATATATATATATATATATATATATATATATATATATATATATATATATATATATATATATATATATATATATATATATATATATATATATATATATATATATATATATAATTCATAATAAGATTAAATTATATTTGATGTAGGTTCATAATAAAGCATACCAGTCTCTATATTGTATCATATATTCAAAGAATAAAACTTTCAAACGCATCTTTCACTGCTTGTACGTATAGGACTCATATGCTTTTATAAACTGATCCAATATGAAAGGAATCAAAACTGAAATACATATACTTTGCTCGTTCTTTACGAGGTCTTACTTTCCTCACATAAAAATTAAATATGATAGAATACAAAAATGCTATTAATACAAATTTCAAACTTGAATGCTGTACATGGCATTTTAAGAAACAATTCAATTACTTGACCATTTTTACATGGCTTACATGGCGGCTACAGTAAGTCAATACGAGAACATAATATGCGTATGTACAAAACATATCTGACATCCACTGGATTGTTACTGAAAAAATATAATTAGATATGTATTAATATCCTAATAGTCCTGGAAAAGCTGAGAACAGAAAATATCATTCCAAATATCAAAACTATAATTTCAATGAGAGATATTATTTTATAAGACATGTTGTTAAAACATGTCTTTATATTGTTCTAGTTACATTTCTATGATAGCAATTGGAGCGATCGCAGAGCCCAGTGTGATGGTTCCTGAAATAAATGGCTTATCTAATCCTAATACCACTAAACACATTATTGAAATATAATCCTATACTGCCCATAAGCGCATGCCAGTCTTTTAAGAATATAGTAGTTAATGTTCAGAAGTGCAAATTCAAAGTTAATGTTATGCTGATATGCTGAAAAACAAATTCAGCCTTTTATCCATGTCATGTTGCTCCAGGCTCCTGAGATAAATGGTTTTGGAATGCAAAGTTGATTCCAAAGCCTGCTGAAATCATTAATATGAGAACGGAAAATTATATGATATGATTTACAGGTCGCACCCCCTCACTTCGCTATTGTCAAGATGTTTCAGCTGGCAGTCTTTTGTGATCATATGACTCGTGGAGGCGTGAGGTAGGAACTTGTGAGGACCAGAGGTCGGTTGCACCCTCCTTCGAAGTTGTCAACTCACCATTTGAAGCCATTTCCACGCAGGGCTTATTGTACCTATATGAAGATGACATCAAAATGTACGTATATGAATAGGTCTTCTTGAAATGGGTTGTTGGATTTTCAATAGAGCTGTCACCCTACAGATGAAAGCTCAGGTTATTTTTAGGCTAAAGCCTAAATTTCAACTAAATTACTTTACGGGAAAATGAAAGACAAGCCTCCAAACTTGACCATTTTGTATGAACATCGGGCTTTGGTCTTATTGTATTGTCCGTCACTTTAGATTCCTGCGCAAAAATTGATTCAGCTTTTCTTACGTGTGAGCCTTGATTACGCTTGTTAGTAATGCAGGATAGTCAAAACACTCATGCCTAAGACTGCAATGTTCAATATTTATCAACATGAGATATGAACTCAAACATGCAAGCGGACGCCAAAAAAATCCCGCAAATATTACTGGCGCAGGAGTCTAAGTAGGTGGAATCTCCGCAATATCTGCTGTAACAACACAGTGAGGCGACAGATGATGTGTGGAACAAGCGTTAATTTTAAATATACTTATAACAAAAGTTTATGGAACCAAACCAGATCCTATTTATTTATTTATTTATTTTTAATATATAAAACCAAAACAAATCTCGTTCAACTTTAAAAAACGTCCCAAGTAACCATGAGAGATTATCTTTGTTTACTTTCTATTTCAATAATAACCTAGTAGTTTTTGCGTATGTCATCATATTCTTGCTATCCGAGTTCAAGGTCAGTTCAAGTTCAAAATCAAAATGATAACAAACCCTAACATCCTATTATCAACGTTTGATCACTGAATATGTGGGTGCGGTTAAATAAACATCCTACAAAAGTTAATACGTAAAAAACATATGCTCATTGGATATCAAACAAATATCATCTGTCGTTTACTAATTAACTGATAACAAATTATGCTATCAATTTTATTATCTTTCTTTTTGTATCAAATTGGATCTTCGTGGCAGCTTTTTTTATCGAGGCTTCACCGTACACAGGGGCTGGCACGCGTCCTTTAAAATGAAAATTTACCGACTATTTTAACCGAATTATTTACCGAAATACGTCTGAAAATCTCATCGGGCGAGGAAACTATTATGGAGATTTTCTTCAATTTTTTCGTCACGATAGCACGTGACAGTGTTTTGGTCATCGCTATTACAAGCACATTTAATGATATTATGCTACTTTTATCAGAACACTTCAAGTTATTTTAACTCTGCTGATTGCATATTGTTGCTTGGCTAGTTTCAAGTAGACTAAAGGGTGTACGGAATCAAATTGCGACAAACACAATTATTCGGCAAAATTCGCACGTTCAACCAATCATCTTCAAACTTTCAGAGAGAAAAATAAAACATGTTATGAATATTTTGCCATGCTTGCTTCTTTTTGCAATTTCAATTCCATATCCAAATGCCCGAACACTATTCATAAGGTCCTGTACAACATTTGGACCAACTTTTTTTTGCGTGGCAATCCATTTTTTCTTCATATCTTCCGATTTCACTTCCTTAGAATGCTTCTGAAGTGCCTGCTTCATGATGGCCCAGTACTTTTCAATTGGCCGCAGTTCCGGTGAGTTCGGGGGGTTGAGATGCTTCGGCACGAAATTGATCTCCTTTGCCATGAAATTGACCTCCACTGCAAAACCTCTTTCGAGTAATCGTAGGACCATCGTGTGACCTCAGAAGAGGAAGTAGACGCTTTTGGAGGCATTCCTTTAGGTACACCTGCCCATTGACCGTTCCAGTTGTCACGAATGGGGTGCTCCGCTTTCCGCACGAGCAAATTGCTTGCCAAATTATATATTTTTTGGCAAACTTTGACATCTTCTGCTTTCTAACGTCCTCAGGGACATCGAATTTATGATGAGCAGTGAAAAACTGGAGCCCCGGAAGCTGCCGGCAGTCTGCTTTTACATACGTCTCATCATCCATAGCGAGGCAATGTGATTTCGTCAACATCTGGGTGTAGAGCTACCGTGCACGTGTTTTACCTACCGTATTCGGCCGTTCATCGCGATTAGGCGCCTTTTGGACTTTGTACGTGTGAAGTCCTTCACGTTTTTTCGCATCTTGCACGAAAGTTTTGGTTAGATTCAGTTTCTTCGCCACATCTCGAACTGAACTGTTGGGATTCCTCTTGAAAGCTTGAACTACCCGCTTGTGATCCTTAACACTATACGGAGATCCATTTTTGCCACTTTTTTCTTTCCGATCGATGGTCAAACGTTCATGGTACTGATTTAAAACACGAGACACCGTAGAATGTACCATTCCCAGCTTCCTGATGATGGCACGATGTGAAGGATCCGGATTTTCGAGGTACGTGCGCAAAATTTCTTTGCGCCGCTGCTGTTCTTCCGACTCCATCTTCGAAACGATTGCACATCTGCTAGTGAAACTTAAATAGTGTAAACTAATACACTTTGAACTAATTCCACCCAAAATTTCAATAGAAAATACCCAACGAGTAAAAAATTACAGCCATTTAATAGTGGTGCAATTTGATTCCGTACAATCTTTAGTTAGAAATTTAGGAAACAAAATTGATTTCGTTTTTTTCTTCACATTAGTACAGTTAGTAGTTTACACTGTTTTGTATGTAATTGATCTTTTGTAGTATATCTCGTATTATTTGCTCAGAGCATGTCGAGTTACTTCATCACTATTGAAAACTGATGAAGTATTCGGTATTGTTACAGTTGTCATTATTTGTTTTGTGGGCAATGAATCGAGTTTTATTGAACATTTTCGCTATTTAAACCCTTTGAAGAGTGAGAACATGAATGAGGATGTGGATGAGCGGAAAAATATCGTTTTCAGCGATGAAAAAAAAAGTTGAATCTTGACGAACTAGATTTTCCAATTGCTGGGAAGATGCGAGGCGTGACAAACCACAAAGATAATGCAGGAATTTTGACGGGGGCACTGTTATGATCTGGATCTGGACAGCATTCAGTATTGCTGGAAAGTCATCGTTATGTTTCGCTTAAAAAAAAAAAAGAACTCAAAGAAGCATGTGCAGTTATTGAATGGAGTGTTTAGATCTAAACCTTATAGAATATTTTTGGGGATTGCTGTCGACCAGTGTTTTAAAGCGTGGACATAAATTCGGAACTCTTCTTCAGCTCCAAAATACCTTTTGCAGAAGCATAGCATAGCATAGCATTTTCCGACCATACACAATCCTGGGTTGGCTGTTATAGAGACGATGGAAGCGCCAGAAAAGCTGCCTTGGGTGTGACAGGTTCTTCATCCATCGTTTTTTTGCACAACACCTGGCCAGGTCCTTATGATCAGCAAGGGATGAGAAGGAAGTGTTGATTAGATGCCCACTTAAGAAGATGCTGAAAACTCATGCTACCTTCATAGACATCTGGAGTTGGAAGTAGGATGGGATTGTGAAGGAGTCTTTCCTCGGCGAGAAGGTGTATGCATGTATATATATAGGTCGTTGGGAGTGACGAAGCTAAGAAAGTTAATGTACTCCTTTGTTATCCGCTTTTCTGGACTAGAACACAGGCGTTTCCTACTTGTATCCAGGCTCTTCTTGCGTCTGTCGGTTGGAACATGAGCACTAACTCTTGTCCTAGTCTTTTATGGCTTATGGTAATAGCGCCATTACTCACTTTCAGTAAAGAAAAGAACGTAGCATAAACTCAGTCACACACACACACACACACACACACACACACACACACACACACACACACACACACACACACACACACACACACGCACACACACGCGCGCGCACACATTTAAATGAAAGGATTTGTATTGTTTATTGTTCGTTAAGCAATGCAAATATTTATTAGTTATTTTTAACCATGTAGGTTACATTTGAGCAGAGTTTTTACTAGAAGAATTTTCACTACATCCATCACGAGAAAAAAGTTCCCCTGATTCAATAATATGAATCTATCTCAAACGGGTGTAAGAGTTTGGATGCGGTAAATGGCCTAGAACGCCAAAGAGGAGAAATATCAAAATTGGAACAACCGATTTGTAGTCAATATTGCTCCAATCGAGCAGACGATCCGTCGAAATTGCTATAGCCTGATTTTTGTGAAGCGGGTCAAGCTTGTTAGTTGCTAGAATCAGATATTGCAACTTGGTCATTTTAGTCAGAGTTTCTCCCCCTAATATTCAAGGCTCGTTTGGAAGCAGCATACCGCATCTGTTGTTCATAGCATAGTATAAAATACTTAAACACATCGTGACATGAATCACCGAGATAAGCTTATCTATTTTCATTCAACTTTTCGCCAAAAATGTTGAATGTAGTAGAAATTTAAAATATTTGAAATTGTAATTTAAATATCTATATGTAATTAATGTCAAAAATTTCTGTAGAGTATTTAATGAAAATAAAATGAATGTGTAGAAACGATCTCACCCAATCAGCATCATACTCCACATTCTCGTCAGAACTTGAAGGGATGTTTTTTTTTTCTTTTTTCGTACTCGACCGTTTGTACGATTTCTATGAACACGGAATACAATTTTTTTTTGGGTAACAGGGATTGGCCGACCCGAACTGGGCTACCAAATCGACCACGATATCACTTGCCATCGGCATCGTTGTTTCTTCGAGTTCCCAAAGATTGGCAAGTATCAGCAGAGACCGAATGGTTTCCGACGAGTAATGCTCTCGTCCTTTCGGCTTCCAATGAGCTGCCTCACCATCGTCTTATTGTTTTTTACTTTTACTAATTAACACTATTCCCAAAACACACATAAATTGCAGAAGAGCGGAAACACAAATACGCAATCTTTTCCAGTTTTCACTTCAATATTCGGTCCATTATCTCGAGGAAAAACTTCGCTCACATAATACTCTGGCGTAACACCCCTTCATGTTCAATGCACTAGCGCCGTCTTTATCACTTTTAAAATATTTAACAAAATAGACACTCCGAAACAACTATTATCAATATTAAAATAGACACTCCGAAACAACTATTATAAAAATTAAAAAACTGGGAAAAACTGAAAAAATGTGACAGGTCGTAAAAAATTAACCGCTCGCGGGCCAGCTCCAAAATACCTTTTGCAGAATGGAACAAATTACACAAGGATTTACTTGAAACCTACATAAATTCCATGCCAAAACCGAATGATTCATACATAAATTCCATGCTAAACGAGTGATTCAGGAAAGAAATCATTAAAGTTGCTTAATGTTCTAATGCATGAAGATTGTTGTCAAAATCTAACTTTTTCCTTGTATTTATTTCCCATGTAACAAAAATAAATTCAATTAAATTAAAAAGAATCGTTGAACAAAACTTTTTCTTTCTCTTGTATTTAAATAATTTTACATGCCAAGGCCATATAAATGTCATTTGAACTCGTGGTATTGATTAAAAGAATAACAATCACAATTTTGAATCCGTTGAAAACTTATGGAACAAATGTTGTACAGTGGCATGAATCACATTGATGAATTCAAGTTAATGGAAGTTGAAATGAAACATTACATTCTGCAAGCTCTACTATTTCAAACATTTTTTTCTCCAGCAACATTGCTTGAGATACACCAAATTCCATTTTTACCTAGCTGCGTCCCTCGATCGATTTGATATCGATTCCTTACATCACATGAATAAATTCTGATTAATAAATAATAATTCGAATTTCAGGAGAACAAATAAGGTTTGAAAATTTTCTATCATAAAATTTTATAATTATAATCTGAGGAATATTCTAGCGAATCATAAATGTTGAGAGTACTTATTAAAACAATACGAAACGATAGTTGTATAGTAATGTTGAATACACCTTCGGTTCCAGATCAAATCTGATGCGAAGAATAAAGTCAAAAACTAAGCCTACTATGTCATACAGTAGGCTAGTAATGTTGCTAGAAAAGCTGTGAAAAATTTCTATCAAAAAGTTGTTTGACTTCGGTTTCAACTAACAAACAAAAAACGCATCCAATGGAAAAGTGGTCTCGGGACACGTTGATGCTAGAAAAGTTCCTCGTAAGCTCAAGTAAAAACATATTGGCACAACATTATGCCGAAGAGCCAGAAGATTAAGAACAAAATATCTGGTTTTCCCATGGTGATTATCATATAATCATCAAAGGGGTGGGTTTATAACCAACGTTACTTTATTGTCTATTGTTTTTATGATTTTAATTTTTTTTTTCTCATAATTGAACCCCCTCATAGCATTTAAAAATTTCAGTTCTGTACTACATTTGGGTTTCCAAACCTCATCTGACCAATATTCATGCCGCTAGCTAGAAGTATTAGTGATAAATGGTCGCAGTTAGAAATGATTTTAAACATTCTGCCTTGGCATTCGGTCTTTTGGCGTTTGACCTTGCGAGATTCGGCTCAATATCCGATCACCAACAACTGTAGGCCTGGCGTCGACACGCGCAAGGTGCTAA
The DNA here is from genome assembly GCA_024533555.2 of Aedes koreicus. Lineage (NCBI taxonomy): Eukaryota > Metazoa > Arthropoda > Insecta > Diptera > Culicidae > Aedes > Aedes koreicus. The sequence goes on along the minus strand of JAHHFK020000856.1, from coordinate 192,311 downwards.
ATGGTTGCGCAAATAATCATCTTGAGAGATCTTCAAAATGCGATAAGCTGTTGACATTAACATTCCCGTGTGCAGCGATGCATTCCCATCGAAAAATATAGTTTCGATATCGATGAATGCATCACACACCTGACTGGAACTATAAAGATTTACTACTTCAATACACAGCAGAGGAAAAATCTAATAAAATTTTTCATTTCCTTTTTTCTTTTGCACAGTCAATCTACTTCGCACTATTTGGCAAACCACGGAAAGACCTCAATGGAGAGCTGGCTCTGGTCACCGGCGGTGGTGGTGGCCTTGGGCGGCTTCTGGCGCTACGGTTGACCAAACTCGGTGCCAAGGTGATCGTGTGGGACATCAATCAGGAAGGTGAGCACTTATCCTACCATATAATATCTATCACTGGAACATTAATCATTTCATAAGAAGCATTAGATAGCTACCACTTCGTAAGTCGTATATTTTCTATGATATAATGAACAACAGTCAGCTTTACTGCGAGAGTGCGCCAAGTGCCCATCACTTTACCTTGATTTATTAAGTTGAAAACCGCTCATACGATGCTTGATCAACGGAGGTGTGTAAGATTTGAAGATTCCGAGAAAGAGGGTTGGTTTGTGTAAGACGATCTGCCTTTTATTCTACTCATGAGCCTAAACCTGTAAAGGTATAAGATGTTTGCACAACAGTTTCATACTGTGCGGCTGCTTATACTAAAGGTGCATTTACACTGAGGCAACTCCTGGCAAAGTTAGACCCAAGCAATGTTGCTTTGGGTGCATACAAAAACGAACCTTTTGTGTTTTACACCATTATAGCAAGGCCCCGAGTTGCATAGGGCTAATGTTACCTATCAATGTTGCCTCAGTTTAAGTGCGCCGTAATGCTTAACGATAGAAGACGTGCTGTCTCATGCAACAAACAACCATCATGGACCAACGATCTAACCGAAACGAGTTATGGCCATAGCACGACAACGATGAAGGAAAAGTGTAAGTGTTGCAACAAAGTCGAATTCAATTATTCTTCACCTGAAGGTCGTTGGCAGGTTAAGGCATAGAAGCAGTTGTTGAGTGGTACTTGCCCTTGTTACTGCTTATGGCTGCCGCACGTCCCAACAAACAGCAGCCCCAGCAAGTGATCTGCTAGATCAGACTAAACAGTTCAAGTACCGGCCCGTCACCGAAAACATGCGGTTAATGCTCGAGCAGAATGGAAAACCGTGCAAAGGTGTCAAAATCACTTGCACTCGAGAGTGAAGAATGTGAAACGACTATGAAGGATTAGACAGCAAGTTATGGAGATCTCTACTCATGGACACTCATTTCACCATCAAGTGCTAATGGCGAATAGCATTGTTAAACTCTTTCAATCGTTCGTTGGAAGACCATTTTACGGGTAATGATAAATTTCCATCATGAACCAGGCGGTGAACTCCAGGGAAGCGCAATTAGTTGGTAGTGATTATCCAAATAAATGGGTATTTCCGTCAGGGCAGACGCCGCTAATGGACTCGTGATTGAAGTTAATGATTGCACAATCAATTAGTGCGAGTTAGTTAATGACTTGTGAATTATGATTTGGTGAGATGGTTTTTATCAGATCCGACAAACTAAGACATCTATCCAGAATAGTAGCTACGTAGTTCAGTTAGAAAAAGTTCACTTCCAGAGTACAGTGGCAATAATAAAATAATAAAATCCAAAAATAGTCATATTTTGACTAGTAATACATGGCATATGCTTATTTGGAGGAAATGAAGAATATCTTGTGCATATTTTGAAGCCTAAGCATATTTGTACTAGGGTGTTGCTTTCATGGTGATCTCACTGCATTGAATGAGAAAATACTGCAATTGGACTGAGAGCAATTAATAGGAGTTTATACAGTCGATAATGCGGTTGTCCGTTTTTGCTTAGAACTCCTTGAAATTATTCAAACAAGTGTACCTATTAAAAGACGAAAACATCAACTACGTAAAATGCAGCCGTGGTGAAATGCGGATCATCTGAATTTACGAAGTCGATCACGCAAAGCCAGTGAACGATATTTCTAAAGTCATGAAAAATTGAAGTGTGCGAAGCGGAGGCTTAGTTTAACTCTTTGAAAGCAACATGTTTCAACGGCTACATTCATCGCATCGAAGACAATGGAAAAGCGGACCAAAAATCATTTTGGAACTACGTTAATGAACGAAAGTCTACGAAAGGAATACTTCAAGACAAACTAAAATGCTTGACTCTTCGAATATGTTCTCGGCCTTTGTCTAAAACATACCTGAGCAGTATTCCGCAGTATGATTTAAACGAGCCTCGGATGAACTTTACGCTTCATGATGTCCTGTCCCGCTGAAATCCATCGATGAGACGTGGACCTGACACTGTGTCCGATGAAGCCGGCCCGATCCGCAACGTGACACTGTATCCGATAAAGCCGGTCGTGGATGGAAACGCTTGACAACACGCAGACAGAGACAAGACGCTCTCATTGTAAGATAAGTTCGCTAGAACGCAAAAACGGCAAGCTTTGCCGTCAAAGACAACTTGTCTCTAAAAGTATCAGCAAGAACAATTCGAATACGATTGCAGAAAGAAGGCCTGAAGAACAGATTTGCTGAGCGACGGTCATACAGGGAGTGGCAGAAAATAATGCGTAAATTTTCAATGTGTCGTCCGTTTTTATTAATAACATCCTCGAGCCGACGCCGGAAGCCAGAGCATGCCTTTCGGACGTAGTCCTCCGACATTGACTGCCAAGTGCGTGTTATGGTTGACTTCAGGGTTTTCACACTAGGGTGTGATGTTTTGCAGGCTCGTGCTCCAACATATGCCCAAGTCGAATAATCCAACGGATTAAGATCTGGACTGCTAGGGAGCCACAAATCCTTCGGCCAAAACTTCATGTTATCGTTCAACCATTGTTGGGTTCGATTGGACGTGTGACACGGCACTCTATCCTGCTGTAGGACATCGTTTTGGTCCTCGGAGAAGTTGGCCTTCACCCAAGAAAGCACTTGGTCGTTTAAAATACCGAAATACACTTCGGTATTGATTTTATCTCCAGCATCAATGAAAACAGGCGGCATTTTCAAACCGTAGGACGCCAGCCGGATGTTTGGTTTGAAATTAGAATTTCAGTTTTTCCGGAACGTTCTCCATTTTCTGCGGTGAAATGAACCGGTCCGTGCGGCTGTTGGCCACAGCATCGATGCTGAAAAGCTTTTCGTCGGAGAACAGGATTATCATTTTTTCCTTCTTCAAGAAGGAAAGCAATCTCTTGGAACGAGTCACTCGTAGTTCCTTGACCCGGTCCGTAATCAAGTGGTGTTTCACTCTGGCTCTGGAAGATGCATGCAGGTCTGCTTTGATGATTCTCCGCATGGATTTCTCCGAAATATTGACTTCCTTTGCAAGTTTTCTTATGGAACGCACCGGGTTGCGAGCAATTTTTGCACGGACCGATTTGATCATGTTCGGCGTGCGTGCAAAGCACGGACGTCCGCTTTCCGCTGCTTAGGACCATCCTGCAGGAACTTTTTTATGCGGTAAACTGTTGCCAAATGGCACCCTACCACCTTGGCAATCTCTTTCGGCTTCTTCAGGGCGAGCAACAAACTGGTGATCACTTCTTTCGCGAACATTTTGACGAATTTGAAATAAAACAAATAGAATGTTTGGATGCAGCACTTGCAAGTAAACATAAACAAATACACTTTCGACAGAAATTAGTCACTAGCTACACGAATTAACCCAATACTCAAGTTTGAACATTTTCGCATTATTTTCTACCGCACCCTGTATATAAGTAAGCGGAACAGATTCAAACGGCTAAAAATCGCGAAAAACATGCAGACACACCCAGCTTTCTGGAATAAGGTTCTTTGGTCTGATTTGGAAGCAAATTTGATATTTGGAACCAAGCAGCGGTCCAGCAGCATCTTTGAAATCGGGTGAAGAACTTCTGGATCAGAACATTGAGAAAGCTGTTAAGCACATGGGTGGCAATGTTATGGTGTTGGGATGCATTCCGGGACTAGGAGTAGGATAGCTCATTCAAATCAATGTGATTATGACTGCCCATTCCGGAGCATATGGCACTTAAAATCCAAACGTTTTTCAATGGATCTCACATCAAACTATTTGAATGACCTCCACAGACCCCTGACTAAGATTCTACTCTTGGAATCTCTTTAAGTAGTCGACATGGGGATCCATTGACCAGCGTTACTTGCAAACCCTCGTGGAGAGCATGCCACGCCAACTGGAAATTATTATTCGTGCCAGGGGAGGTCGTACAAAGTACTAAGTTACTGAGTGGAAATCCTACCCGAGGGTAATAATACTGTGTAATACTGTAAACGTAGTTTTCACAAACCAATACATATTGTATGTCATATTTTAAAGTTCTTCATGGGTTACACTTGTAATTTCGCAAATATCAAGCGTACAAATCATGTGTAGTAACAAGATGAATTCGCCTCGGCATTTTTTGCACCGATATTTCCGCAAGGTCAATACCGTGTGAAAAAGAGAAATACTCATGTTGGTGCGTTAACTTTGACGCAAGCTGTGGTCCAAACCACTTGATGGAAAGAGTTCAAATTTTGTCCACATTATTTCCTATACTTTTTTAGGCTGTGCTGAAATTTTGAATATGCTACCTAAACTTTTCACAAAAGTACGTATTTTTGAAATTCGTATGTCCAAAAACGACTTTTTTGACATATGTTATCAAAACTTCAAATTTATAAATTTTATAAACATGAAATTTTTAGTCACATAAGATCAACACATTAATTATAGTTCTGTCAGAAGTTCAGTCAAAAATATTGGTATTTGACAAAGTTACAGAAGGTTGAAAACGACGGTTTATGGAAGCAAAATTTTGCTAGGCTATTTTTTTGCTACTGAGTGTAGTTGAGATTTTAAAACTGCTTTAAAAGTTGACATTAGGGACACGTTTTTCACTGAAGTTTTCTCCAAAACTGACGTTAGAGCTTCAAGTTTTTACACACAATGCAAAATAGGCATATGTTAAACGAAAATTTTAAAAATACTGTTTGAACTTTTACCCCATAACTTTTAAACCGTTCATCCAATCGCCTTGCTGTCAAAGAGAGAGTTGTAGAAACTTAACAAACATTTCGAAAAACGTTTTGTGGTTACTGGAAAAACTCGAATAGTTTACGAAAAGGTCGTATTTTTGACTATCATTTGAATATGATAAAATTAAATCGCAAATATCTCGAGAACGGATGCTCTTAGGAAGATCATCATCAGGAGTTGAAAAATTATAAAATACTTCAAAAATCAGATTACTTCATCAGAATACGTTTATTTTTGCTGTTTTCATAACTGTAACTGTTGTCGCATCAAGATGCGCATTTTAGTAATAGAATTCTAATTTTCAATAAAATCAATCAAAAACAGTAAATTGCTAAGCACAGTAGTTTTAAAAACATTTCCAAAACTTGTGCTCAGTTACAATTTCACGAAAATGTGCACGTTCTTTATTTATGAAAAAAAATATTTAGCAACAACTCGGACCGAAAGTGGCATTTTCAAGCATTCGCTATGTTCTTTTAATGTTCTTTAAAAAAAAAGGGTAAAAACAGGCGCATTCCTTAAAAACTTTGGATTTCCCCTATTTGATGCAATGAAAAGATTTGCTATAGAAACTACCAAATCACAGAACACCAGTAACAAAACTCTCAAGAACTTCTACTACCAAAATATCATGTAAATTTCTGTCTCCTGAGACCGACACATGCAAGCGTCCTTTAGCACATAAGAATGAGTTGAAAGAGATGAGAAAATAAATTCAATCAACCACATCTTTTGTCGAATTGCGTATGTGTCAGTTTCTGGAGACATAATTTTACACGAAATCTCTCCTTACGTTCCCCGACTTTTTACAAACATGAATTACGTCTCGTGTAAAATTCATAATTTCTAAGTGTGTAGAAATGCTTTTTTTTATATATGCCTGAATGAGTTTCCACTCCGTATCTGATGAGGTATACCGACATTAAGATCACATTGTTTGATACTCTCATAAGCCAACCCTACATCTTACACTAAAACTTATAACATGTTGTGGGTTCTACATCACGCCAGCAAGGAAAACCGGCTCGGCAACGTCCAGAATGATTTATGCATTCCTTTTCTGTTGCCAAGACAGCTCTGCTATGACAGTGACCTTGGTGCAAATTAATCGACGGCGTTACACATACCGGTCCTATTTGCTCTACACGACTGCAACGCTTTTGCAACGAGTTGTAATGGTCCACGCCCTGCGTCGCAACGCACGAGGGAGTGTAACCTCTGACCGTCATCTTCATTATCGGCCGCGTGATGATGATGATGGACGTAGAGATTCCCTTTTTAACATACCTCGTGAGGAATAATAATCGATCGCATCGTTTAGCAGTTGACAAGGCTATCACCCTGAGCCAGAGAGAAAACAGAGTAATTTACGATCAGATCAGGGCAATCGCAGTAACCCTGCCGCGTCTCAATAAGCTATCAATTGAAGTTTATAATACAACCATCGCGGTCATAAGTTCATACTACATGGCATCCTTGGTTGCGGCATTTCTTCGGATTTCTCATGACAAGTAGGTATCCTGAAGACTGAAAAAAGGGTAAAAAGAAGCATCCACGTCGCATACAGCATCCACGTTCTGAGAAGTACTAAAACGAGAAAAAAAATTCTCTGACCGGTCTCGCAGCGGCAAAGAAAACTGCCGCCGCCACTACCGGAAGGTCATCCGAAGAAATTTATGCACGCTACTCTGCTTGTGTAAAATTTTCTTTTTATTTTTTCACCTTTATGTGGTTGATATTCTGTCAGGATCTGACCTCTGATGTTGACTTTATGGACACTATCTGTGTCATTGCCAGTCGTATGGCGTTGAAAACTAGTGATTTTAGTTCGTTGGGAGTATGATGGTGCCGGATCGGTTCCATTTACGCCTTTTCGGCCGGTGCGCAATGGCTAGATGACCTGGGTGGACATCGGCGTTACCAGTCGAGGGTCAACCAAATATGTTTTATTTGCTAGTCGGTGGATAAGCTGGTGTTCTTGACTTGTTTATGATGGTGGCTGCTGTGGCTAAGATGTTGCAAAGATCAAGGTCGACGTATTAAAACGCCACATTAATTGTGGAGTTTTACACTGCAGAGTTAAGTTGATACGCAATTGCTCTTGTTGATTACGGTTTACGAGTTTGGAGGTTCGTAAACAGATGATGGATGTGGGCTGAGAAATAGTGTCATGCTTCTATTATGTTTATCCTTGGGTAGCCAACCGCTTTAGGGCAATTGTATCCAGCAACCATTAGCATGTGAGTCATGCATGTTTAATGGATGTTGCAAAGTATTCGTATTCATATAAATCACATTAATTATAAATGTTGCCACGTACCCAGGACAGAGTCCCAAGTAACAAATTCAGAGCTAAACGGTTTTATCTATATTTTATAATGGTTTTATAAGTGCAATAACCAACTCCTATTGTTTTGCGATGATCGTATGCAATACCAACAAAATAAAGGCATAACATTTTCTTAAAGGTATGTACAACACCACTCCATTAAATCATACAATAAATCTTGTTGGGTGGTAGTAGTGAAAATGTCCTTAATTTTGTGAAAAATCCGTTCCGAATGACTTTGTACGTTTATTCGAGGGTATACTACAAAATTCCTGAAGAATTTTAGACACATTAGCTTTAGGAATAGGTATCGATAGGTATAAGATCTTACTTTAGTGTTCACTACCACTCAATTCTTATTGTAGTTAATGTCCGTTGAGCCGTACTGTGTAGTTATATTTGTCTAGCGATGAGTTTAGATAAGTTAATTCATAATTCATAATAATTTAGTTATTTCTCACCTCCAGTTGAGCCTTCCTGTTGCTACACAGAGGGTTCGACTATCTTTAACGATAGGGTTTCAGCTGTAATCTGTTTGCTAGGTTTAAGATTTACTTATTAGCTTTTCACTTATCGCATTATATATTCTTTATACCTTTCAATAGTACAACTACACACTACCAAAATGTCATGTAAGTTTCTGTCCCCTGAGATCGACACATGCAAGCGTCCTTTAAGTAGCACATAAGAATGAGTTGAAAGAGATGAGAAAATATATTCAATCAAACACATCTTTTGTCGAATTGCGTATTTGTCAGTTTCAGGAGACATAATTTTACACGAAATCTTTGTTTACGTTGCCCGACTTTTTACAAACATGAATTACGTCTCGTGTAAAATTCATAATTTCTAAGTGTGTAGTTTTAATTTCAAACAGCATATACTAGCGTAAATAATTTCAAATCGTTTAGCTGTAATCGTAGTTTAAGAATAAGAATTCATTAAGTAGATGTGCGATTTAGTTTTAGGCACATAACAACCTGAAAAAGCTAACTATAGGCTAATAGGTTTTTAATTAGTTTTATAGCACTAATTTTTCAGAAAAAATAACTTTGAAGGTAGCTTTAAATAACAAATTGCAATCCATCGATTGCTGCTAAGTACTTCAATACACTTGTCAATTGTTTTTTCCATTGTCGTTATCTCCAGGTGTAGAAAGGCAACAAGTCCCTTCAAACAATAAGTGTTGTTGTTTATCAATCCACCTTTCTCGTCGTGCCGTATCAGAAGAATCCTCTGCACGTGAGATGGGTGTGGATAGCTCCGACCATTTATGTAAAACTTGTGGGGCGTGTGGTGCTTGGTAGGTTCGTTATAGAAGCGCAATTAATAAATCTAATAGATGTTAACGTTTTTTTTCACCTTCGGACAGCTCACAAAAATGTCTAAGAGGTGTTTAAGTGACTACGACGCACAGTTATTCCAAGGCGGAAAAAAGTCGCAAAATGAACTTCCTCATTTTACAATAAATATATTTTTGTAATTTGACACACTATTTGAAATTTCTTTTTCCAAAATTTTATGAAGATTGGATGAAAATTGCGCTCCCTACAATTTTTCAAACTATGGGTCCTACATGGTCGTGCACAGCTCGAAAAAGTAGTGTGAATTTCTGTTCAATATCATGCACATAAATGGAGCGTCATAAAACATAAGAATTTGCGTTATACATCGTGTAATGTTCTGGGACATTCCATACATTGCCGATAATATTGTACGCAAAAACTCATCTTTGATAGAACTATTTCATGCAAGTGGCTCCTTCGTGTGGATTGAAATACAAATTTACATGCTCTGATATTTACATCACAATGAAAATCTGTCTGTCTGTCTGTCTGTCTGTCTGTCTGTCTGTCTGTCTGTCTGTCTGTCTGTCTGTCTGTCTGTCTGTCTGTCTGTCTGTCTGTCTGTCTGTCTGTCTGTCTGTCTGTCTGTCTGTCTGTCTGTCTGTCTGTCTGTCTGTCTGTCTGTCTGTCTGTCTGTCTGTCTGTCTGTCTGTCTGTCTGTCTGTCTGTCTGTCTGTCTGTCTGTCTGTCTGTCTGTCTGTCTGTCTGTCTGTCTGTCTGTCTGTCTGTCTGTCTGTCTGTCTGTCTGTCTGTCTGTCTGTCTGTCTGTCTGTCTGTCTGTCTGTCTGTCTGTCTGTCTGTCTGTCTGTCTGTCTGTCTGTCTGTCTGTCTGTCTGTCTGTCTGTCTGTCTGTCTGTCTGTCTGTCTGTCTGTCTGTCTGTCTGTCTGTCTGTCTGTCTGTCTGTCTGTCTGTCTGTCTGTCTGTCTGTCTGTCTGTCTGTCTGTCTGTCTGTCTGTCTGTCTGTCTGTCTGTCTGTCTGTCTGTCTGTCTGTCTGTCTGTCTGTCTGTCTGTCTGTCTGTCTGTCTGTCTGTCTGTCTGTCTGTCTGTCTGTCTGTCTCTTCTCTCTGTCTGTCTGTCTGTCTGTCTGTCTCTGTCTGTCTGTCTGTCTGTCTGTCTGTCTGTCTGTCTGTCTGTCTGTCTGTCTGTCTGTCTGTCTGTCTGTCTGTCTGTCTGTCTGTCTGTCTGTCTGTCTGTCTGTCTGTCTGTCTGTCTGTCTGTCTGTCTGTCTGTCTGTCTGTCTGTCTGTCTGTCTGTCTGTCTGTCTGTCTGTCTGTCTGTCTGTCTGTCTGTCTGTCTGTCTGTCTGTCTGTCTGTCTGTCTGTCTGTCTGTCTGTCTGTCTGTCTGTCTGTCTGTCTGTCTGTCTGTCTGTCTGTCTGTCTGTCTGTCTGTCTGTCTGAACCTAATAGGCTCGTATTCGTAGACTACTACTGAACCGATCGGCATGAAAATTAGAATGCAGGGGTTTTTGGAGCCGGAAAAGGTTCTTGAGATAGTAAGAGATCCCTCCCCTTTCTGTAAAAGGGGGCTCCCATACAAATGAAACACATATTTCTGCATAACTCGAGAACTGATCAAGCAAAGGAACCCAAATTTAGCATGCGGAAGTTTTTGGAGGCAAGAAATGTTACTATGGTAGTTTGAGACCCCTTCCTTCTCTAGAAAGGGAGGCACCCATACAAATGAAACAGAAGTTTCTGCATATCTCAAGAACTAATCAAGCAAATGGAACCAAATTTGGCATGTGGGGTTTTCTGGAGGCAAGAAATGTTTTTAAGTTGACTCGAGCCCCTCCCTTCTCTGAAAGGAGGGCTCATGTACAAATGAAACACAAATTTCTGAATAACTCGAGAGCATATCAAGTTAATGGAACCAAATTTGGCATGTGGAGGTTTTCGAAGGCAAGCAATGTTTCTATTGTGGTTTGAAACTCCTCCGCTCACTGAAAGAGGGGTCTCTCATACAAATGAAACAAGAATTTCTGCATAACTCGAGAACAAATCAAGCAGATGGAACCAAATTTGGCATGTGGGGGGTTTTAAAGGCTATTATTGTATGGTGGTTCATACAAATACACAAATTTGTACCAAAAATGAGAATTATCCAGGTTACTTAACCACAAAACATGTATTTCTCGGGTAAGAAGCATGTTTTGATAGAAGTTTGAACCCCTGTTTATTCAAGAAAAAAACACTCATGAAAATTGATGGAAATCAATACGGTTATCTAAAAGAATGCCGAAATTGTTCTCCGCTCTACAGTTTATTTGCTTTTCATTTAAAATTTAGTGCATTCATTTTTTCACATTTCAATAATTTCTTATATTTCAATATGGTGATTGAAAGACATAACAGTTTCCTAAAAAGCCAATTTATCTCCGCAATGACTACTGCAAAGTTATTTGGTAATGTGTTTGCCCTTTTAAAGCCACACTGCCTCAGTTCCAATTTGCCGTTTAATGCCGTTTAATGGTTTAAAAATGCTTCTTCAACTGACCATAATTAGATAATATGAATGAGTCCTCAAACGGCATTTCTAAACAACGCTTTACGTGTCCATAAAGTCGAAATAAAGCCTTTGATAAGAGTTAAAGGAATTTGAGAAAACAAGGTTTTAAGATCGTTGTAAACAAGCTGCGTAGGTTCTCATAATCTTGTCTTAAATTTGAAACATATTGGGACCTCTTGATGCCATAATAAAACCAAATTGATTTCTAGTGGTTTTCATAAAACTTGAATAAAACTAAATAAAGCTGGATGGTTTTGGCAATGTTACTTGGGGTTTATCTGTGTATGTGTGTATGTAGTGTATGAATGTAACGAAATTTCTAACTCAGTTTCCCAAGCAACCACTGAACCGATTTGAATGAAACAACTGCCAAATGAAAGGTATTGTGATCCCATACGTTTTGAACTTTATTGGAATCGGTTCACTGGTTCTGGAGATATCCCCGGGGAAGTGGCCTACGTCTAACTTAGATCAAAACCCATCATGCGACACCCATCGATTCAAAAATAAGTCCAATGGAGATGATATCAAAAGTACAGAGCCACATTGGCCTCATCCGGGTAGATTTTCCGGCTACTTCCGGAAAAGTGGTCAGATTCGGATTTGGAACAAACCCCATCTTGCGACACATCAAATAACACGAGAACTCAAAAATAAGTGCATTGGTGATGTTATCTAGTTTCCAGGACTACAATGACCACATCCGGACTCGTATTCCTAGTACTCCCAGGGAAGTGTAAAAAATGTCAGATCTCACGATAATGTGGGAGCGAATCCCCCGGAGGAACCCTTTTGTGATTTCAACTGGCCACTGCTTGGTCCTCCAAATCATCTGGAACATCCGGAAAATCTGAAGGGTTGTGCATCACTTTCGTTCTTGAGTGACGAAACCTTAACAAGTTACTAGTTTATTTTAAGCGTTTCAGCTAGTTTTATGCTCCAGTTACTATGATTGACATTTACCGGATTTTTCTGAAAAGTTTCAGGAAAATCATCATGTAGCGAAAAGAGAACTAAATAAACATTTTTGCCAACTTCCAAATAAAGAATACAAAATAACAGAAGCATCAACACAACGCGCAGCACTTAAAGAGCCACAAATTATATCACGAAACATTGAGGAAATAAAAGTCTGCCACACCCATACCAGTCCCCCCCCCCCCCGAAGATTTTCATCTTGTTTTTCCTGTACTTTGCTTGCTAAAAGTGACACTCCAAATCCCATCCCCTTTAGAGCTTAAACTGTGCATGACCCAGTGAACAAGCTTTTTGTTTTGCTGAAATGAAATTTTTTCGGCATTAGTATGTGTGATTACATTGCATTGCATTAATATGAATGATATGAAATGATTCAATCCTTTCTCACAATGCATTCTAACAGAATAAGTTTATTTCTTGTCTGAAGAATGTACATTCAGGTAATGAAAGTGTTAACTTCAAGCTATAGTCACCTGTTGAGTTTTAAAAATCATTCGATTACTTGTGTATATGTAACTCGATATTACTTCTTCCCTTACTTCTTATTATTCTGGCATTATTGTGGTTATTATTGTGTCTTCTTGTGTCTTATTATTGTGGTTATTATAGTGTTTGTCTAATACATGAAAATCGGAAGACCCCAAAAGAGTTTTGACGAACTTTGTGAGAGAAGTAAGCGATCAAAATCTACAGAGCTGAGAGCTAACTATTGAACGGAAGAGCTTGTATTTGCTGCGTAAATGAGTCTAAGAGCTGATGGAGAGGATTAAGCTGCCAATATGCTGAAGAAAAAAAAAAAAAAAACGCCAAAATTAAAAAATTAAAATTTTTAAAAAAAAAAAAATAACCAAAAACAACTTTTTTTGACCACCCTACCTCAAATGAATCAACCAAATATTTCGAAATTCTAAGAACCACTTCATCTTTTTGGTATAAATTTGCTGAATTATACATTTTTAGGGATGTACCGGAACTTCCGGAAGATCATGCAATGGCCACTCAGCGCCGTAAGTTGTTCTCCACATCGCTTTACTTCTTACATTTTGTGTACAAATGGTTTTGAGAATAACCTATTGCTTTAAGACGAGACTTATGAATTTACAATTTTATACTATCCGGATATTCCAGGGGATCATAAATAGGCCATATCTCAGTAATGCGGCCTAACACCACAATTTAGATAGCATATTTGAACTAGCTCGAGGTTGAATTCTCGATAGTAGACAATTTAAAAAAAAATCCTCCTACAGCATTACCTAACAAAACCTGAGTCGCCATATTGGATTTGGAAAAATTATTCCTATCCATGAAAAATAAATTATGAGATTCGACAATGTGAAAGGTTTAAAAAAAATCTTATGAAAATTTCATCAAGTATCCATATGACTAAATTCAATATGAGCGATTTTCGATGACCATTCGATCTATTTTAATTCATCCTCAATCAGCTTTTTTTTGTGAAAGTACACAATTTTGCGTACTCATGCAAAAATTTTCATTTTCTCTTGTTTCTGTTTAGTTCGAACTTAGAAAACTTTAAAAAAAAACGTGTATTTTATTTACGTAAACTAACTGAACAAACTTGATTACACCATAATCTTTTCTCTCAACTTTTTATTTCTACATTAAAAAGAATCCTATTTTCTGCGAAAGTTTTCGTGAGAAAGAACAACAACAAACAAATTTATAGTGGCTGCTGTCAAGCGATTAGAAATCAAATTGAGTTATGCCAGCAGAGCATTAATGTGCATTTTATTGATTTTCCAGATTTAAAACATTGCTTTGACAGACGTTTGAAAAAAGTTTTATTGGTATTCTAAATCATGCTTCGAAAACCTCATACGGAGTAGTCCACTTAGTTGGAATACGATCTTATAGTTGTTATGAGGAAGTTATGATGGAGTTCTTTATGATCGGGTCTACAAAGTTGATCTGATGATAAAATTGTCCTCATACACAAGCTTGCTCAAGAATCCTAGTTTTTTCAAGGCAAATTAATGACAACTTTTAATAAAAAAAAAAAAAAATAGGTACTTATTGCTGCTTTTAAATGCATATTCAATAGCATACTTGTTTTTTACGCCTGTTTGTGAACCACAACTAGATTAGTTGATCAATTCTGTTATACTCATGGTAGATAGAATTGTTTTGGGCGCAATTTCTCTATTTCTTTATAAGGCGCACAAAAGTTTTATAGACAGTTTTAAGTATTTTTCATTGGGAAACTGCCCCCATATTAATCTCATTGTTCCTATATTCATCCTACGATGTATCAAACAATTGGGCAGTTGAAGGATCGGTTTCGTTTTCTAATAATGTTTGCTTACGTTAAAAAACTACAACAAACATTACTAACTAATCCTGTCACGTGTATATCGTTTTATTTCAAGTAGGATGAATTGCAAAGTGATGAGATTAATATAGGTACATCTTCCCTAGTTAAACTGAGATTTAGATTCGTTACTTGACTACTCTGGTGACTCATCACCCGTACTTTTTTTTCAGGCCAATTTAATTTATTTATTTATATTCTCACAACAATTAGGTGTACAATTCGAAAACATTATCCAGTCCAGGCTACCCAATTTTCCGTACACTATATATACTCATACGCACTATATATATATATATACTTATTTCTTTATTATATTCTATATTTGATATATATTGTAAAAACCTAATACCTTATTGATGTAAAATATAACTGGGATGGGAGGGTGCATCAGGGCATCATTGAAGTTGCAATTGGACAATGGAGTGGACGGCCAACCGGAGTCTAGGAGGGGATGTGTCTATCATTTATGATTGGTACATTCCACTCCAACAGTTGTAATGAATTTGACGCGCCTTTCTTAAACAAACCATCTATCGGAAAGCTTAACTGAATTGCGTATTTTCTTATTCGTTTTATAGGATTATATTGCTGGAAGGAGATTCTCTTATTTCCGCAGGTTTCGCGCAAGTGTGTCTGCTTACGGGCCTGCCCAACCCTTTTTGGCCCTTCATACAGCGATATGATGAATTTAGAACGGTAACAAAGCATGATCTTTCTGTTAAGTGGAACCGCATGCAGGGCAAGGCCCACGCTAGGATGGTGGCTTCCTACATACATACACATACATACATATTCGCACAACAGTTAAGGAGTGTATCGAAAATAAGCTATCCACAAACTTTCTTTCCAATTATTTTGAAAACCGATATAACCGACCTCGTACAATAAAGGATCAATTTTCTGTATGAATAATACAAAAAATTGATCCTTTATTGTACGAGGTTAAACTTGAACACAATGAAGACCGGATGAAATTTAAGTTATTCTTTCACGAATTTTCGAACTTTGGATGGAATGCTCTTCATCAAGTTCCGGACAAGTGTTGCATCGCATTTTTTGGACGCTTGAGCCCAATTTTTTTTGAACTCCTGCATGTTCCCAGCTGCCTTATCAGTCTTCTTGAAGACACTCTTCACGATTTCCCAGTAACGTTCGATGGGTCGAAGCTGAGGGCAATTTGGTGGATTGATATTTTTCTCAACGAAATCTATACCCTTTTCCGCAAGCCAATTGAGAGTGGTTTTGGCATAGTGAGCCGACGCTCAATCCGGCCAAAACAGTGGAGGTGCACTCTGCTTCTTATATAAAGGCAACAATCTCTTCTAGAGACACTCAGATCGATAGATTTCCGCATTTATAGTTCCGGTAGTGTAAAAAATGGTTGACTTCAAACCAATTTCTCCACTTGAATCGACCTGTCCGCATCGCTCACATCCTCCCCAATGACGGCAGTAAAGTATTGTGGACCTGGAAGGGTTTTTGAGTCCTCCTTTACATAGGTCTCATCGTCCATCAAAACGCGTGCATCCGGACGCTGCACAAGACGCGAATACAATTTCCGGGCCCTTGTTGCTGCTCGCTTCTTCTGTTCTGCACTTTGTTTCGAGATTTTCTGCTTCTTGTAGGTCTTCAGGTGGTTTCGCCTCTTGATACGCTGGATCATTCCGACACTCGTTCCTGCTTTTTTGGCCAAATCACGTATTGACATCGATTTGTTCTTCATGATTAGAGATACCACTTTCTGCTCCAGTTTCGGGTTGGAAGAACCGGGTTTTCTGCCTCTTCCTGGTAGCTCATCCAAAGAATAGTGTTCCCCAAACTTATTAATGATGGTTTTAACACTCGCATGATGAATTCCAAATCGCTTCGCCAATTTTCGCATAGTAATACCCTTCTCACTTAGCCATGTGTCCAGAACCTTAATTTTCACTTCCTTTTCAATACGCGACATTTTGAAACGCAGAATTTGAACCGCACAAACAAATAAACAAAAGAAAGCAGACAGTCAAACGCACAGCATGCAGTGTTCAGAGCATAAAAAACCATCACAAATACATGCGTACAACGCAAATGTATTTATTCGATACACTCCTTATTATCATCTCAAACAGTAGGTATGAAACTTTTTTTTCCATTTTGCTGCTTATTTAACAAGCTGTACTCAAAAAAATAAACACAATGATTAGCTGGTAATTTTTTAGCGTGTGGGTAAAAAATTATGAAGTTTTGGTCGAAACTTGCTAAGAGTAATGTTCACGTTGGCAAAATTTCATCACAATCTGTCATGTGATTTACGAAAAGGCCTCGGAACAAGAGCAGATCCGCCATAAAATTATGTGAGCCGGCGTGGAAAATTCAACTGCGTCCCACAGGTAGTTCTTAAACACCTAGGATGCCATAATTCGACGGTGTCCCGGGTGATGAAGTCATTCAAGGAGATCCAGACGACCCAGTGGCGGCATACTATAAATTGGCAGCAGGCACTTCTGGAGTTACAGTCTACCAAGACGAGTATCTCCAGAAGTGCCTGCTGCCCTTCCTGCATTATCACGGAGGCGAGACGCCAGTTTGGACGGATTTGGCATCCTGCCATTATGCGCGGGTCCTCTATTTGCTCAGTTGGTAAAGGCGCAGCTACAAAGCAACATCATGCTGGAGGTGGCTGGGTTCGATGCCCGGTCTGGTCTAGGAATTTTTCGTAAAGGAAAATTTCTCAATTCCCTGGGCATAGCGTATGATTGTACTTGCCACACAATCATACAAATGCAAAAATGGTACATGGCATCGAAATCTCTTGATTAATAATTGTGGAAGCGCATTTAGAACACTAAGTTGAGAGCAAGCAATAAGCTAATTGTGAAAGCAATAAGCTTGAAATGCTAAAGAAGAAGAACATTATGCGCGGCCAGTGTTCGACTGGTACAGAGATAACAATGTTGTTGTTGTACCAAAAGACTTCAACCCACCGAACTCGTTGGAACTTCGTCCGATTGAGAAATTTTGGTCCATCCACCAAAAAAAACACCAACAAACACCAAAAACAAACGCCCCCGCCCAACCACCAAACCCCCCCCAACAATTCCCCAAACAACCCCACCAACAAAACAAAACAAACACAAAAAACACCAATAAAACTTTCTACGGGATGGCTTGTTAAGAAGGGCGCGTCACTTTCACTGAAACTGTTGGAGTAGAATTCACAGCACCACAATCGAATCGGTAGGATAAAGAAAATGATACTGTTTGTTCCCTCCTAGACGCCGGTTGTCATACCACTCCATTGTCCAATTCCAGCTTGAGTGATACCCTGATGCTCCCTCCCTTCCCAATATATATTTAATGTCATATAGTAATGTATAAAATATAGTGAATTGATCTTATAAGTATAATAAATATAGCGAATGAATATTATAATGACAAATAATATAGTGAATGAATATAAGAATGAAAATAACAATTCCATTTGTGGACCTGTAAGTTTAGACAATGTAGCTGCGAGAGAAAAAAAATTGATTTAAAATTATGGATTATGGATTATGGATAATCTGAAATTATATAGCAATAGAATAGTAAACCTAAAATTTCGATGTGCTGTTCCATTTTCTTGCAATCATTTATGTAGTGAGTCTCATCGGAAATAGCGATTTTAATGAAATGAATTTAAATGCCATTATGTCACATCATTTAATATCACAACATAAAATAATAAACTGACGTTAAAATATAAAATAATAATACCAGCACGCCAGTAAACTATAGCAGAATACATACCGTAACTAATCTGACCATCCACTCATCGAAAGACTGTTGCAGTTTCTATTGAAATAAGATTTACTAAGATTAGAATTTGTTTTCACAATAATAGTCAGAGAACATATGACATATATATGACATCTACTGGTATGTTACTGAAAATAAAAATTAGATATGTATTAATATCATAATAATATTAGAAAAAACTGAAGACAGCTAATAATAAGGCGAAATAAATTTCAGATGAGTATGAATCTAAAAACTGAATCTTAATAAAACTAAAATAAAAAATTAGGAAATTGAATTTTTCTATAGCTCTTGTACACCCATAAATGATTCCTCATGTCTGTGAAATAGGTAATGAATGATTGTAAACTGTTAGGTTTTGAATTAATATGTATTTCTGATGATGAAGGAAAGTGCTGTTTTAAGTAGAATTTTTCGAATATGATCCTTTCTAAAAAAAAAACAATAAAAACCTTCCTATCTTTTCAAATACATAACGTAAGTTAGATGAGATATAACTGACAAGGATGCATAAATGCGAAGCTGAAAATGATTTATAAAAAAGCATACAAAATGTAGTGAATGGATGTTATAATATAAAACGATAATAATTTCATTTGTATTTACGTGTCTGCAGATTGTGGTCCTGCTGCAATTGTATACGGACCCGCACATCCACGATGAACCTGAAAGCTTAGATAATGTATCATGGCCACCAGAAAAAAAAAATTGATTTTAAATTATTTTACAAAACTTGGGATATCCATGGATGATCTGAAATTGTATAGCATATAAAGAATAATGAACCTAAAATTTCGGTGTGCTGCTCTGCTAATAAATGTGATATAACCACAATGGAACTGACTCTTAGCTTCGGGTCTTGATCCCTACTGAGCCCTTGCGGCACGTCAAGCCGGCCAGTTGAGCGCAAGGGATTGAGAAATTTTGGACCATCTTCATAAAATACCTAAAGTATTCATCAACGACCAGGCTTTGAAGAAACCAGGAAATTATCAAAAGAAGTCGGCCCCAATATTGCCCAAAACCTGATGTGTCAAAGGCAAAGTGCGGGCATTCGGTCATGGAAAAAAGATCCAATAAACCAATGAAATAGACACCACACTGTTTGAGTTTATTCCCTGGAAGTTTGAAGAAAATCCCTGGAAGTTTGAAGAACATCCGAATAAAAAATGAATTTTTGGTGATTATTTTTGTTTGTCTCATTCTTTTAGAGTACAGTTTTAAGATGTAACATTGAGTGTTGTTGTAGGAATTCTTTAATACAATTTGCAGCAATCCCGTACCACATTAATGCATTAAAAAATAGACGATTTTAGCGATTTTTCATTCAATTACCCTGCCACCTGGTGGTGGATTAAACTATGCATCGCCATTCGTAGCAACCCGGTTGTGAACAGAACAAAATTGACAGCGTTGTTAGTTGATTTGCAGCAGCCACGGTGAGAACAGTCAAGAACAAAGCTGGTAAATCTCACGGCTATCATGTGACTTTAATAAACAGGCCATCTCACTGCCACGAAAAGAGACGAACTATCATGAGCTTCCTCATCATTCTCACACTATCACGCAGTCATGAGATTTTTTCTCAAACGGTTTTGTTTCAGAAATGTCTTACTAGTTTACTTAAAATCAGCCAAGCAATAATATGTTATCGACAGAGTGGAAATTGTTTTTGAAGTTTTGTGATGAAACCCACTATTATATCAATGAATGTGGTTGTAGTAGCGACGACCAAAACACTGTCACGTAAATCGATGAGATTTAGAAGAAAATTTCCATCATCGTTTTCTCGCCTGATGAAATTTTCAAACGTGTTTCGGTACAAATCGTAGGTCATTTTTCATTGAAAATTACATTTGCCAGCCCTGGTCAATAAGCTATGCACATTTTGTCCGCCAGATACAGCCGATCCGGCATTTACAACATCCTCTCCCTTCTGCAGAAGGGCGAGAGTGTCAAAGGGAAGCCAGGTTTGGAAGTTTTAGAACTTGCTGACATCCGTCTCTCCATCAGCCATGGTTAGGGTCCGGCATTTTTTGTAGAAGACTTAATAAACATATGATTTAAGGAAAATTTGTTCCTTTGAATAAGCTCTTAATTTTTTTTCTTTAAATCGTGATCCAGAATATATCCATTCTCAAAATGCAAACGTAAAAATATAAAGGAGCCAAATCGGCGAGAAAATTTGATTTTTATCTGCGATCAAAATGAAACCGAAATACAATGTTTATTAATTATTCATGAATGCACTTTTTAAAAAAAAATTGCGTCTTGAGCATTAAAATTTAAACACGAATCCTGAACTTTTATAACTTAAATGGGCTCCATATACCACAGTGGTAATTCAGCTCAAATTCTTGAAGATCAGTGACAAACGGGATGTTATCATTAGTTTCATCGAATAGTAGAACTGGGTGAGACCATTCCAATTATGAACAATATGTTCTAATTTAATTCGATCCACCAATACTTTGTTTTTGTAGTAAATTTTTGATATAAATACCTCTCTTAGACTATAATTTAATCAACTGTAAGAAGAGTGCTTACAGTTGCTTGATTTGCTATCTTTTTGGACTATCATTAGAGCTAGAGATGCAATGTTTACCTTATAGACTTTTAAAGAGCCTCTTTTCTTTAATTTATTAGAGAAATAAACAGTAGAATAGTTCTATAGTGAATATATATGTGTATGTCAAGGAAAAAAATATAAGTACATTATGAAAGTAAGCGAACAGCAACTTGGCCATTTAGGTTAATGGTCCATTAGAGAAGGTAAACACGGTGTGGTTGTGGCACAATGATATACCCTCATTTAACAAGGAGATATTAAATTAATGGAAATAACTGCCTACCTGTTCAATGAAGAGGTTAAACCTGCAGACAAGACGCCAGTGCAAAATGAACACTATTGAGAAAACTAGTTAAATTTAAACAATTTTGAAAAATGAAAAATAATAAGCAAAAACAATTTTTCAAACTCCCTTTAGTTAACGTGAGCAAATTCCTTAAATTCTACTAGAAAAAGCTTATCTTTTGCCAAATAGGCTCATTTCGTCAGCAACTTATAGACTCTTAAGTGCTCCATTGAAGATATGTAGTCTGTAAGTCACAGGCGAAATAAGTCTATCTGTCAAAAGATAAGATTTTCCTATTGGAATTCAATCTCTCTAATCTATCAAAAGATAAACTTTTCAACGTGGAATTAAAAAGAATTTGCTAGTGTTTACTGATGATAGTTTGACTAAGAGCACTAAGTTGAGAACAAGAAATAAGCTCATTTTTAAAAGGACAGTGAGCTTAAAATTCTAGGCTAGAAGACGATTCACCCTATGAGTAATTCCATCGAAACATCTTTCGTCGAATGGATTCCCAAGTAACATTTCCAAAACCATCCTGCTCAATAAAGTTTTATTATGGTTTTATCAAAGCCACCAGAAATCAATTTGGTTTTATTATGACACCAAGAGCTGCCTATAGGTTTCATATTTTAGTCAGGTTTATGAGAACCTACACAGCTTGTTTACAACAATCTTAAAACCTCGTTTTCTCAAATTTCTTTTACTCCTACCAAAGGTTTTATTTCGACTTTATGAACTCATAAAATGCCGTTTTAGGACTCATTCATATTATCTTATTATGGTCAGTTGAAAGTGCATTTTAAAACCATTTTGCCTCCAGTAAATGCATTAAACGGCAAATTGGCATTGAGGGAAGCCATCAAATAACCAAATAGTTTTAAAGTAATCATTACGAAGATAACTTGGCTTTATGGCAGAATTGTGATTTTTTTCCAATCGCCTTATTGAAATATACGAAATAATTGAAATGTGGAAAAATAAATGCACCAAATTCTAAATGTAATGCAAATGAACTGTAGATCAGAGACCAATTTCTTCATTTTTTAGGTAACCTTATTGAACTCCGTCAATTTTCAAGAAATTCATGATTAATTTATCGAATGTATTTATTTTAATTTTGTGTTTGTTGTTGTGAACTCGCATAATTTCCGAGGCGCATTAATTTTCGTCTCTTATCGTGTGGTGAATAACACAATTAAATGCGTTTATGATTTGGAGCATAATACGCTGCAAAAGACTTAATTTGTTTTGAATATTTCGCTATCAAACAAAATTTCCCCCAACCTTTTTTCTTAGATATTATTTACTGCTAGATAAATCAGAAGAGCGGAGAATCGAACAAAGCAGAACAACAAAAACCAACCACAATATCACAGTTAAGTTTTAAAGCTGTGGCCATTTGGCCGCGTGCTGGTTTTCATGGCAGCCAAAAGGTTTTATGAAGGTTTTCAAGTGGTCATAGCATCTATCACTAGAATATTTTCGAAATATTTGTGGTCTTATAAAGGTTTTATTAACTTGTTTTCACAACCGTCTATAGAGTGGGCCACTTTGTACAAATTTTGGCTTTAATGAAGCATAGAGGAGGTGTTGGTAGACAAAACAGTTTTGAATGTAGTTTTATCAACAAAGCCGGGAGGAATGCTATACGGCTGGAATAAAACTTAAATTGTTACTTGGGTTATTTCACTGAATAAACGCCCTTCACTGACGTATTGTCTTCATGTTCATCTGGTTCACTACACGACTGATCCCGAGATAAATAGAAAAACAGGATAGACTATTTATTTCTATCAACAGTTGATAACAAATAATCAGTTTATTATCTATCATCCTAAATTCACTGAATTTGTATTCACGTAGCTTTGTCAGAAACTTTCACTGGTATAGCTTTTTAGTGTTATTTGCAGTTTTTATCATCGCTATCATCAGCCTAATAAATAAGGTAAACGAACGAAGTAAGACAAATTTCCCAAACAAGTGCATCTCAGACATAAAATCCATATTTTCGATGTGAGAACGTTAATCAGATGCACTCTTAATGCTCGAAGTAAATACGAAAGAAAAACGAAATTAATATCGGTGCTGTGCCAAAAACAAAGATAAAGCTGACATGTGGCATTGTTGTGATGAGCCACATCACGCTCTCTCAACCTTTTTTTCTGCGCATTGTCGCTCTCCCTGTTTTAGTACGAAAGAGAACTGTAACCGTAATGTTTACAAATGCGAAATCTTTTTTTGCATTTGTAAACAAAGCAAACTGCACCATACTGACGCCAGCACATCGACAATAATATTATAAGTAACTCAATGATTGCATTGACTGACAGTTCAAACCATTTTAACTTTGAATAGAAAATATCGTCAACATAGCCTGACCACCATACTTAGTGAGAGAATGTAAAATATGCCCTTTTCCTCAACCACTTGTATCTAACACGTTCTGATAAATTATCATTCGATCATCAAAAAGGTCCAAACAAGAGAAACGAAAGGAGTGGGCAAACAGAGAAGAGTATGCTTGACAGGAAAGAAATATTTCATTAATTTCAAGTTTCACTATGTAAAACGTTGTAGCTCTAAATTTGTTCATTCTGACAGTTTCTTTTTAAACCCACCAGAGAGCAACAAGAATAAAAACATCCCGGTTGCCTGGAAGGATTTTGGATACCACATTCAATTAATCATTTGAATTTTTCTTAACTTTCAATTCCGTCAAATAAAGAGATATTAATGTGACCTATGGCAATTTTACCAGATTAACATTAAGACCAGAGACATTTAGAGAAGAAAATGGAGGTTATAGTCACTAGTTAAGTGAGAAAATTGATTGGAGAGTCACTTCTACTCTCGGAACAACCCCCATGATTTGGAAAGCGCACTACAAACACCCTTTTCTGAGATAGTTGCTTTCTTCTTTAGATTTCTTAATGATCCAATAAAATTATCAAAATGTATACTAAACCTTAGTTAGACTCTAACCCTCAGGACATCCACCACTTTTAACGGGTGGCAACTAAAATTTTGGAATTTCTTTGTCAAGCTGTTAAAAAAAGAAAAAAAAACATACTTGAAGAAGATCTGATTTATTGAAATTAAAGATCTATTGTCCGTTGTTGAAAATATTAAGTGAAAATTTGAATTTTCTTCAAACGTACGTTCTGCTACACATCTTGATTGATAGCCAAGCCAGAGGGCTTGAACCATGGCTTAAAAATACCTCTCTGGAAAGAGGCAATGTACAGCATCACTTTCTGTTCAAAATTATGTTTAAACTTATATTTTGTGTTCATCGATGCAGTAGAACTATCCATGGAAAAGTATCGATCGATTCCGAGAATGTACGTCTTCGAACGAGGGAAGTAACTTTCGTCGTTCAAAACAAAACATTTTCCGGAATATTTTTTTATCGACCAGTGGCATTGGGATTTCAGCGTCAAAAGCTGTTTCTCAGTGTATTCCGAGGCTCTTGTCTTCATTTGGCACTGTATTTCAACTCTTTCCAATGTTTTGCAAATGTACTGGTGAGAACAGTTGAACTTTTTTTCGGCATCACGTTGGCTCAGAGAATCTTTGTTGTTGAAGGCACGAGAAAGAGAACAAAGTTCTTTTGCGTCTATAATTTTGGCTGGTCTTCCACTACCTTGCTTGCGAGTAGTTGTCAGGGATCTTAGGATATGGTAAACAGTCGAAGCCGAAACATTTTCGCTTTTAAAACGTTGTCCCGTGTACTTTTTGTCGAGATTTCTGTGCAGATCGTAGAACTGTACAACGCGCTCGCGAAATGCTTCTTCTTTTGATGGCATTTTGAGCAAAACTGAGCTAGCATAAACAAAACAAAAAAATACTCGCGGAAAAAAGAGACAGCGAGCTAACACAAACACACTCTCATTTCTCTCTGAGCTCGTTTGCTGTTGAGCATTGCGGCCTCGAAAATATTCCAAAATTTTAGTTGCCACCCGTTAGGTCCACCTAATATTTGACAATCTACAATACATTAGTTAATACTAATTTAGTATACTCATTATTATCATCAATATGTAACCTTGATTCTAGCAAGAAACTACTGAAACACATTTGGCAAACTATTGATTTTAAACAAAAGCTTTTTCAAAGCTGGCTTTCATAATTTTAGGTAGGGCGATTTACCTATTCTAGACAAGCTAAGCAGATTATGAGATTATCCATTTTATGAAAATTTTCGCTGCTTCGTGCACATATCTTCCTTTTTTATTTGTTTACATTTGTTGGCTTCGTGATCCTCTATCTATTAAATTCGAGAGAATTATTCAGAACGGCTTGAATGTGTTTTAATAAAGCACTTAACTTCTCAAGTTTGTCGGCAGCTCCTTAGTATTCGGCTTTTATTAAACAGCGAGTGAAAAAAAAAATTTCGAGTTCATCTAGTTTATTTGAAGAAAAATACGGCTCAACGAAATTGCTCACTATTGAAAAGGTTATCAAATTAAAGCTAAATAATCAAGTTATCACATGAATATATACAATGAAGTAATGCTTCGATGGAATATATGGAATAAGAAATTTGAAAATCGGTTGCCGAGGATAATCATCATTGCCGAGGCCAACATTTTCCGTAGCATACAAAAACTTTTGTTCTAGAATTTTTATCAGAGATAAATATTTACACCTTAAAACAATCATAATTCTGGATGAAAGCATATATTAAATTTACTTGACAAGGACACATTCAGCCTTGAGACATCTTCTTAACAATAATTAGTGATGTGGCATTAGGCATAATATCTTATCGCAATGTCAATTCCATTGGTGAAGCAGCAGTATTGTTGATTCAAAGTCATGTCCAAAATCATCTTGATCTGCAAATTTGGCGTTACCTAAATCAGAAAAATTATCCCACCTTTACCATAGTATGCCTTATTTGAGTACAAATGATAGAATTTCCCTTTTTTTCCTTTTTCTTTTCAGGAATCGATGAAACGGTCAAAATAGTCCAGTCCCTGGGTGGCTTTTGTAAAGGATATCAGGTGGACATTTCCAACAAAGAGCAGGTTTACAAATCTGCGGATCTCATCCGCGATGAAGTGGGTGATGTAAGTATACATGTTTATCCCAACTACTTAGTTTCAGAGTTATGGGATTTCATTTTTTTTTCTGGCAAAGCAAGCTAAAAAATCACCCGATAAGCTTATACTGTTATCAGACGCATTCATACCTAATGAATTTATGACACGCGTGAGAATTTCGTGTAAACACGTTAATCACATCCCAATTGAACTTGTTTTAATCGATTAATTGTTGGGTGGGGCCTCTAATATGCCTAGCGTTCTCAGTTTCATTAAGTGGAACAATGGTGTTCTCTTTTCTTACTTCATAACGAACGCTTGTTTCCTTTCGACGTAAGGTCGCTGGCATTCCGTCTAGCCAAGAGCATTGTACTAACGAAATCGATACATACGATTGCTGGAGCTGTTGCGCAGGCCGAAAGCTTACTAGATCTAAGAAGCAATTGAGATTCATGTTAGTGGCAGCCAAACAAAAATCAACGATTCTAGAACATTCATTTCGGTTTTCGTTCTGGCCAACTTATCAGTGATCAACTAAACTACAATTTAGATGCCTTCGTGAATGTTCTTTCGGTTAGGTAATTTGTATTCAACTATTGATTGATGCGTTTCCGTGCTTGTCAAGCTATCCACCAGGGCAGGCATCTTGACGCTCGAGTAGTTATTCAATCTGCCAGAGAATTCAATTATCCGCTTCGACATCGGATCAAGCTGGCAGAAGCATGCATGTGGAAGATAACGTAATTGCTCGCTCACACGGGGTCATAGGCGATGTTAATTGCATTTTTCATGCCTGATTTCCGACCGATCGATCAGCCACGAACAGAGTCGGAGTGCGAAATTTGTTTGGCAACATATGTAAGGTGAGGCGATGTGGTAAACGGAAGTAAACATTGTTGCTTTATTCTGAATTGTAGGTCAGTGATTGCAATCTCACCCCTCGTTAGACTGAACGTTTTATGGATTGATTGACTTGTCTTTTGACTTCAATTGGAAATGAAAAATAAAACTCCATCTGATGGCGATTTCAAAATAAGATGCGATGTTATCAGGAAAAGAACTCTTATTAAATTTTTTTACTTTACACTTTTTAATAAACACTTTGACGAGCATATTAGTAGAACGATTGCAATTGGAAAACAAGAAAAATTCAAATTAACATAACAATTAAACACTTTCTCAAACTATATATCTGTAAATCACAGACGAAATAGGCCTATTTGACAAAAGACATGCTTTTGTAGTGAAACTTAAAGGCATTTGCTCGCATTTCTAGTGATAGTTTGAAAAAAAAATTAAGGGTTTTATTTTTAATTTAAAAAAAATGAACAAGGAAGGTGTTAGTTTAAATGTTCATGTTTGCCAATTCCAATTCTCTTATTTGAGACTCGGTCATTATTCTACATATTTCAAATATGTATATTTCATAACAAGCCCTTTAAAATATTGATCTGAATCGAGCCCTTCGCCAAGATGGAATTTTTAGTCCAACACCTTGGAAATACAACCTTCAAAAGTAATATTAGACACAATTTAAACATAATTCCCAATGAACTCGATGAATTCATTAAAATTAATGAGATTAATAGTCATATAGTTGACCTCAAAATTATTCATCTAGATTAAATTAACCAAGCAATAATATGCAATCGTAGTTTGAAGTTTTGCGATGAAGCTACAGTTAAATCAATAAACGTGGTTGTAATTGCGATGATCTGAAACACTATCACGTTCTTTTGTTGCGAAAAATTCGACGAAATTTAAAAGAAAAATATCACTCATCGATACTCAATAATAATAACAGTCCTATTTTAGTAAACATCGCTTAAGTGTTTGCATTGAAAATGACATTTACTGCCCTTACTGAAAAATGGGAGTGTAGACTCGAAAGGTCAGATCAGCTAATAAAAGGTCCACATTTGTTTAAAGTTGCTCGATGGAGCACTAGCAGCATGGTTGACCGCCCTAGGTTGCTATTCCGTTATTTCCAGATCGGCTGTAATAACACAGAGAACCATCAATTGACATACACCCTCAAAGGGTAAAAGCTGGTGATCCTAAATTAAGGCAATACCGGCGCCAGCCTCTCCCGAATGCAGGTCAAACAACTTATTCAAAACGACGTATCTGATTTTGCAAATGAAGAAAATCCAATATTCAAAGTGCTGTGGATTTCATTGAAACGTATGTACGTTTCTTTTAAAGTCATCAAAAGCAATCTTTTTTTTAAGACTTGTCGTTTGCCATCTTTTTGTATAGACACATAATTTTTTTTTCCCGGGCATGGCACGACTTCATCTTCATAAAATTGAAACACTGCCTCTTTTGTTTGATCACTTAAAGCTGTGGCAGAAAGGCGGACATCACTTTTGTTTTGGTGACGATGTAGCTTTAAATTCTTCCGTAACTTATTGATAGGCTATACTCGACAGCAACGATAAAATTAAAAATTGTTCACTTCTTGAGGTAGTTGGATCTGAATATTTCTTTTTCATCTTTTGTATAACTTCCTTAAATTTGTTGACTCCATCATCATCTTCAGGTTGTAATAGGAAATTATGGGGTCAATTATAGAAGTCGAGTCGACCATCACTTTGCTCGATAGGTCTATTTTGCAATTACAGATGTCGAGATCGACGAAATTCTGTCGAGTTGGTCGACTCAATCGACCACTCGGAAACTAGTGACTGATCTGTCATATTTTGTCGAAGAAGAGTTTGTTTTGATACGCGTTTTTCATCGGTTAGTGATAATTGGCTGAGCAAGGTAAGGTTTACACTTAACCATTATTTTGTTGCAGGTGAGTTAATAGAAAAACAATTTACTTCTAACAAAAATATGTCTAATCCCATTTTAAAACAATATTAATTACCGTCAGTTTGCAATTGATTAAAATTAATGTGGACATCGCCAGAGACTTTGTGGTGTCGAGCCAGCAAAACAAATGCTAAGCAGAAGTGGTAGGAAATTGACCAAGAGCTCGATTCAGCTACCAATGCGCCTTGGTTCGGAATAACAAAGAGTAAATTTTATTTTCTCGTTTGAATACTATTAGTTTTGTGGCTCTCAAGCCTAGTAAGTGGCCGCATGGAGACTCAGAAAAACAGTACAAGTGTTGAGCCTTTGAAATTAATTTTAGAACCATTTTTTTTAGAACTTCTGAACGCATCATTTCAGCATATTTTCACTTGGGATGTGTTTACCTTCGAGTTAAGTGGTTTATGAAATTAGTCGTAGATTCCTAGAAGAGAAGAAAAATAAATAAATAAAGGTAAAGGAATTTAGGGCACACCCTAAAAACTTCAGAAGGAGACTTCCCATAGCTTCAGGAAGATACTTTATAAAAGTTCAGGAAGAGACTTCATCGTAAACAAAACTTCTCAGAAGGTCTGGCAGAAATTTCTCAGAAGTAGAGGGAGCACTTAAAACTTAATAGATCAAGCAAAAATATCCCAAAAAAATTCAGAACCAAACATTCCTGAGGTTCAAGATCATACTTCCCAGAAGTTCAGGAGAGAATTTCCCCGAAAATCAAGTGAGCACTTTTCAGAGCTTCAGGAAGAACAGTAGGGAAGAAGACTTCCTAGACGTTGGGAACTTTCCAGAGGTTTTGGATTTCTTCCCAGAAGTTCAAGATGGTACTTTCCAGAAGTTCAGAAAAAAAACTTCACAGAAGATCAGGAATAAACTAATCAGGAAGGGCACAACCTATAATATAAAACTTTCAGAAAACTCAGGACGATACGTCCTAGAAGTTCAGGAGAGAAATTCTCTGAAGTTCAGGAGGACTTTCCAGAAATTCCGGTGGAAACTTCCCAAAAGTTTAGTTGGAACTTCCCAGAAGTGCTAGAGAGCTTTCCTGGAGTTCAGAAGAGAACATTTCAGAGTTTCTAAATGAGGCTTTCTAGAAGTTCTGGAAAAAACTCTCCAATGAAGAGAAAGAAACTTTCCAGGAGTATAGGGGGTACTTCCTACTCGTTTGATCAAGAATTTCTCTGAAACTCAGGAACAAACGTCCCTGAAGATCAGAAAAAACTTTCCAAAATTTCAGAAGAGGACCTCTTAGAAGTTCAGAATGAGAGGATTTTTCCAAGCAGTCGGTAAAATTTCCCTCGGAGTTCAGGATGGGACTTATCAGAAGTTTAAAAAGAAAAAACTCGGTAGAAAGCTTCTCCTATTTCCAGGAAAACAAACTCATCAGGGAAGGCATATCTATAAGTTCAAGAAGTAATTTATTTAAAAAAAATCGCGAAAGAACTTCTTTGAAATTCAGGAGAGGACTACCCAGAAGTTTCGAAGGAAACTACTCAAAAGTTTAGTTGGAACTACCCAGAAATGCTATAGAGCTTTCGTGAAGTTCAAAATCGAACATTCCAGAATTTCAGAATGAGACTTCAGGTGGATTGCTGCTCCGTGTATTTTTCCCTATCTTTGCTTTATCAGAAGGTCAGAGGAGTTCGAGATAAAATCGTTGATATGAGATCGATCACTGCATATCTATACAACAATCTTTAAATGTTAAATTTCTAACAAAATAATGTTGTCAATAGCTTCAGAATCTCTACGCATAAATTTATTGGTGATCAATAGATAATAACACCTTTTGTGAATCGTCCGAAACTTGTCCACATATTAATAATAACTTCCTCGAAAAATATTTTAAATCGCAACTTTGGAACGGCGTCCCAATGAGGTTTTTTGAATAACAAAAACATTTTTTCACATAACAAGAGTGAAAAATGCAAAAACTTATGCTTCAACTGTCAAAAATGACAGCTTAGTTGATGAAAGTTCAGAATTATTTCATGATGTAATATTTCAATGACATTTTGAAAAATGTCAACACTAAAGCTTACAGTCGAGTTCGGTTGCCGACTCGATCAAATTCAGTCGGTTTCTGTAATGCTCAATTATGCTCGACTCGACAGTTACAAGTGTGACTTCTATAATTGACCCCTATGTCTTCTTACGCCTTCGTTGATTTCGCGGAATTTGTTTTCAGGATACTGGACGTAGTTAAGCTTTGTTCAGTCTATTGTTGACACTTGGATTCTTGCAATGCCTCGGCAGAATATTTCAATGTTGACTGATTACAATCATTCAACTTTCGCAACGTATTACGGCGGGTAATTCCGCAGAAGTAGTTGACACGCTCCAGTTTCCTGCTCCTAGACTGCTCCTTGTTCCGAGCTGCCAGTTTGTTTATGTGTAGACGACATGACGAACAAATACGGAGCTCAGTACTCAATTCTGATACTTTTGAATATCCAATCGTTTTCAAGTTCTGAATGGTACTATCCGAAAGATACCGTAGCTCTTGCGAACACTTAATTTTATTGAAAAGATGAATATTTTTCATTTAATATGCTCTGCTACTCATGATTCTCACCGAAAATTAAACAAATAACTTTATTATTACGAAAATTTAAATCTACATCTTAAAACGATCTCAGATAACATAAGATGTGATGATGATGATGATGATGATAATTATGTAATACTACCATCTATTGTAGCAAGGTAACTTTCCATAGCAGTGGAATAATCTGAAAATCGATTTGATCAGGATTCTATAGTTTTTTGGGATCGTCATGCTCCTGTATGAAGGGCCAGAACATTTCTGCCAATTCAATTAAATTTCATAATACAAGTAGCCAACTTGCTACATAATCCTCTCCCAAAGTTATGAAAATTTGATTTGAATTTAGGTAAATTACAATCAAATTTTCCTAGGCCAAACAATGAGAGAGAAAAAACGAAAATTCCAAAAAATAACTATTGACAAGACTATTGCTTGTTATTGGCTATTGCAAAAATCGTTGGCAGACGAATTCCTCATGCATAAAAACGTGCGACCATCATTTTTTTAGAGTTATGAACGGTGAGCAACAAATTTCAAAAAACTCCTACGGGAAAAGTGAGATGTCGGAGATGATGGATCGCACAATCGATAGCGACACAGCAAGCACTTGTGACATACACTTTGAAGAGTGTCTGTTGGGCGATGACTTTTCACTGAAGTAGTAGGAATCATGAAACATAGAACGAGCTGGGTGATGATCTGATTTAAAGTAGTGGAAGCACATTGTGAGTTAGTTATGATTCCTATGAAGCCTAGAAACAAGCCCAACATTGACCACTGGCTATGTTGACATTTGAATACACTCTAAAAAATATGTGCAAATATGTCTGTGATTAACCCATCCAAGGTTACACATGTTCAAAAAAACCACTGACAAGAATTACCACTCACCCTGTAAACGGTTGAAGACTGCTTCAACAGCTTCATTTATGGTGTAAATTTAATCTCCCAGATCATGCTAATTATCTTTTTGAGATGAAGGTGAAAATGAATTTTCAGTCGTTCCAGACATTTTTTCGTCTTGCTGTACTTTTATTTTTTAATTTTCATCTTTGGATAAACAAAAACCAAAATGTTGAAAACTTTATTCTATCTACCATCTACATTACAACATTACATGAATTCTGTTCTCATTTCCGTGAGAAAAAGCATGACATCAGAAACAACTCGTGAACATTTATCACGCTAACTTGAACAACATTCTCGTTTTTATGACTTTCACCTTGTAGCACACTTGTCGCAAATCAGTCTAATTAACGGCTATACAACTAGTTTGAGTTACAATCAAGTTGCTGCAACGTATTTTGACGGTTGTGTGTTGCTTGGGTCATTGCTGTTGACTGTTGATAGTACCTGGCGTATCGTAACGAGTACTTTCGTAAAGGAAAAAATGATCCTGTTCCAAAATTCCTGACGTTGACGAATTTGGAAACGGATTTTTTTTCGTGTAGGCTTATTACAACATCTAGCGGACCACGAATACGAGTGAAACAGTACCATACTTTCCTAACGCATATAACAAAAGCCTAATAAGGAAATTTTGTCTTCGGCAATGTTAACTATTCTCGGAAACCGATCAAATCTCTTCTTCTATATATTCCTATGATAGGTTGGTAATTTAGCTTTCATATAATTACCTTTTAAATAGTAAGCCATTCCACATTTTCCATAATACAAACCACATGCACTCGAAAATGTTTCCTTTTTGTTGCGTATAATAGTACTTTTTTTCAAGATAGCCGAATAAAAAAAAGGCTGCCGACAATAGTTGCTCTCACATGAGAAGTTTTGCGGTTTTTTAAAAACACGTTCAAGCCTTTCAAATTAATGCTGTCGATTGTGACAGATAGAGAATCACGGAGCAAACAAATTTTAACAAACGAAAACGTCCGATGTGTGCACGACACTGCGGAAATACTTATAAAAGGGTGAACTCTGCTGAGTTTGTCTAGAGTAGGTAAATCCTCCTACATGTTTCACTCCATTTGTAATTCAGGCTCATTATGATAAACGGCATTGAATGTTTATTCGAATAGTCATATTGTCTCCAATCAGTAAAAACTCTTAAAATTCACCCAAAAAATAAGCAAATAATGTTTTATAAACGATCCAAGTACTTATGTTCTGTTTCAATAACTAATGACAAGGAAGTGACTGGCTCATACGATTTACGTCAGAACAAAACATTCGATGCATTAGGCAAACAAAAAATTAGTTTCATCGATAATGCCACAACGATTAAATCTCGACTTGCCATAATTTCCACGTTCGATGCGTCATCTTGGTGTAATTAACTTTTCTTCACCTATTCACTCCGCTTTGTGCGTACTGATCTTAACCAAAAATGATGACCTTGAAACTCAAACTAATGTCGATTTGATCTCTATCCAACCGCAGGTATCGCTGCTGTTCAACAACGCTGGCGTTGTTTCGGGCAGAGCACTTCTCGACACTCCCGATCACTTGATCGAGCGCTCCTTCAACGTTAATATTCTTGCACACTTTTGGGTACGTATCGGTAGACATCTAGAACTTGAGCAAAAAACCGTGTATGTAATAATAATAATAACTACCCACAAATTGCGGCTCGGTCTTCGTGGATGATATTCCTGATTGGATTCTTTGTTTTTCTACTCGAGTGGTTGAACAACAACAATAATGGAATGGTGATGACTGGATGCTTCCGGTTAATGATAATCTTCAGCTTTCTTAGCTTGAACAATGATGAAGCGCTCGGTCATTGAGCTTGACACGTTGTCGTCGTCCGATTGGGAATTGAATCTAGTTGAAATTCTACCCGCGAAATAGAAGACGCGTCGCGTGGCTTCGAGAATACCAATCAGATGTGTATCTTCTAGAAGTCCGAGCCCACTGTTGTTGTTATTGTTAAGTGCCCTTCTTTTTTCAACAAACCATGTGGCTTTCTTCCTCCCCCTTCGTTTTCTGTAGACTACCAAAGCATTCCTGCCGTCGATGTTGGAGCGTGACCACGGTCACATTGTGACGATCGCTTCCCTTGCAGGTCACGTCGGAATCTCCAAACTGGTCGACTACTGTTCGAGCAAATTCGCTGCGGTAGGTGTTATTTGGACATTTGGGCATATTGAAATGCTGAGCACTAAATAATTGATATGCAACTCCCCCAGGTTGGTTTCGACGAAGCACTGAGGATAGAGTTGGAGTGCATGGGAGCGCATGGCATCTTCACGACGGTTATCTGCCCCTACTTCATCCAGGCAACCGGAATGTTTGACGATGTGAACTCAAGGTCGGTAGTTGGTAACATTGATTCTGTAGAAGATTGATTGGTTGAACTTGTTCTATTTTAGGTGGGTTCCAACTTTGGATTCTAACGATGTGGCTGATCGGATAATTGACGCCGTGCGAAAGAACGATAAGTACGCCATTATTCCGGGATATCTGAGGGCAATGCTGGCAGTGAAATGGTAAGTTTAAGAAGAAGCTATACGCCACAAATACGATTAGCGGTAGTCTTTCACCAAATGCGAATTGTATTTATCGATTCTAAAGGTTTAACACGTTGAAATTCGGACACACATAAACAACTGTAGCACTCCAACCCATGAACCGAATTATTAAAACTTTCAGTGAAGACTGCCCCGTCTTCATAGTACACATAGTAGACATAGTATATAAAAGCTGACTAAGAGTAAATTGGTACTCACAAAAAGACCTGTATGTCGTGATTCAATAAGTTTAAAAAGTCCATTAATGGTTGCTTTACAGTATTTTTATTAAAACTTCAAAGTTACAGCATTAGAGGGTAACATTTCTCCAATTCGAACGAAATCTCGAACCTTCCTCTTGACGGAGCACATCAGCGCACGCACAGTGGAAACGGACACGAAATCATCCTTCCATGATGCCCGCATTTGCTGGATGACCTTAACTGCTCCACCGCTTCGACGAAGTCGCTGCTATGAAATTGCGCAGTATTTTTCGATTGGTCGAAATTCCGGGCAATTCGGAGGGTTCATTTTGGGGACAAAATCGATCATGTTGGCTGCATACCACTCCCGAACCCCCTTGGAGTAGTGGCAGCGGGTCAAATCGGGCCAAAAGATGACTTTGACCCTATGCTTGCGGATGAACGGCAATACACGATTTTTAAGGCATTCTTCGATGTAAACATGGGATGTCATCGGCGAGGATGTGACGAATGGGTCCGTTTTCAGGCCACAACTGCAAATCGCTTGCAAAATCATGGCCTTCTTCCCATACTGTTCTCAAACACGAACTTGAATCTTCCCGGCGCATCCCCACGTCCAGCCGCGATGTAAAACTGTTGACCGGGAAGCTGCTTATAATCGAGTTTGGCATATGTTTCGTCATCGATCAAAACGCAGCCTTTGTGTTTCGTCAAAACATGGTCGTATAAGAGCCTTGCACGCTTTTTGGCCACGAAATTATGCATTCATGTGTCGGGTCGGATGTTTACTGGCTTTGCACGACTTTTATCCTCCCTGGAAAGGATGTTCCGCACCATTTGAAGGTTGGCGTTGTATCTTCTGGCCATAACTCGGATCGAATTTATTTCTATTCATCAACAGGTTATGCATAAACCCCAATGATGTTTCTTAAAGCTAAACTAGAATCGTACATTAATGATCATGACATAAAACAAAACAAAAATTACACTATCGATGCGAATTAGACAAGTCTTTAAAAAAACGACTAAACATACGACGAAGCATCTGGCGAGTCACGTTAAAATCAAACAAGGTGGAAACTCTATTAAAGAGTCTTTTAAACCGCCAATTGCGCCATACATGCTGTAATTGGTTCGCTGTAGAGGTAACCGCAGCATCGAACTATTCCTCAGTGCTCAGGGTTACACGTTGATGTTGATTTGCTCCAGAAGATCAGGATAGTCGATGCGGCCTTGCAAGATGTCTGCGATTAGCAAAGCCCTGG
Source organism: Aedes koreicus (assembly GCA_024533555.2). Taxonomy (NCBI): domain Eukaryota; kingdom Metazoa; phylum Arthropoda; class Insecta; order Diptera; family Culicidae; genus Aedes; species Aedes koreicus. The sequence goes on along the minus strand of JAHHFK020000856.1, from coordinate 155,727 downwards.
CTGTATTTCTACGGACTAACAGGGACTCCAAGTTAATCAGATGGCAACGACTTTTGTAGCTTGGCAAACGATAGGGATCCGTCCACGGTAGTTTACGTAGCGCAAAACCGTCGTTGAACAGACTCTACTCTAACGACACCGTTGTTGCAATGAGGAGTCCACACAACCGAGCAATACTCTAATATAGAACGACACAAGGAGCAGTACAACGATTTGAGGCAGTAGATGTCCGTGAAGTCTTTAGCAATCCGGAAGATGAACCCCAGAACAAGTACGAGATATGCTGCTTATAGGTGAGTTGGGTGTCCAGAATTACTCCTGAGCCCTTGACTTGACTGACGCGCTCAATTTCGGTGCCCAACAAGACATACTTGAATAAAATAGTCTGTTTCTTTTGCGAAAACGAGATAACCGTGCATTTGGCCGGGTTGACATCCATGCGATTCAAATTGCACCAGCATTCAGCTGACGTTGGAGAAAGCGACAGTCATCGGGTGAGTGCACTCGAAGATAGAATTTCAGGTCATCTGCATATGATAGTCGTGGTCCTTCAAAAGCCAAATTTACGTCGTGGAAGTAGATCAAAAAAATCAACGGTCCTAAGTGACTACCCTGCGGTATACCAAACGGGGCTTTGAACATGTGAAACTGACAATCTCCTATGACTACAGCCAGATGACAGTCAGTGAGGTACGATTGAAACAGTTGCAGCAGGCATCCGTTAATCCCAAGCCTGTCCAGTTTGGCAATAGCTATGCGGTGGTTCAATTTATCGAAGGCTGCAGACAAGTCGGTGTAAATGACATCCGTTTTGACGCGTTTCGCCATACTGTCAATAATGTAGGAAGTAAGGCACAGCAGGTTACTGGCAGTGGAGCGACCAACCATGAATCCGTGCTGGTCGGCACTAATATACGGTTTGCAGTGAGCGAGCAACGGTTCCATAATTACAAGCTCAAACAGTTTTTGCGTCAAGCGAAGTTATGCCACGATAATTGCCAGCGTCCCGTTTGCTACCCTTTTTGTGAACTGCAAACATGTGCGCAAATTTCCAACAGCAAGGAAAAATACCGACAGCCACAGATAGTCGAAAAACGTGATGCAGCGGGGCAACAAACTATCCAGGTGTAGTTTGAGAAAGGACGAAGGAATTCCATCCGGCCCGGGATTGTGAGACAATTTGAGTTTAGAGCAGGCCTTGATTATCATCTCTGCATCGATGTCGACTTGGCCCAAGGTTTGACTGGCAAGTGGAACATAGCTGGCCGCAAGTCTAATGTGGTCATCGCTCAATGTCTCCTCGGTGAAAACGCTAGAGAATTTCTCAGAAAATAGCTGGCAAAGACCAGGGTTGGCTTTAACGCACCTCAACACCTTGCTGGGCAGCTGACGATCCCTGGTTCCAGTTTTTTCGTAGATCCGCTGATTCCTTTCCACACTCAGAGGTTTCCTTGTAGGTTTTGAGCACTCGACAAACTGTTTTTTCGGCATCTTCAGCACGTTAACCAGCTTGGAACCAGACCACTCCGGATTTTCCAGGTGTGTGTGTGCACAATATTTCTTCTTCTTTCGAGTTCCATTTGACGTTTTTTTTCTGAACTCGATCGACTACTTTGATCAAACTTGCACCAGTAACTGTTGTTCTCTATAGAAGTGTAAATAAACCACTGTCAAAGATTTTCGATTCCAAACACTAGAGCGGAACTAGCGGCGCGCGAGTGGCGTACCAATTTACTTTTAGTCAGCCTTTAGTATAGCTCGGATATTTATTATTTGGCAAGACATTAAACAAAGGTTCAATCCCGGGAGGTTGTTCAGTGGTATCACGACAATGGGGCTGGATTTCATGTGATGATGTGATTTGATAGGAGGCCACCACCAGTATAGGACTTGCCATGGCGTACAGTTCCTCCTAATGGCAAGATCGAAATGTACATACCTGTAATCCTCACTATTCCGTTGTATGAAGGGCCAAAAACGGAGGTGTGGACCCGTAAGCAGAAGCACTTACATGAAACCCACGGAAAGGATAAAATGTCTCCTTCCGACGAAACGCACTTATTACAGGAAATGAACAGTAAGCAGTACACATTAGGATTTCCGTCTGGGGGTTTGTTAAAAATGGGGTTAGCAAACTCACTGTAGACTGTCGGAAGATAATTAGACCTTCGCTGATCTCAATCTGACGATTTCCATCAAGGAAGGCATAATTGTCATGCATGATTTAGGCCAGATATCCACGAATCCCTAATCTAGCTTTACAAAATATAACTGACAGCCACTGGATTGTTACTGCAAAATAAAAATTTGGTATGTATTAATATCTCAAAAGTCCTGGAAAAGCTTGTCTACATAGATCAGTCCTTTGAACGAAGATAAAATGTCAATGACAAGATATTTGATTGAGAAAGCATTTTTAGTGATCGAAGAGCCTGGTTTGATGATTTATGAAGTAAATGGAATATCTTATCATAATACCACTAAACACATATATTTAAATACAATCCTATACTGCTTATAATCACATGCCAGTCTTTTATGAAATAGTAGTTGAAGTTCAGATATATAATTTTAATGAAAATGTTACGCTGAAATGCTGAAAAAGCAAATTGAGCATTAACGGGTGTTCAATAAAAAATGAGAATTTTTCAGTAATATAGTGAAAAAAAATTTTTTTTTCATCTAATTCAGTATTTGTTATTAAAAACATAATGTTTATTCTTCAAAAAAAACGTCAATGAATATAGGAGAAGGGGGCCTGGTCAGCCGTTCGACGCAACTTAGTCGCGATGCTCTCACAAGAGCGCTGGACGGCACTGACGTCCATCTTCCGGATACAATTCCGGATCCTCGTGGTCAACTGCTTCGTATCCTTGGGCCGCCAATTATTTTTGTACACTAGGGCACTGAAGGAGCCCAAAAAATCCTCAATGGGACGGCACTGGGGCAAGTTGGTCGGGTTGACCCGTAACGCTGGTAGATCACCTTTTTGTGGTGCGTTACGGGGTATCGTGGTGCGTTACGGGGTATTTGTTTTTGTAGTCAAATGAACGTATATTAGTCCTTATTACATTTTAGGTCTTGTGAAAAGCGACAATACTCGGATTGACCCACCGAGGATGAGCTTGGAATAAGGAAAACATGATTAGTCTTCATTGATAAGAATTCTCATTTTCTATTTGATGTTCTATAGTTTGAAGTGGTTAGGACTAGGATTCTGATGCATGGTCAGTATCGGAGTCTTTGTTTGTTTTGTTTGTAATGAATCCGGTTTTGACTGATAAAGGGGGGCGCATTTGAAAAGTGCTGTCACTCACAAAGGGTTTAAATAAGGCTTGCTTCATTTCAACTTTTTCACTTTTCCCTCTCGGTCCTTAAGTGCGCCCCGCCGCATTTTGTCACTTCCCAGTATTTTTTATATCCCACACCCCTACTTTAAACACAACACCAGCCGAAAGCGAAAAAACGAACATTATTTTGTAAACCTTATGGCGTTCTCCTCCCGCCTACCCAACCGCATCCCCCCACCACAAACCCGCGGGTTCCCAACCGAAAAAAAAATTACACCCACTCCGGACCCCCCCTCCACCGTCCGGTGGACCTGTCCCCGGAAACCGCGTGGTACGTTTTGAGGACGATTAAGAGGAATCCCCCTCTCCCGGCCGTGATTTCGCCAGAGAATTTGGTGCGGCCCATAGTACCGTGCGGAGAGCTCGACTCCGCGCGGGGGCATGTCGTGTCAGGTTTTTCCTATTCTTTTATTTATTTATTTATTTGTCGTCAATCAATAGTAGACCGTTTTGTTACAATAGTACTTACATTTTATGTTTCACTTATATATACAGTACGCCTTAGGAAACTAACACATCAGATTTGCATTTTTAATGTTTTGAATCGTTCGTCATTATCTAATTGAATTGAAGTATTGTTTTAGTTTTGTTTTGGTCATAGTAAAGTCTACATTTTCTCCATGCTTATTGTAAGTTGCCATCATCTGATTCAGAGGTACAAATTTGGCGTAATTTGTACGATGATGGCTTGTAATAAATATATTTCTATTTCGTAGTTGCCGCGACGGTATGTAAAAATTAAGTTTTGACAAAAGTTCTGCTGAATCAACGCGTTGCGAAACAATGTCATTTACGAATGATACTAATGCAAATTCACGGCGCTCTTTTAATGATTGGATGCTGATGAGCATGCAGCGGGCTTCATAAGATGGAAGCGGAAACCTTGTCCAACCTAATTTACGAAGTGCATACAGTAAAAATTGCTTCTGTACCGATTCTAGTCGTTCTTCATGGGTGACTGAAAATGGTGACCAAACCACGCTACAATATTCCAGTATTGACCTCACATATGCAATGTACAATGTTTTTATTGTGTACGGATCATGAAAATTGTAACAAAAACGTTTTATAAATCCAAGCATATTATTTGCTCTGTTGATGATAGTATTGTAATGCTCAATGAAAGTTAGTTTCGAGTCCAAGATAACTCCTAAATCCCTTGTTCTTTTACATTTCTCAACTGGCTGATTCCCTAGATTGATAGTTATGTCTGGGGTGTTTCGTTTCCTACTAAAAGCTATCGAATTACATTTCTTTACGTTCAGCTGTAAAAGACTTTTGTTGCACCAAATATAGAAATCATTTATTTCTTTCTGGAATGTCATGATATCTTCTTTGTTTCTTATTTCTAAAAATAGTTTCATGTCATCAGCGTAAATAAGAAATTTAATGTTTTTGAGAATAAAGGAAATGTCATTTACATACAAAATGAATAAAAGAGGACCTAAGTGAGAGCCTTGGGGGACTCCAGAAGTGACCTTAATAGGATTTGATTTCTTCCCTTTGAATCTAACTATTTGTTGACGGTTAGTAAGATAGGATTCGAGCCAACTGAGGATTCCTGCCTCAATTCCCATTTTTCGCAATTTGAATAGAAGCATGGGTATGTCAATGCGATCAAAACCTACGTTATAACAGCCTCCAGTAAAACCCCAATGAGCGAACCGTTGATGAGAGAAAACAATTTTTCATTGATAATTGCTTCAAAAAGTTTAGGAATGCAGGAAATAATGGCAATTCCACGATAGTTACAAATGTCCGATTTTTTTCCACTTTTAAAAATAGGTACTAGATAGGAACTTTTCCAAAGTTTGGGGAAGATCCCAGATTCCAGTGACATATTAAAAAGCCAAAATAAAGGTGCTGTAAGTTCTAATGCTAAGTTCTTCATAAATACGGGTGGAATTCCATCAGGGCCAGAACCTTTGGAAACGTCTAATTTATTCAAACCTTCCAAGATGTCTTGAAATTTGACTTGACTAACTCCAATGTCCCTTGAAAATTCTGGGAAGAAATTGAAATATTCATAATCGCGATCTTCTTCATCAAACGTGGTTTAGATTTCTTGGAAGAATGTTGCAAATAGATTGCAAATTTCTTCCGCGTTATCACCAACATTTGAGTTAAGATGCATTCTAGATGGGAAATTGTCAGATTTCAGCTTAGTTTTAACACAATTGAAGAATTTTTTTGGACAAGACTTAATTTCAAGTTCGGTTTTTGAATTATGCTCATCATGTGCATTACTACTAGCAAGATTCAGTTCATCGCAAACCTTCAAATAGTATGTCAGATTATTACTGTTACCATCTCTTTTATACATTTTGTGGGCCTTTTGCTTCCGATTTTTTTAAATTTTTTATTTCTTTATTATACCAAACTGGGTGGTTCCGAATTACCTTGTCGCCTAATTTTTTTGAGTGGTACTTGTTCAACTACTATTTTAAACAATAATTTATAGAAAACCTCAACAGAAGTTTCAACATTTGCCTCATTCTTAAAGATCGTTAAGTTTGTGTCTTATGATATCATAATTTGCTAAATGATATTGAAAGACCTCTTCATATTCATAGTCGTTGGGTTTTTCGTATTCATGAACAAATAAGGAAAACTCAATTGCTGTGTGAAAAGCTTCACTTTTTTCAAAATGGAAAAATAGATTTACTTACACAGAAGTCTTCCTGAATATTTGTCAACAAAAAATCTAAATAGCAATTTTGTTGGTTTTCTGCATGGTTAATTTGATTGAGCCCCAAGCCTGCAGTTTTGTCGAAAATAAGCTGCAATATTTCATTCTCCCCAACGACTGGTAGTAAGATGCACTCGTTTTCATTGTCTAGAATGAAGTCAGCACTACGTTGATTAAAATCACCGTATATGTGAACTTTCACTTCTTGGGAAAGTTCAGACATAATTTCATCAGCAGTTTGAAAAAAATGGTCATATGCTTCTTTGCGAGCGTTATTTGGGGGAAAATACACTGTGGCAAATACATGTATTTCACCTGCCATGTGTACTTTCACCCATACATGTTCGAATTCCTTAACTGTAATTAAATTTGGTAGAAATGGCTATTAAAACACCCCCATCTGACTTCTTTTCAGTCCTTTCCAAATTGCGGTCATTTCTAAAAACATTATAAGAATGTCCGAAGACTTCTTCACTCCTAACGCTTCCCATTATTATTGGGAATGAGCAACCCAAAATTTTATTATGAACTAGCTGAACCCGGTGCGTGCGCTGCTACGCTTGCAACTAAATGAAGGAAAATTTAATATAACTGGTACCCAAGTAACATTTTAAGTTTTATGAATTCCTACAAGGGTGTTATAAAACGACATCCATAAAACTCTGGTCAAGGCGTATTTGTCTTGATTCCTTCCCCCAAAACCTCATAAAGACTAAAATTTGGCTAGTTGGCCCACCCTCGCAGAGGTTCTGAAGAGTATATTTTAGAGGCAGTTCTAGATTGGATTAAAATAAAAAGATTTTATAATGACCGAATTAAAAACCGTTTGAAAACCAAATGTAAGCTACAATAAAAGCAATTTGACATTTATAAAAACCTGTTTCGTGCCACTTCCTCTAGACGCTTGCCAAAGCCACTCAAAACAGTTTTATTCATATTATAATCGTATTCATAAAATTTATTTAGTCTCAACAAATTCATTTCGACAAAAAACACTTCTGATTGGAGAAAACATTTACCCATCAGTATTTTCAACGTAAAATATTTAACTCAGTTATATTGATTTATCATAATTTATCACTAGTCTCAAATTTCAAGTGCCAAATAAAATTCATTGTGTAAAGTGCTTGAAAAGAGCTGAAAAACTAAGTCCGCCTTCGAAATATGTTGTACTTTCTATTTATTTTTTTATTCAAAAAAAGTTTAATTCTTCGTTGAAGTTAAGCTTTTTGCTCAATCACTCTTATTTAACCCTTTTTTTATTCCACATAAACTGCTGTATAACAATAAACCGTGTCAATCGAAATATATCTTGATGTATGGAAATTATAAACCTTCCATGAAGATTGGAATAAAAATGGCAGCGGCATTTACATTGATTTTTCATAAGCCATTATTGAAAATGCTGTTTTGTTTTTATGAAAGCATCTATAAATAAATCATGTTTTGATATTGCATTTATGAAAATAATTTTGAGGCTTAACTGCTTCTTTGCAAAGCTATTTTGCTACATGCAAGACCGTTTAGCTGTCAAACAGCTTATATGGTAACCAAGCTGCTGCCAGAAAAGAGTTTTGACAGTTCAAGCTTAGTCCGCAGGAAGAAAATTGCAGACAATTGAACGATGCGAAACATGCTTCACGATTATTCCATCTGGATCATCATCTCGGACGAAATTGATGAATGATAAAATCATCATGGTCCGTAACCGACTTTTCCGAAAGAACAGCTTCTCCGATAACTTTGAATTCAAATGATCCAACGGCTCCAAGCGGCTCTGCTGGCGGTGGAACGGTGCACGCGGTCATTGTCAACTGACTAATGTTGTTGTTTTTTCATGGAACTTAGTTAATGGGTAGTTGGCAAATCACTATTCAGAGAGCTTAAGAAGTTATCTTAATTTTTCGCTTAAACGTGCGAATTGTTTTCACTGTTTTAAGTTTGTTGCTTGCGAATCCATCTTTGTTTTATTTTACTATGACAACAATGGTAGAGCAGCTTTTTATACTCTTCATGTAGTTCAAAATGCTACAATATATGCTGTATGCTCTCGTCAAAATCCACATGGCTTAATGATGGTTTTTATAATGATAAAGCGTACTTATGAAGTATTTTTTCATGACTCTCTTAAACAAATATGAACGAGCTTTATTATTGACTTACTGAACGGTTTTATGAGGGAATAGATTTCCTCGTCAATTATTTTTAAAAGCTAGACTGTTTTGGACTTCACCTTTTTGCTAGAAAAGGTTATAAAAACAGCCAAAAGTAAAATAATTAACCATACATCTTTCGCATAATTGAAAGCCGCTTTTAAACAAAATGGCATGTGTATTGCAGTAATAAAGCCCTTATAAATTAGAACAAAAGCTAAAAGGCAGTAGGATTGTTACTTGGGATTTTTTTTTTTATAATTGGAAAAAATTCCGTTTTCTTTTTATTTGGGACCCCCCCCTCCCAGACAAGAGGGGGGTGAAAACCCACCAAAAAAACATATTTTCCTCCCAAAAACTCCCGCACGCTAAATTTGGGTTCCTTTGCTTGATCAGTTCTCGAGTTATGCAGAACACCTGCATACAAATTTTCACGCCGATCGGTTCAGTAGTCTCCGAGCCTATTAGGGTCAGACAGACAGACAGACAGACAGACAGACAGAAATCCATTTTTATATATATAGATTTCTTGAATTTTTACCGCACTTTTCATACGGTTAAAATTTTGGCAATAAACTATTATTTCGGTACTTAATTGTGTTTTAGGTGGAAGCGTTTGCAGATTCGAGTTAGTCGATAAATTAAAATTATTAAAACTAAGTACCCCTCTCTGATCTAGAGATGTCGTCAAGTTCTCGTTATCGTCGTGCGCTTCAAAATCATTATCCTCCTCTAAGGGTTTCGTCACTACCGATGAAAACTCGAATGCCCATGCGAGCATGAACATGACTCACATGGTGCTGCTGAAAAACTCGCCGGAGCCAGCCAGTTGGGTGAGTGTGCAGGAGCTATGCGTGAAGATTCATCAGATACCGGGTAAGGGTGTAGGATTTCGCCTCGTTGAAATTGTATAGGTTGATAGTTAGGTGGCGGCCTGGAAAAACGATACTTCGCTGCCGCTAGTAGGTCTCGATCATGTGGTAGTGGATTGTGTGGATAGCCGATGGTGTTGAGATTATTGTTGTTGTTGCATTTATTGTAGAAAACAGTTGAGTGTGTACGGTTGCTATTGTTGATGTTGTTGTTGTTGTTGTTGTTGTTGTTGTTGTTGTTGTTGTTGTTGTTGTTGTTGTTGTTGTTGTTGTTGTTGTTGTTGTTGTTGTTGTTGTTGTTGTTGTTGTTGTTGTTGTTGTTGTTGTTGTTGTTGTTGTTGTTGTTGTTGTTGTTGTTGTTGTTGTTGTTGTTGTTGTTGTTGTTGTTGTTGTTGTTGTTGTTGTTGTTGTTGTTGTTGTTGTTGTTGTTGTTGTTGTTGTTGTTGTTGTTGTTGTTGTTGTTGTTGTTGTTGTTGTTGTTGTTGTTGTTGTTGTTGTTGTTGTTGTTGTTGTTGTTGTTGTTGTTGTTGTTGTTGTTGTTGTTGTTGTTGTTGTTGTTGTTGTTGTTGTTGTTGTTGTTGTTGTTGTTGTTGTTGTTGTTGTTGTTGTTGTTGTTGTTGTTGTTGTTGTTGTTGTTGTTGTTGTTGTTGTTGTTGTTGTTGTTGTTGTTGTTGTTGTTGTTGTTGTTGTTGTTGTTGTTGTTGTTGTTGTTGTTGTTGTTGTTGTTGTTGTTGTTGTTGTTGTTGTTGTTGTTGTTGTTGTTGTTGTTGTTGTTGTTGTTGTTGTTGTTGTTGTTGTTGTTGTTGTTGTTGTTGTTGTTGTTGTTGTTGTTGTTGTTGTTGTTGTTGTTGTTGTTGTTGTTGTTGTTGTTGTTGTTGTTGTTGTTGTTGTTGTTGTTGTTGTTGTTGTTGTTGTTGTTGTTGTTGTTGTTGTTGTTGTTGTTGTTGTTGTTGTTGTTGTTGTTGTTGTTGTTGTTGTTGTTGTTGTTGTTGTTGTTGTTGTTGTTGTTGTTGTTGTTGTTGTTGTTGTTGTTGTTGTTGTTGTTGTTGTTGTTGTTGTTGTTGTTGTTGTTGTTGTTGTTGTTGTTGTTGTTGTTGTTGTTGTTGTTGTTGTTGTTGTTGTTGTTGTTGTTGTTGTTGTTGTTGTTGTTGTTGTTGTTGTTGTTGTTGTTGTTGTTGTTGTTGTTGTTGTTGTTGTTGTTGTTGTTGTTGTTGTTGTTGTTGTTGTTGTTGTTGTTGTTGTTGTTGTTGTTGTTGTTGTTGTTGTTGTTGTTGTTGTTGTTGTTGTTGTTGTTGTTGTTGTTGTTGTTGTTGTTGTTGTTGTTGTTGTTGTTGTTGTTGTTGTTGTTGTTGTTGTTGTTGTTGTTGTTGTTGTTGTTGTTGTTGTTGTTGTTGTTGTTGTTGTTGTTGTTGTTGTTGTTGTTGTTGTTGTTGTTGTTGTTGTTGTTGTTGTTGTTGTTGTTGTTGTTGTTGTTGTTGTTGTTGTTGTTGTTGTTGTTGTTGTTGTTGTTGTTGTTGTTGTTGTTGTTGTTGTTGTTGTTGTTGTTGTTGTTTTTGGTGTTGTTGTTGTTGCTGTTGTTGTTCTTGTTGTTGATGTTGTTGTTGTTGTTGTTGTTGTTGGTGGTGTTGTTGCTGCTGTTGTTGTTGTTGTTGTTGGTGTTGTTGTTGTTGTTGTTGTTGTTGTTGTTGTTGGTGTTGTTGTTGTTGTTGTTGTTGTTGTTGTTGTTGTTACTGCTATTTTTTGCTAGGTTTCCTAGATACTGTTTCTGCTTCTTTTTAGCCTTTTCAGCCAATTTCTGCTGATTCAAACGACGCAATTTTCGAGCATCATATTCGCAGTACAAACGTCGAGCCCGTGATTTTGCTGCCAAGTTCTGTTTGTCGTTGCGATTTGGAACTTTTTTTACTTCGTACGACTTAAGTCCCAAATGGTGTTTTGATTTTTGGACAAAACCAGGCGACATCCCTGTTTTACGAGCCACCGTTCGAATGGAAAGACTTGGGTTTTTCGTTAATATCCTTTTCACGTTTCGGTCCATGACAGGATCAGCGCGTCCAATGTTTTTGTCGGTTCTCGGTTTCCTCTCCACCGTCAAACGTTTCGAAAATTATTTGAGCACATCGCGAACAGTGGATTTAGGCAAATCCAATGCTTTTGCAAGGTCCCGTATTTACAAGTCAGGATTTGCCGTACGCCCGTACAAAATTTGCTCGCGCAACCGCTTTTGCAGGCATTTCTCGTACACATCCTTATTGATAGTGCCGGTAGAGAAGAAACTTTAAGATTTTCGACGACAACTACACATGGCTTGCCATAACAAATACTTTTTCGAAAATTTGGACATCTTTTTTGTCCAGAAATGCTCGGCAATGGCGTTTTTTTGCATTGCGGTATAAACAGCCAGACCCAGAAGCTTCGAGTACATATGTTTTGTCGTCCATTAGGATACAAGAAAATGTTTGCAAAAAAATTGGTGTAAAGCTCCTTAGCTCAACTTGTTGCAGTGAAATTTTGCTTGTCATCACGGTGCCCCTCCCCCTCCCCCTTTTTGTACGCCTTCAGTCCTTGCCTCTGGTTCACTTTTTGTACATAGGTAAATTGACTTCCCAACTTTTCGAGCCACTTTCGCACAGAAAGATTGGGATTTTTCTCAATAATGGCAACCACCTTTTCGTCCATTTGTCGGGAGCATACTTTTCTATTTTTTCCACTTCCAACCTTCCGATCCACAGTCAAGCGCTGGTCAAATGATTTGCAAAAACAAAACACGGTTCTTCTCGGCAGTTTTACTTTCTTGGCAAGATCGCGTACCGATATATTCGGATTTTGCTGCCGTTCGTACAAAATGCGTTTGCGCACTTCCACTTGATTCGACGCCATTTTACTGAATGTAACAAGAATGTAAACATGTTGTACACTGAACCCAAACATCCTCCTTTTATCGAATGAATCCTCCGTCCGGTTCATATCGAGACATTGAAATCGCATTTTCGGATGATAGATGTAAGCGGAGGACGATTTTCTATAAACTAGATGATTCTCCTTCGAATGTTGAGCAACTAATTACGCGAAGCGAATTGACCTCCCGTTCAAATTGAATTGTTGTATGAAAAATGGTCATCCCAAAATGGAATGCGTATTGCATTGGAAAAGCCCTATAACGCAAATTCATTTGAATTGAGGATAAAAAACATTCCATTTTACATCATAAGTTTCGGTAAAAACCTATTAATCGCTATCAGAACTGGTACCAGCACGAATAAAGGATGGAAACCCGACCGCTACTAATGATGTAATGGAGAAATGTCTCCTGACTCTTCCAATTTTTGAGCTCCCGTGGCCGTCCATGATCAACGGTAATGGAATGTCAAATGTGAAACAAATGAATGCCGTTGAATTTAATTCATACCTAAATGGCTGATGATGTACACAGTTATGAAACAAACATCATAATGAATATGGTAGATTGTCATACGAAACATGGATTATCGTCATGCGAACCTAACCATAAGACTATCATCCGATTTCTGAATGCTCTTCGTTTTACTTTTCAGACGATCTTGGGATGATGTTTTGGTTCAGTGTGCCACGAACTAAAGTGGAGAGTTTCAGCTGTCATATGAGTGAAACGTTTCAGCGATCCGTGAAGCAATTCAAAATCTACACTGAAAGAAAAGTGTCCAAAATTTAACGTGGACAGGCTTTAGATTGACGTTCAGGTTCTGCTTACAATAGCAATTCTTAAAATTTATGATCGATGAAATTATATTGTTTCGGAAACGAAAAGAAATTTCGCTTTTCACTTTATCAGCAACCTTCAAAAACGAATGGTTGAAGCTAAAATACCAATGATCTTCTTTTATTTCTTCGGTTTCTTCGTCCAAATATTTCTCAATTAAGTCGTTAAAATTCAGATCCTGTGCATCCGGATGGTCTGGATACACCTCCAATGGAATACTGGCTTTTCATATTCCATCCATTTTTTTCCTTTTGACGTTTCTGTGCCAGTGTAATTGAAATGCTTGACAGCTGCGGTTGTTCCATTTTCTTCTCTGTGGAAAATTTAAGAAAAAAATTATGAAATAACAATACATCTACTTAAGAACACAAATTGCTTTCTCTCTCCCGCCCAGTATTTGGTGCACAGTTTTCCCAAATAAGGAATCTTCATCCATTAGAGATGAATTATGCTGCACACTTAAATCAAGCTCCCAAAGCATGGCAAATAAATCTCCCGTTAAGCAGTTAACTGCTTAAATTGCATAAAAAAGTGAAAAACGACCCTCCCACCACCCCTGGCACGGGCTACCAGCAACAGCGAGCAAACGAGTAACATAAAAATTACCTCCCCCAAAATAGGAGCAATCAGTTGACTGTGGCTTTTATTCCTGCCGAAATGAATTGCCGCTTTTTTCCTCTGCTCGTTTTCATACAGAAGGTTAGCCCGAAAAAAAAAATATCAAACACATGTGGGAGACCAAACTCCCCACACCCCACTGAAAAATGTTTCACTGACTGTCTGCAGGAAAATATCCGCGGTAATAACATGGTGTTTTCCATATCCCAGCTTGTTCTCAACCTGTGAAAAGGACTCATGAGAAGAACTTCCATTTGGGGCTTAGGGTGATTCGTGAAATTTTCCCTTTTCTTAACAGTTCATTAAAATGAAGCGATCACCCTAATGTAGTGATGGCAATTGCTGCAATCTACCTTTCCACAACCAAGTCAGGTCCTCTGGTCAGGAAGATAGGATGAGAGCCATCCTTCTCAGATTTTTTTGCATTCAATGCAACCATATGTGAGGAGTTCTTTTTTTTTTATCGCTCCATTCTACCCCTTTTACGGTGGATCCATTTAGCTCCTTTTCCGTCACCATGCTATGGTCAGGTCCTACGGAAATTTTTCTGCTTTTCCAGACTCATTTTATGGCTTTGAATGAGTTAATTTTGTTTTCTTTCGCTTCGGGCATTTGGAAGTAACTCAGTGGAGAAAAAAAAACTCAGCCGAGTAAGTAAAAGCAAACAAGCGAGTGAATGAGTAGCGTCGAAAAAAAAAATACTGCCACCATTCAACAAATTGGTCGCCGTTTTTGCTCTCGCGGTAGGTTCGTATAAACGTATTTACGTACATGAATGAAAGGAAGGAAAATATTTTGGTTTTAACACCTTGAAGCAGCGGCGACAAAAAAGTGCGAGGTGTGTTTTTTATTTATTTTTATTTTGGGAAGTGGCGTGTTGATGTTTTATTTTCGGTTGTTCGGGAGCTATCGACGAAATTTCGATTCAGTTAATTGATAAAGTGGATTCACTGGTCGTGGAGTTAATCCATGTTGTTTGATCTTAATTGGTGCAATTAAGTGGTATTTAGATTCGCATTCAGCAGGTGTTTGCTTTAAAGGGGATTTTGTGTGCGATTTCGTTGTTTGACGTCTTTGGTATTGGAGGTTTTGCTGGAGACAGTTCGTTTTTTTTTCTCTGGTCATAGCATGCTGGGTAACTTGGGTTTTGTTGTTTAGATAATCGTTCCACGATACACGAGTGGAGTTAGTCTCAGGAAGTTCACTTATTGGCTTTTTCCAATGGGCCTATATTTAACCTTAGAAATCTAAAATAACATTTGAAAAGAGCGGAAGAGCCAAAAATGTAAACAAATCATATTGTACTATATTTTGATTGAACAATTTCAGAACAACTAGTTTACCTTGACAATGACATTACAATAAATTAGGCACTTGCTTAACAAGAAAAATAAACTATGGCGTTCTTCCGGATCACACATTGCGCTAGTTATTTAGCTGTTCCGCCACTTTTTTTCAGTTAGCTTCAAATCCTGGCAAATAGTATAATATTTCAGGCAAACACTATTCTAATGATCGTATACTTATTTCGACTTGAGCTTGAAGTATATATTTATGGCTTTTTTGCGTAAATATAACTTTTTTTTTATGAAAACATGAAAATAACCATTACGCCCCAATCACTAAGCAGAAAGTTAAAATGTCAAATTTGAATTATCCCGTGGAAATAATGTTGTTGATTCCCATTGATTGTTGTTCCGCCGTCGATAGGTTGCTATGGATAACGTTTCATTGAGATTGATTTTGCTTCGCGTGGAAGAAAACAAATTCTAATCGGAGAATGCCAAAAAGTGCCGAAAAGTTATCAAGTAAGTAGCTGTTTACAGTTTGCAAGTGTGTTCTTATCGCAGTAATAATTTTTAGAAGCGACAACGGATACAACTGGTTTTCTCGAAGGGACCGAGTTCAACTCGAGTGCATATGAGGTTATATATGAGAACCCTCATATTCCCTCGACTCCTTCAAATGCAGGTTTCACAGATTCCGAATTTAATTCGTCCGGCAGATGCACCCATTCAAACCACATAAGGCAGGATGGTTCGCACCTGGGAGGGAGAGCAAAATACTACACGCGAAATCAATATTACAGCGACTGCAACGACGCAAGAAAATAATTGACGCGGAAAAATTATCAAATCATGCTACCCGCTAGTGATCAATTTTTGTTTTGCGTGTCACCGATGTTTTCGTTGTTTTTGTCGAAGCCAGTGCGTGACTCTGACGAACTTAAACATCGTTCCGCGTGCGGGAAGTTTAAAAATGAAGTGTCTCGTGAAATATTGCGGCCGGAGCTGCGAAAAGTGTCCGGAATTCAGTTTTTTTCGCTTCCCTAGGGATGGAATCACAAGATCCCGGTGGATAACGTGCTGCCAGTTGGATCCGGATGTGGAAATCAAGCCGAGTTCGCGAATATGCAGTGTAAATAAAACACAGCAGCAGCTAATATGAGTGCTGCTACATAGGTTTTCTTCAGATTTGTGAATGTTCTGGTTTGTATCTTTTCAGGTCCATTTTGAAGATGCCTGTTTCAAGAATAATGCAAAGAGACGGAGGTTGCAATGTAAAAATGCTCTTCCAACCATCTGTGCGTTTACTTTGAATTCGGATGACGAACCTCCAACAGATTTCTTCAAATCTCGGCCTCTGTACTCGTCTCCGGCTCTCCACGATCACAATTATGCAAACTTTGTTGCTGTTGTTGCGGAATTGGTTGAAGTTGAAGATAAAGAATCGAGAAATGCGGAAATAGAATCAGTGAACGATATGCGAAAGGAATCAGTGAAAGAATGTTGCGTGACGGGAGATGAAGATGATGTGGCAAGTGTTTCAAATAGTGAAGCACAAAAGAAAGAGCAGCATGTATTGGCTAAAGAAATGAACCAAGAGGTGTTGCAAAAACGTTATGCAGATGAAAATTCGCAACTAGCCTCAGTCGAAGTTGACAGTGATGATGATGTAGTAAAGGGGAAGCAAAACCCATTTCGGTTGTTCAGGTAATTGTTTTGTCTTGATTGTTTTTCAATGATTATCATAGGTTCTCTCATCTATGATACGAAGCCATAGCATAGTTTGGGAATTTCCGTCACGCTGTAACTTTGCTCAACCATAGGCGTAGCCAGGATTGTAAGTAGGGGAGGGCAAGCTTTTTTTAAGAGAGAGAGAGAGAGAGAGAGAGAGAGAGAGAGAGAGAGAGAGAGAAGAGCGGATTACCTTTCTTGTCAACTCTAACCCAAAGTATTTTACAATATCCGGCCGATTTTGGCAACAAGATCATTCATTTAGTTTCGTTCGTTTGTTTCTTTGTTGGAATAATGTCTAACTTAATTACTTTTAAAAAACTTTCGATCTAGCTTTCGATTGCCCATTTATGGTACTATTAAATAACAATGAATCAAACAACTGCTTGAAACTGCTAATAATTAAAAAAAAAAATATTGCGCAATTCACACAATGTACTCTAAATTTACTAGCAGAGCAACTTTTTCGAAACAAATTTAGAATGAAAACAAATGAGCATTGACATTGATAGTAGCTTTCTTCTTGGTTCATGCGTATGTTCTCGACTTTTTGGAATGTATTTGGTTGGTGGAAATTCCTGAACCTATTTAACTTCATATTTTATGCTATTGTCATGCAAAACAGTAACAGAGTGCTTATGTATGTATTTTATCCGGTGATGCGTTTTGTTACAAGCATTCTTTTATTCATGAATACGCGCCGAACCACCGCACACAAATTCCGCAAGGGTTCTGGGGTTTTTCTTCCATAGAAACGGAAAAAAAACTTTGAGGTAGCTCAACGAAGCTTCCGGTCCGCCTCTTAGCATCTTGCTATGAGGTGCCAGGTGAGTTTTTATCGATTGCCTGTCGATCTGCTAAATTTGGAAGATGACAGCATTGAGGTATCTCAAATTATAATAATCCGTCCAATGTTTCACAAAACAGCGATTGGCTATAATGAAAGGACCAAGTCACCCCCCTTGGTGCTAAACCGATGAGCCTGTACATCAATAGAAGCATAAAGTTGTCAGAAGGCACGAAATGCATCTACGCACACTGGATTCACATAGATTATTCTAAAGAGGTTTCTACTTGATTGATAGAGTTGTAAAAATTGAAAGTTTACGAAGAAAGAGTTTGCTTCGAGCATCGGCAGTGATAGGTTGTGTCGATCCTTTATTACGCACTATTTTGCTGTCGGGCATGGCGCGTTTTGTCTTGTTTCGGTTATATATAATTCGGCGATGCGAGTGATCGAGTGAGCACCGAAAAAAACAACAAAAATGTTTCACGGTGAGATGTGGTTCGACAGGGTTGTGGACCGGCTGTGGGGATCACAATTATTTGTGACCCAAAATATTGGTTTGCAAGCTCGCCGTGCCATTATATCCCGGAACAAGTAAACCACTATCTAACAAACAACTATGCTGTATAGCTGTTTGTTCAGACAAATTTGGAAAAGATATTCTGTTATTTCTTCTTGAAACCTAAATAACTTCTTCAAATGTGTTTGAACAAGCGGTTATTCAACGCTGATGTTTGTAAGTTATCTCATATTGTGAGTGCTTCCAATAGCATCCTTACTTTTAGTATAAATAGGTTCAAATCAGAAATCGGTACTAATATTTAAATGTTTTAATAAACGCCGCTTGAATTCAGCTTATCGATAACTAAAAAGAACCCTGCTGCGACCAAATCCTGTTATCCTATATCCCAGCAATTTCTCGTGGAAAGGCAGAGGCGGTCTTGGCTTTTAATCAAACGAATCTCACACATTCCTACCCTTTACTTATTTTACCTGCATGCGGGCGAGGCAGGCGCTGGTTATTGCCTTAGTTTGGGATCACCAGTTTTTACACATTGAGGATGTATGCTAATCCTAAACATCATCTGTTAGTCCTCTGTGTAGTAACAGCTGATCTGACAGCAACGGAGTAGCAATCTCGGGCGGTCAATCATGCTCGTGTCTTGCATGTAAGAATACACCTAGGTATCCAATAAGCAGGTTCAAAGCGTATTTACAGCAACCAATCAAGCAATTAAGTCGCCTTAAATGCAACATAAATGCCAATTTTGGCCCCAATATACGGCTGCTTTACTGCAATGCTATGATAATGCTTCATTAATGCTATTTTGCATTCGAAATGCTTATTACAGGCTACAAGCATTTAAATAGCATTTGAAATGCAACTTTACAACAGGTAGCATTCAAGATGCTGATATAGTGCTAATATAATGCTTGTAGCATGAATGAAATGCAGATTTAGGGTTGATTTACTGCATATACTAATGCTTATTGGTTACCTGGGCAGTGCCGTAAAAGGGGATAACATTGACCGGTTTGCCCATATCATCAATAGTCCACATAACCAATTTTCGTTGACACACTTTCTAGCTATCAATTATGTTTCTTAATATAGTATTTTTTGGCTTCCGAAAGCTATAACATTGGTTTAAATATTAAGTTTATTGATTGACAAGTACTGGAAGTTGAATTGAGCATAGCTTTTTCATCTATCGGCTCGTGGGGGAAAAAAGCAATAAATGCTTGTCTAATAGTTAACATAATAGGTTAAAGATATTTTTTTATATACGTTAGGTTTACTAGGTTGGGTTCTTGATTAGAGGAAAAAAATTGTAATAAAATTCGCAGCCTTTCCTATTTAAAAATATATCTCATTGTTGTCCACTTTTTGCGCTTTTTTGCTACAACTTGTCACAAAATCGAGGCAACGTCGCGCTTTTTTATTGAGGCAAAGCGGAAATAATACAAACATTAAACATAAGTAATAAACAATTGAAACAAACACAAAAAATTTAAAAATAAAATCAAAAGTTAGGGGGGGGCCAACGGCCCTCCCCTGCCCCCCCTTGGCTACGCCTATGTGCTCAACTATTCAATTACGTGCTTTTTTCGCTATAAAATCGATAAAATCAATACATTTTGACACAGGTAAAACAATGCAAGGAACTATTTTATTATCTGCCAAGTTTAAGCTGAAAGATTTTTATTTCATATAACAGCCTGGTCATACACAGCAAAAAAAATCGTAATATCCACAGACGTAACTTCTAGGATGTAAAACAGTTTGAACGGAATCGCACTCAACTACATCAAGTTTCAGAGAATAATACATTAAATATGTGATTGTATGTGGGTCTTCTCTTAGCTCAGTCGGTAAAGGCGGAGCTACAAAGCAACACCATGCTGGAGGGGGCTGGGTTCGATTCCCGGTCTGGTCTAGGAATTGAAAAATGTTTTCTGACAACTCTACAGTATTTGAAAGTACAATAATTGTAGATTAGGAAACAATAATCATTACATACAAACTGTATTCACAAAAACTGTTTGTTTCAAGCTCATACAGCTAGGCTCAATCTGATCAAAGTTACCCCGGGTTACGGTACATAACTTTTTCAACCTCGATGTTGTGCATCTAAATGAATGTAAAATCACAAAAAAAAATGTTGCTGTGTAGTCACCTTAAAAGTATTTATTATATTGTGATATGAAAACCTTGAGTAGAAAATATGTAAGATAATCCAACAGGGATCGTAAATGATTTATTGTAGAAACTTTATTTGACCAGACAAATAAAATAAATAGTGAAATTATTTTGCGCACACGAGGAACTCAATGCGTTCTTTTTTATCTTTATAGACGCGATTTCTTACGACTTATTGGTTGTTTTACATGAAAACCGAATAGCTTTCAGCTCAAATTTCCAGATAATCACCCGTTCATTTACATTATTTGATTGGACTCATGTTGTCAAAAAACTTCAGGAATCTTGCACGAAGTTTTTGAATTATTGAAACACAAAGTAAATTCGATGAGTGGAAAAGAGCTGGACTGTGGATTGATATTAGACGAGATGAGCATCGACGAAGCTATGGAGTATTTCACAAACAATCAAAAGTATTTCGAGGCAACAACTTAATATCGAAGGCAGAGGGAATTGGTCTAAAAATACACTTCGTTACTTCTGATTGTGGAGCCTCCAATAAGGCAATGTGGAGTGACTATGGCGTAAGTACGAAGAAAAATACAATTCATAACGATCTGTCGAACGAACATCCGGTTAAAGCGGACCGTAGATTGGAGTTTATCCCAGATCCCGTGCATGTCTTTAAGAATGCCGTGAACGGGTGGATCTCGAACGCTGTTATTAGTCTTCCCGATTGGTATGTGAAGAAAAAGGGCTTGACTACCAATGAAGTCAACCGAAACCATTTAACACTACTGGTAGCACATGAACAAAACCAACGAACCAAAATGGCGCACAAGCTGACGGCGGCGGATGTTGATTTTGGAAGATCCAAAACTTCCAACGTGGACAAGATGAAGGTGCGCAATGCTACAAAATACTGTAACCATTCCGTGGCAGCTGCGTTGAGGGTTATAGCCGAAAATGATGATAACGAACCAGTTAAAGCAACATCACAGTTCATTGAAGATCTGTCCCAGTGGTTTGACCTTATGTCGTTCAGAACTCCCGAGTTTGCGTTGAATCCGTCAGATAAAGCCAAATACGATGCCGATATTCATCATTTAGAAATGATGGTGCATCTCGTGTTCGATATCAAGGTTAATATACACAAACTGTATTCTGTACAAAATAATGCATTTTCGTGTTTCAGGTTGGTTCCGATGGTCATTGGAAACCGTGGCAAGCTGCGCTCATTATGGCCACCAACGCTATCCTCCGATTACAGAAGAACATCTTAACAGATCTTGGTTACCCGTATCTCTACACGTCACGGTTCACGCAAGACTGCGTGGAAAATTTGTTTTCAGTTGTTCGGTCTAAACAGTGAAGACCCACTCCACTGCAGTTCAAGAGCCACCTCAGAACCCGTATCTCTACACGTCACGGTTCACGCAAGACTGCGTGGAAAATTTGTTTTCAGTTGTTCGGTCTAAACAGTGAAGACCCACTCCACTGCAGTTCAAGAGCCACCTCAGAACCATCACGCTGTCCCAGTATATGTTGGAAGTGAAAAATTCTTCGTACAGTTTGGACGATCGGGAATACCTGTCAGGTTTCATGGATCACTTGAAAAGCATCGATAATCAGCAGCAACCAAATTCGTCAAAAGCAGCTCCGAGCGCTGGAAAACTACTTGATTTCTCAAAGGTTGAAGTATCTACTATGGGAAAACAACTTCTCTCGGCCATAGGTAATGCTGAACCTAATGCAGTTTTCCATGTTTGTGGCTCCATGATTGGGAGCATTAGCAAAACCAGTACTACTTGCTCTCTTTGTCGTCAAGGCTGTGTTACTCCAGCACCTTTTGACAAAAATTTTGGCAGATTCTCAGCATTGGTGGCTGAAAGCAAAGGAAAATCCCACACCTATCCTTCAGAAAAAATCTTTCACTTTGTGTTATGCTTGGATTCTATTATCGCTGAGCATTTTGCCGATAAATCGTTCATCGACAAAAGTAAGATTGATGTCGCTCGATTATTATTGCAATCCCTCCCATTGGAGCTTCCAAATTGCCACAACATCAAATTCAACTAGAAAATAAGAAGAATGATTAGTAATTTCCATTTAATTCCAACTACCTTTATTGCTTATCTTGACAGATACGCGTATTTCGTCAACAATGTGCAGACTTCTTCAGTGTCGTGTACTAATACTCGACTACACGACACTGAAGAAGTCTGCACATTGTAGACGAAATACGCGTATCTGTCAAGATAAGCAATAAAGGTAGTTGGAATTAAATGGAAATTACTAATCATTCTTTTTATTTTCTAGTTACAGGTATTCCACTAAACAGCTCACACTCTCCATAATTCATCATATTCAAATTGATCAACAGATTTTGGCAGTTCAGAATGAAATCTGACAGAATTCGAAAAATCAGAAAGCGTAAATTTGACAGCCGAAGTATGTTGAATTGATCTGTTGAAGTTGATGAAATAAAAATAAGTCATTGTTTTGTTTCTCATTCCCAAAAGAAAATCAAAATTGTCGTCAATTTGTCTTATATATTATTTATTAATATCTGAAATACCAAATCAGAATCTATTTTTTTTTATCAAGGCTTTATCAGGTGTTTAAATATTCAAAACATCTCACCGTACGTAATTCTCATCTAACTTATGCTCACAGTATCACAAATCCGGCATCGCCTCCCCTGTCTATAAATTGGAAAACACCGTAATCCACTTGTTTGTCTTAAGTTTTCACATTTAAAAAATATTTTTTTTTTATTTTTTATATTTTATTTTATTTTAGTTTTTTTTAATTTTTATATATTATTTTATTTTCTACTCTTTAATTTTTTTTTTTTTTTTGTGTTGTTTTTTTTATTACTGTGATTATGTCTGCGTTACAAAAATTTTTTCTTTTTTTTCTCCCCCCCCCCTCGCCCCCCCGCCCCCTTTTTTGCTTTCCTCGCCCCGCCGTACCGCGGACCCCCCCCCCGCCCCTACAAATATTTCTGTTTTAAAATTTCCTATGCCCACGAGAGGTAAGAACTTTCAAACCAACCCCCCCTTTTCTAAAATTTGTTTTCCCAAACCCCCCCCCTAAAAAATTACCTAAAAACAAAAGTGGGTTAAAACCAACCTTACGGTATTCGAAACGTATCGAGGCAAGAATTAGGGCTATTGCTATCCCAAGTAACAATTTCAGTTCTATTACAGCCGTATAGCACTCCTCCCGGCTTTGTTGATGACACTACATTCAAAACTGTTTTATCTACCAACACCTCCTATATGCTTCTTTAAAGCCGAAATGTGTACAAAGTGGCCCACTCTATAGACGGTTGTGAATACAAATAAATAAAACCTTTTTAAGACCATAAAGATTTTGAAAATGTTCTAGTGAAAGATGTTATGACCACTTGAGAACCATCATAAAACCTATTGGCTGCCATCAAAACCAGCATAGGGCTAAATGGCCACAGCTGTCAAACTTCCCGGCGATATCGTGGTTGGTTTTTGTTGTTTTGCTTTGTTGCTCTTCTGATTCATTCAACAGTAAATAATGGCTAAGAAAAAAGTTCTACTGTTGCGGGAAAATATGATTGATAGCAAAATATATAAAACAAATTGAGTTTGTTTTATAGCGTATCATGCTCCAAATCATATGCGCATTCAATTTTATGGTGAATATTGGCACGATAAGAGCTGAAAATTAATGCGCTTTGGAAATTATGCGAGTTTACAATAACAAAAACAAAATTGAAAGAAATATATTCCGTAAATTAATCATGAAACTCCTGAAAATGGGTGGAATTCAATAAGGTTATCTGAACGAATACCGAAATTTGCCTTAGATCTACAGTTCAATTGTATTACATTTAAAATTTGGTGTATTTATTTTTCCACATTTCAATTATTTCATATATTTCAATATGGCGATTGCAAGAAATCACAGTTTTGCCAAAAAGCCAATTTATCTTAGCAATGGCTACTATAAAACTATCTGGTCGCTTGGTAGCTTTCCTCAATGCCAATTAGCCGTTTAATGCATTTACTGGCGGCAAAATGGTTTTAAAATGCTTTTTCAACTGACCATAATAAGATAATATGAATGAGTCCTAAAACGGCATTTCAAAACAGCATTTTATGAGTTAATAAAGTCAAAATAAAACCTTTGATAGGAGTAAAGGGAATTTTAGAAGTTAAGGTTTTACGATCGTTGTAAAGAAGCTGTGCAGGTTCTTATAAAGCTGACTAAAATTTGAAACCTATTGGCATCTCTTGTTGCCATAATAAAGCCGAATTGATTTCTAGTGGCTTTCATAAAACTTTAATAAAACTTAATAAAGCTGGATGGTTTTGGCAATGTTACTTGGGATATGGGTGGACCCCACCCCCAGAGGGGAGAAAAAAACCGGTCTCCTCCCATATCAATTTTAAATTTTTTTCTTCCTCCACACTTGATTAACAAAAAAAAATATATATTCTTCCCGCTGGGGGGGCAGCCCCACCCCCACTTCTCTGCCGACCTAATTTATTCGGGCTCACTTTATTACACAAAATTATAGTGTGGGGGGTCCACACCACCACGGGGGGGAGAATACTCCCCGAGAATAAAAGGGGCAAACAAAAAACCTCCGTTGGAGGAACCAAAACCCCCAGAGACAGGGGTTTTTTTATAAGGCAGATAAAAAGGAAGGTGCCACTTGTCGTAAAAGAGCTCGACCAACATCAGCTTTTGTCACTAAAAAGTTCGTCTAGTCAGTACAAGAAGCCTCATCTTAACTCAGCCGGCGAAGTCTTGAAAATCGCATCTGTGGTTATGTTTGAATACCGTTCTTCTTGCCCTGGAATCGCGTTTTATGAAACTGACATGATGTCGGATGAATACTTTCAATTCAGGATTTGTGATAACGATACCATAAACAATGAACCGTTGCCGATTTAACATCCACTGGAATCTGAATCTATTCCGCTGCCGTATGAATAGCTGATGGATCATAAGAAGCTAATACCCTTCGTTGAGAGTAAGATGTATAATGAGGCGATGCTGAAGAGCCTCGTTGTTCTGAAGCGTGGTTGGAAGGCGAAGACTGCGATCGAAGATGCAAATTTCGATGATGATCTGGATTATGATAATGGAAACTCCTAATATACGAGTTTACGTAGCCGCTATAGAGAACACTTTTCACTTTTTTTTCGTAATTATGTTGAAATTAGCTTCATTATCTAATAAAGTGGTCGTTTTTTTTTCTTTCTTTTAAACATTAAAAGCAAAGCATTCAAAAAGATGAAAAAATCACAATAAATGCAACATAATATAATAAGAAGCTTAGTTACTTTTTTGAAAATTTGTTAAGTGCCCTCTTGAACCCCCCTATAATTTGTTCATCATTTAATACCCTTTAATATCAGTTGCTGAATAAATTAACGTTAAGTTTAGCTGCTAATACCTGCTAACCTGTAATCTACACATCCTCAAATAAAGCTTAAAAAATGTATTAAAACTGACGTGAATCCTTTAAATGAAGAGATAATGATTAGCAGTCTTCTACAAAAAAAAGTGTATTTTTAAAATACTAAAAACTTTGTAGAACATTAAAAAAATTGAAAAATTCAAATAAAAAAGTTATGGTAAAAAAACGAGTTTATAGGGGGTATTACATTATGCATTCCTTTTCACCCTACAATTTTGTCCAGTTATAAGATAAAAAGTTTTTGTTTTGTACAAAGTTTCATGAAATGACCTAATCTACAATGTCTTCATACACGGTCATCAATTTAAACCAGAAATAAAAAAGTTAGTTTTTTTTTTATCTAGGTGTATACACCCCTTAAATCAAATTTGTTAGCACAAAAATAAAGCACTCAAAAAATGTAGAAACATTATAGAAGACATCAATGGGCCACACCTAATAGTTTCGCCGTAAATACCCATGTCCCTCTTTTTTTTTTTCATTTCGTCCCACTGTGCGCCGACAGTCCAGATCCATGATGTCCGATTGTAATTCAGTGGGAATGGGAAATAAACAGTTTACGTCGATTTGCAGAACTAACGGTGGATGATGGGAGAAGTGGTAAAACTGGATGATGGAAGAAGTGGTAGAACTGGTTGCGAGATTTCCATGATATCCGCAGAACTTGTAAACACCAGATCTAGAACACCAGACCACAAGCCGAGATGAAATCGGTAAGAGCAACTTCTTGCTCACTGGGTGTATTTGTGGGCAGGTATCCGTTGACGTCATCATCAAAACTCCACTGCAGATGAGGGTGATTGAAATCACCAAGCAGCAGGATGATATCGTTGTCGGAATACGTTTCTGAACATGTTGAGCAGCAGCGGCCTGGGTGGTATACAACATTGGGCCAGAATTTGGACGAAGATAAAGGACAAAGACGTACGACGATCGGAAGACAAGCTAAACGCACACTGCAACTTGCTCAAGCTCATTACAGTCTGTCAAAGAAACGCAGAAACAAGAATACATTTCAGGCGAAGAATTGACGCAATCGAACAGATAAAGCCCGATTCAAAGTAAATTTGGACGCATTCAAGTGATCAGAACTCAAGAATTAAACTACATACAGGGTTGACCAAAACGTCAAACAAAAGAATATTTATTTAGCTTGCGTTATTACATTTCACCGTTTCGAACGAACTGTCGCACTTTACTTTTGATCGATGCCATCATGATCTGCACAGTCGCTAGCGACACTGTACCGGCGAACTTATTCCACTTTAAACGCATTTGTCGGCATTTGTCATTTTTTTTACCGCATCCTCAATGTTTTCGCTTGACAATTACCCAATATTTTTCGATCGGTCTGAACTCAGGGCAATTCGGAGGATTAATCTCTTTGGCGACAAAATTAACATTGTTTGCAGCATACCATTCTAGTACCTCCTTAGAGTAGTGGCAGCTCGCTAGATCCGGCCAAAACATAACGTTGGTCTTGTGTTGCTGAATGAAGGGTAAAATCTGCTTTTTCAGACACTCTTTAATGTAAACCTTCGACGTCATTGTGTGAGATGTGATGAAAACCTTGATTTTAAGGTCACAACTGCAGATTCCTTGCCAAATCATTAGTTTCCGAGCAAACTTATCAGCAAAAACAAATTGACATCCCCACGACGAAGTAAAATTTTTGTCAAGGGATTTGTTTATTATCCATTTTGACACATGTTTCGTCATCCATTAAAATACAGCCATCAAATTTCGTCAAAACTCGTTCGTATAGTATTCGTGCTCGCTTTTTGGCCACTAAATTTTGTTTCAGGGAGCGAATCGGATGTTTACTGGCACAAAAAGACTTATATCCTTCTCTTGAACGGATGTTACGCACGGTGGAAAAGTTAGAATCGTATTTCTTTGCCAAATCACGTATGGAGACACCTGAGTTGCCTTTCACTTACCTCAACACCTTTCTCCTCAGCTTTTTGTCCCTAGTGCCACCTTAATGATAGATGCGCTGTGCTCTATCCACATCCAAAGCATCCTTGTAACGTTTGATTACAAGACACACCGTTGAGTTAGTGAATTTTAACACCTCTGCTATTTTTGAGGCAGACCACGAAGGATTCTCTAGATGTTTGTGCACAATTAATTTTCTTTTCTCAAGTTCCATGATCCGTAATTTCGAGATGCGTCGATCAATCGAGAAACACTTTTCACCAATTTCTTTGTCAATAAAACATCAACAAATGTCTGTCAAACGTTTTTTGTTCGACCACCAGGGACGCTTACCTTACCTTAGCAATCAGACTAAGGCCGGTGTGGCCTCTGCTGTACACAGAAGTTGTTTCCATTGTGATCGATCCATGGCTGTTCCTCGCCAGCCTCGCTGTCTGCGGAGGGTCCGCAGGTCACCTTCTACTTGATCGATCCACCTTGCTCGTTGCGCGCCTCTTCTTCTTGTACCTGTCGGTTCGTTTTCGAGAACCATTTGCACAGGGCTGTTGTCTGACATTCTTACGACATGCCCAGCCCATCGTAGTCGACCGATTTTTGCGATGTGTACGATGGGAGGTTCTCCCAGCAACTGGTGCAATTCGTGGTTCATTCGTCTCCTCCACGTTCCGTCTTCCATCTGCACTCCACCGTAGATCGTACGCAGCACCTTCCGTTCAAAGACTCCAAGGGCGCGTTGGTCCTCCACTAGCAATGTCCATGTTTCGTGGCCGTAGAGAACTACCGGTCTAATTAATGTCTTGTAGATGGTCAACTTTGTGGTTCGGCGAACTTTGTTCGATCTTAGCGTCCTTCGGAGTCCAAAGTAGGCACGATTGCCAGCCATAATGCGCCTTTGTATTTCTCTGCTGTTGTCGTTATCGGCGGTCACCAATGAGCCCAGATACACAAATTCGTCTACTACCTCGATTTCATCACCGTCGATCTGAACTCGTGCTAGGAGGCTAACATGGTCTTCTCGTGAGCCTCTTCCCTTCATGTATTTTGTTTTTAACGCATTAATCACAAGCCCAATCCTACCAGCTTCAGCCTTAAGTCTGATGTACGTTTAAGCCATCGTCTTAAAGTTACGTGCTACGATATCAACGTCGTCGGCGAAGCCAAATAGTTGGACAGACTTCCTGAAGATCGTGCCACTCGTGTCTATCCCAGCTCTTCGAATCACACCCTCCAATGCAATGTTAAACAACAAACACGACAATCCATCACCTTGCCGTAACCCTCTCCGAGATTCGAAGGGACTCGAGAGCGTCCCTGATACTCGGACGACACACATCACTCGATCCATCGTTGCTTTGATCAACCGCGTCAGTTTTTCCGGAAATCCATATTCGTGCATGATTTGCCATAGCTGGTCTCGATCGATTGTATCATACGCTGATTTGAAGTCGATGAAAAGATGATGTGTGGGCACGTTGTATTCGCGACATTTCTGCAGTACTTGCCGAATCGCGAAAATCTGGTCCGTAGTAGCGCGGGCACCCATGAATCCCGCTTGGTATTGCCCCACGAGCTCCTTTGCAATTGGTGACAGGCGGCGGCATAACACATTTGGGAGAGCAACTTGTAGGCGGCGCTCTGTAGCGTGATCGCACGATAATTGCAGCAATCCAGCTTGTCGCCCTTTTTATAGATGGGACACACTATTCCTTCCATCCAATCTTCCGGTAAACATTCCTCTTCCCAAATCTTGGTAATTACCCAGTGCAGCGCTCTGGGCAGTGCTTCACCACCGTATTTTAATAGCTCGCTTGGGAGTTGGTCAACACCAGCGGCTTTGTTGTGTTTCAACAGACCAATTTCCTCCTCAACTTCCTGAAGGGTTGGGGTCGGGGTCCTGTCATCTTCTGTGCGTGTTCCTAGATTTATTACCGTGCCACTTTCGTTCGCTGTAACATTACCGTTCAGGTGCTCCAGTGACGCGGTCGTGTATTAAACCGTGCGTCCAGATTTACTTTGAATCGAGCTTTACTTGCCTGAGAGAGGAGGTTAGAAGCACCCTCCACCAGTCTCAATCCCAGGTCCACAACGACTACGATGACAGGAACCAACAAGCGTGGGAGGAGAGGCTCAGGGGCTTCCATAGTATAGGGGCTTCGTAGTATAAACGATTTTTTTTTTTCAATGCACAACTTTCTACAATAATGCAATGTGTATTGTTTACGTTTGTCAATGCTGCGTGAAAAAAATGTGTACACTGATACTGCCAATGCGAATGAATCGCTTAGATGGATCGCTAAGAATCATGGTATCAATACTTCCCGTTTGCCCCTTCTGATAAAAAAAAGCTTTAAGGAGCGTTTGACTGACAAACGGTGGCAGAAAAGTTCTGGTTGATTCCAAGGTGGCCAAGAAGGTCGTAGTAGAATTCAAAAGTGTCGATCTGTTTTGTCCAGAAAACCGCGAAATGTTGCGGCCTTTTTGCTTACAAAGTGTAGAAGACCCAAAACAGGAATGAGAAGAAAAGGTCGCGGCTTAAGCCCGTGTTTGGAAGCTCTACACGGAGTTACTCACTAATCGGCATAGAATCGTGATGGACAACAAAACCTACGTAAAGGCCGGCTTCCTACAACTACCCGGGCAGGAATATTTTGTCATCAAGTCCAAACTTGACAACAAACACAATCTATCAGGCAATTTGCGGTTGCGGTGATATGAGCGCTCCCTTCATCACTTCTGGAAGTATAAATGGTGAAATATAAAGCCAAGAGTGCCTTCAAAAGCGACAGGTGAAGACTTGTTGAAAAGTCAGTTAGCAGCAAGTCATTTAAAACTAGAATTCTTTATTTTACAGTTAACTCTGAATACGAGTTAGAAGTATTTACAAAAGTTAAGACTGCCCAGAACTGCTTAAAGAAGTTAAAAAGATCTTCTGGGGATCTTTTGAAGATCCAAAAATAATGCAATCACCCGAGAACTGAAAATTTTCTTAAGTGTCTCAAAATCTTCGAGTGTTGCTTGCCCTTTAAGCGTAGTTGAACATACTTTTAATTTCTTCTTTAGAAATCACAACCCAAGCCTCCATACGAAGCATTAATCCCCGTCGGCACTCGTATGCTGGATCTGCTCTAATAATGTTCCTAAAAAATATCAAAGCCCTAGAATTTCGAACGCAAAATTCGAGCTTATTATTCTTCTCAACCGGCAATGTAGAAAAAGTTGTGGTTTTCTGTAAGACAAGACTCAAGCTATTTTCCTTCGACACATTGGAGGGAAAATATTTTCCTTCTACGAAAATTGTGTGTTTTACTTGTTCCATGCCGATGCTCTTGTGTTTTTCCAGCAGGCCTGTAGTAAATTTGTGGGTGGCATTCTCGAAAAAATAAACCCAACCCATCGTAACCTACCAGGGCACGTGCTCGACGGGGATAAAGTTACCATCACCACCGTCTGTCAAGAAAAAGAAGCTTTCACTTTCATTTTGCCAAAAACCGATCTAGGGAAGCAGAGATTCCATCGTCATCGTCATCGGTCCTATCATCAACATCAGCTAACCCAAACACAGGCTGGAAAATTGGATGATGATGCCGCTTCTTTCAGACGTCGGCATCGGCATTTTGTGCATCTTTCCATCTCAGATGGCTTCCTTCATTCTCCCTAATCATGAATGTGTGTAGGTTGGCACATCCGAGGAAATTTCATATTAGTCGAGTCTAAAGTCAAACGGGACTCCCCTGCACAACAAATGTTGGAAAACAGGACCAAATCCTCACTCATAGGGGGAAGCTGGAATCCTTTCAAAACTGAAAACCACTTTTGGGGCTTGAATCGACTGCTTGGCCCATTCCATCGCTCGAGGGTTCCAGATGTGAGAGTGTGTCGGAATGGGTGGGATGCCTCTTAATGAGGAGGGGCGCAGGGAAATGTGTTAAAAATTGATTTTGTTTGTTTCTCTCTTCTTCCTTTCCCTTTCGAACCTAAATTTCTAAACACATTCCTTGATGTGTGTTCATAGTTTCAGTCGGAGAATTGCACACCAACACATGTGTAGTTTTACAGAAAATATGATTAAAGAGTCTGCTGGAGCAATTGCCGCTATGTTCCGGTTGCCGTTCGAGATGTGTTTTGTTTGGATAGTGTTGGTGAGTGAAGGATTCCGCCTTTGCTGGCAACAAATACAAACATTCGGAATTTGGGGGGGAAAACTACAAGGTCTTCTCACTGCTTGGCAGTGATTTTGTGGGGTCGGGGAAATAGACATTACGATAACTCATAAAAACGAGCTCTACCGGAGTGGTACAATCTGGAGTCTATTGGAACTGAGAGACCAGTTATTAGAGGACGTAAAACAAGCAGTAGTAAATATTTATCGGTACCATTGAAGGCGTACGGTTGTTTGAATTCAAAGGGAACATCAGGCATCAACGATGAATCCTTCCTCCAATTGATTGCAGGAACGATGTGTGTGTGTGTGTATTTTTAAAGAACTATGATTTCTTGACTGTACTATGAAATGATTCAAATAATCATTTTTTATCACTACCAGTAACGAAAAGAGTTTTTTTTTATTAGGCATCGTTAAATGCTTTATCACTTTTTCTTTATCAGAGTGCGTCAGAGTTAAGAATATCGAAGCACGAAATTTAGAGAATATCCACATCCCAACTTGGAGAGAACGATAATTACACTAGTATTTTGGCAGATGCACGTATTTAATCTACGATATACAGACTTCTTCAGTACTACCAGGCTGGTAGCAGGTCACTTTTTAGTGAACCACCTTTTACAAATTAAATTTCTTTTTCAAGTTCAATTAGTATAACATTCAGGAAAAATATTCAGTTAGGCTTCCGCTTTTCCAAATCCGAATTGCCGGGCCTTACGCTTGACCCCTGCCATCAGATTTTGTACAGCCACCTTGTCCACCTTCTTCGCCGCAGGCAGCCTCCGGGATCGCGCTTTGGCCGTCGTATTTTGTTTATCATCGCGATTTGGAGTCACTACCTTCTTGTAAGTCGATAGTCCGGCTCGTTTTTTGGCTCGATGCACGGTTGTAGACGATACACCCAGCTTATTTGCGGCATCTCGGAGAGATAGGTTAGGGTTTCGCTTGAAACTACCGGCAACTCTCTTTGTCGTCTCAGCGGCTTCCGGTTTTCGATTTCCCCCCGATCCAGACTTCCTGGCTGTCGACAAACGTTCCCCAAACACTTTAATTACATTTGTAACGGTTGATTTGGCAACTTTTAGCGATTTTGCCAACTTTGCGTGCGAGTAGCTCGGATTTTCGCGATGCGCGAGCAAAATTTTGATACGCTGCTCTTCTTGCTTGGACGGCATTTTGACAACTGAAGAGTGAATTCCAAAATCAAAATAAGAGCAACATTCTACACACACACACCTTCAAAATGAGGGGTGTTCAAGTTTTTTAAATGCAAAATTGAAAGAAATACGTCAAGTTGATATTGACCAAATTTTGACCGTATCGCCCTTTAGTGTCTTGGTCACTGTTTTGAGTTTAGTCACTAAAAAGTCACTATTTGCATCCAAAAGTTACTAAAGTCATTATCTTTCGGAAAATGGTCACTAAAGACACTATTTTTGCACCGCCGATTGTAAAAAGTTTTAAAAAATCACCACTCATCCATCTAATGTACACTGATCTGTTTAAAAACAGGCTTCGCAAAAACGAGCTGCGGACCAAGTGCAGGAGGTCGTGGAGAAAAAAAGTCGCTTGATTACAGGCTTCCTTACTAAAAAAAATCTAAAAAGTGACAATGCACCGCAGTATTACTCATTTTTCCAAACCGAGATGTTCACTAAATTCATTTTAACTGTACTTATACACCAAATATATAGAAGATTACAAAAGTAATAAGAATTTGAAATTTCCTTTTAGTCACTATTTGGTCCCTATTTTTATTATTTGAATTATTTAAGTCACTATTATTTATCCATAAATCCGCTACCAGCCCTAGTACTAATATTTGACGTATGCTAATACAAGACACTGAAGAACTATCACTTCTGAACAAAGAAATGAATGGAAGCAACCGTTTTTTTTTTTTTGGGACTCGCCCTCTGCACATATTTTAAGACGGAAAAAATCGGCCACGAAAAAGGCTCAAAACGAGGCAATGCTAAAAAAAACTGCTCATGCTGAAAGAAAACAAAATCTCCCTTGACTGTGCCTCTCAAAATTTTACGTTATTTGATTTTCATTGGACTTCGCATCAATTTATTGAAATTTATTTCAAAATTATGACATGAAACTCCAAGTTTATTTTGACATCACTTTCATTAATCACCAAAATAATGTGCTTTGAAATTGTTTATCTGAAATAATAATTACAAATTTGATGAACATCACTTTTCAAGTAAATGTGAAAAATGGAAATCCTCACTAGTATCTTATAATTAAGTTCAATTAGTGTCTCACAGAGCGAAATTGATAGTTCCGTTCCAAGAAATAGAGCGCAATAATTGTTTAAAGCGAGTGCGAAAATATTTCTTTTGTAAATTTGGAAGCCAACCAAGCAGTCGAAAAGTGAAACAGGTAAGAAACAAAAATAGACACGTGTGGTGAAGTATACAAGAGGAAGCCCAACATGTTCCTTCGGAGATGTTGCCAAAAAAGTGAGTTGTGGACTGAGGTCATTCAAAGCTCAGAAGACACCTCGCCGATATGTTAAAGGGCTTGAAAACGCGAAAAGCCGGGCTCGAAGGCTATATGATTCGTTGTTAACCAAACATACAGGTTGCTTCGTACAGGACGATGAAACATGCGTGAAAGCTGACTTTTCACAAATCCCTGTTAATAAATTCTACACGACGAAAGACAAAGGAAGCCTAGAGTTTATGTTTAAAGAACAGAAGATAGAAAAAATTGCGAAAATATATCTCATTTGGCAACCCAATCTGCACGTGCGGTCAAATCCGCCAACCATTCATCTCAACCAGGAACATTAACAGTGAAATCTACATCAAAAAACCTTCAAAACCGCTTATTGTCACTAAACCAGAGGAGAGAAGCTTGTCTAAACCTTGATGGCAGGAATCAAGTCAAAGGTCCGAAAGTTTTGGCGTGAGTATTGTTGTAGTGGTGAGTACTAGCTACTGCTCGACTCGCACGAAAGCGCGCAAATCATATTATACGATCGTAATCGATGGCCTGATGATTGTATGATGATATTTGACTATCTAGATTTAAATCTGTTTGATCTATAAGAGAGACTTCGATTATTGGCAACGGTTTCTTGTATCCTGGAAATTAAAGATGATTGGTGCTTTTAAGAGTCTATATATCTCACTAGCTGAACCCGTTGCGAGCGCTGCTACGCTTTCAAGTAAATGAATAAAATTTGATAGAACTGGCACGTTTATGGTTGTTTTACGGAATGAGTTTTTTTTTCTTGACTAAGCAAGGGTTTAAACATCTATCAGAAAATGCTTTTTACCCGAGAAATACACGTTTTGTGTTTTAGTTACCTGGATAATTCTCATGTTTGGTTGAAATTTTTGTTTCATTTGTTCAGAAGCTCCCCCTTTCAGAAGGGGAGGGGTTTCAAACCATCATGAGAACATTTTTCAGCCTAAAAAAAACCCCTGCAAACAAATTTTCACGCCGATCGATTCAGTAGTTTCCGAGTCAGACAGTCAGACAGACAGAAATTCATTTATATATATATATAGATAGAAATCCAGCCTTCAAAAACACCCACATGCCAAACGTAGCTTTATTTCCTTGAATATTTCTCGAGTTATGCAAAAAGTTGTGTTTCATTTGTATGAGAGCCTCCCCTCCCCGCTTCACGAGGGGTAGGGGTCCATGATGTTGAGAAGATATTTCCAATTTCAACACATTAACTTTGTGTTTAATTTATATGAAACCCCTTACCAGAATGAGGAGGGGTCTCCAACCACAGTAGAAACATTTGTTGCCTCCAAAATCCCCACATGCCAAATTTGGTTCCATTTGCTTTATTAGGTCTCGAGTTATGCAGAATTTTTTGTTTCATTTGTATGGGAGCCCTTCCTTCTAGAGAAGGGCGGGGTATGGAACTACCATAAGAACCTTCCTCCGCCCCAAAAACCCCTACATACAAAATTTCACTCTGATCAGTTTAGTAGTTTTCGAGTCTATAAGGTTCATACAGACAGACAGAAATTTATTGAGATTACTAGCTGAACCCGGGGCGAGCGCTGCTACGTTTGCAACTACATGAATGAAAATTACGTTTATGGTTGTTTATCGGAATGAGTATTTTTCTTGACTAATAAGGGGTTCAAACTTCTATCAGAACATACTTCTTACCCGAGAAATACACACTTTTTTGTTTTTTAGTTAGCTGGATATTCCTCAGGTTTGGTTGAAATGTGTGTTTTATTTGCCTGAGAGCCCCTTCTTCCAGAAGGGGGAGGGGTCTAAAACCAACAAACTCCATGCCTTCAAAACCAGTGCTTCAAAATGTCATATTCAATTCTCATAATGCACTCTATCTGAGACAACATATTGTTCATCACGTACTGTCTCTAGCGAACATGAAGTAAACAAAAATGTGACTTCTTGAATCTCCAGTGCAAGGTGAATCACCTTGTTTTGTATTGCTTTACTTTAATCATTCATTCATTCCAGAAAACAGTGAATGTAAATAAGCGCAAACAACTCATTCAATTTCAATGTTCTACCGTGAAGTAGAAAGAACAGTCCTTAGTTTGAAGAATCGATGAAGTGGAAATACCAACGCATTTTGAATGCCCGTATTTACCGCCACTTCTCGCATCGATCCTCCAAAATGCCTTTTCTCGGTCTCAAACCACAAACTCTGTAGCGATTTCGATCATAGATCGTTTGCTAGAGCTCCGTCTTATGACTTTCTTTGCCTTTGAGAAATTTCCTTCGCCTTCAGCCATGTTCGGGAATATTTAAAAAAAAAATCCTGTTGCAGAAAAAATCACATACCAACGCGAAAATGAATGACTGGTTACCAGAACATATTAAAGTCAATCAAAAGCTTTTGACGCTTGAATAGCCAGAATTGTGCTTTGCTGTGGTGTGAATGAATTGTGTGGAACACAGGGACAACGAAATTCACTGCAAAATAAGTCGACACGAATGTGTCGTTTGACTGATAGAACGAAATAAAGATGCAAAAAATTGTGCACAATAAATATTTATTTTACTCGTCGTTCACGAAGGGTGTCAATGTTTTCGAGCTCTGTTCAAACCCCCACACATGCCAAATTTTGTTCCATTTGCTTGTTTTTTTTTTCTAGAGTTCGGCAGAAAATTGTGTTTCATTTGTATGAGAGCCCCACCTCCCAGAGAGAATAGGGATCTCCAACAATAATTAGGACCTTCCCCAGCCCAAAACTCCTGCATACGAATTTTCATGCCGATCGGTTCTGAAGTTTCCGAATCTATAAGGATCAGACAGACATAAATTCATTTTTATGTATGATGTATGATATGTACTACCACCCATTGTAGCACGGAAACTAAGTCCGACAGCAATGGGCTCTCCCCTCTGTTAGACTTGATCAAGCTTTAATAACCACTGATTATCCTAATCATGCCGTTGTATGAAGGGCCAAAAAGGGGTTGGGTGGATCGATATGCAACATCACTTATACGTATCCACAGTGATATAAAGAATCTCCTTCCAACAACAAGATTGAACAATTGGTCAAAAGAGCAAGCTATCTAACATGAGGATGCCCCAATGGGCGGCGAGAAGAGCCCGCCCTCTATTCACAAACTGTTAGCAATGGGGAGTTGGCATTCCCACTCTCCCCATCCAGAGTGCTTCAATCGGGTGCCCTGATGGTCCCTCCCATTCCTATGAAATATTTATATAATAGTGTATATATGTATATGTAAATGAAAAATACTACAAGCACTCGTATCTATTATATATGATATTCATTCGGTTGATCCTGAAATGCAAGAAATGTTGTAAAGTGTTAAAGTGGCGCTTAAGCACGTTTCGTTCGTTTTCAGCGATAGCAGCAATTCACCAAAATCTTGATTTGAGGTATCCTGAAAAAGTTTGTTAAATCTATTGAAATTTTACAAAACTAACATTTATACATTTTAATTTACTGTTGCCATGATCACTATTTGCTACTTGATGCGGATTTTATAACAGCAATCCGCTTTTATGTTTGCTGATTTAATAGTTATTGCTACCGAGTTAGGAATGGGAACATTTAACTGGAAGGGAGCTTAAGATAAATGGGCAAAAAAAAAACAATAAGTAATGTTTATATCATCTATGAAGTAAAATCAATAAAATAATATTACCAAATATAATGATATTGTATGTTATGATGAAGTAATGACAAAGATTGAATGTAAAATCAAACACTAGCCAAATGGCACACAGCGCTGCATGAATCAGCTCAGCTCAGAATTGGTAAAAAGTCCATTTGCAAACCGGAAATGAAAAATACTTTCAGAAATAAGTGCAAAAGCCTACCACAGATTCCGTAATTTTCAAAAGCCTACCACAGCTGTAATTTTCTGCGTTATATACTGGACATATATGGAATGCTAGATGTCATAAATTGAAGGGATATTTCGTGTTTAAGCCAGATACCGCCTAAATCAGGTTTTTTGCATGAAAATGTGAAGGGTATGATATGATGGAAATAATACGATGTTGTAAAGAAATACTACATAATGTACATATAATAATTAAATGCCGCTATTTGTCTCTTCCGCTGCGATGTTAGATGATTGAAACTCTAAAATAGCGAAAATTCCAACGTGATATAATGAAATAAAATTGATCACCTGGCCTCCTAGCAAAATAACAAAGAAAATTTAGGCAAATAAATTTCATATGAGTATGATTACTGCCCAACAACGGAAACTCAATAAATCCAAAACGTATTTTTTTTTTTGTAGAATTTGTCGTATATATTCCTCTCTCTAAAAAAAAGTTAAAAACCATCCTATCTTTTCAAATACATAACGTGAGTTAGGTGGGCCAAAACTCACAACGATGCAAATACAAAGCTGAAAATAGCATAAAAAAATATTGTGAAGGGATGTTATAATATAAAATGATAATAACAATTATATTTGTAATGTCTGCATGTCTGCTGATCCTGCTGCAATTGTAGACGGACTTGCATTATCATAGCCACGGGGGAAGAAAACAATTCAAACCCATTTCACAATACCCGGGAATTCTATGGATATACCGTATAAAGAATACTTCCATTTTTCGATGCAGAGTAAGATTTCAGCATGCTACTTAACCGGAGTCACGCTGCCTGCCTCGCCTTGGTGCGGCTGCCACCTAATGTATAGTTGACGCGATACTGCGTTTCTTACACAACCGCTGGATGCCAGGACAGACGCTGTTTGGGCCGCACCTCCTTGGTAGACAGACGCTCGGAACGCACCTCCTCAATCTAGCTGAAGTCAGAAGGACAACAGTGCCCAGGCTGCACTACCAGCTAAGTACGCAACCCTTAGCTGGCGGTCTTTGTCATCTTTTGACCCGTGGAAGCATGAGGTAGGAACTTGTGAGGACCATAGCTATGTTGCGAGGACGCACGCTCCATCCCAGCTATCTACTCACCATTTTGCAGCCCGACATAAATTCATTTTTATGTGTATAGAAATTCTGCTTCCATGTCAAATGTGGTTTTATTTGCTTGAATAGTTCTCGAATTATGCAGAAATTTGAGTTTCATTTGTTTGAGAGCCCACCACCCCCTCAAAGAGGGGAGGAGTCTTAAACTGCCATAGACACATTTCTTGCCTCCAAAAACCTCCACATGCCAAACTTAATTCCATTAGCTTCATTTGTTCTTTAGCTATACAGAAAATTGTGTTTCATTTGTATGGAAGCCCCCCTTCTAGAGGGCGAAGGTGTATCAAACCACCACAGAAACATTTCAAAGACATATTTCTCTCCTTCAAAAACCTCCACATACCAAATTTGGTTCCATTTACTTGATTAGCTCTCGAGTTATGCAAAAAATGGTGCTTCATTTGTATGAGAGGCCCCCCTTCCAGAAAGAGGAGGGGTCTCAAATCACCATATTAACATTTATTGCCTACAAAAACTGTCACATGCCAAATTTGGCTCCATTTGCTTAATTAGTTCTCGAGTTATGCAGAAATTTGTGTTTCATTTCTATGGAAACCCCCCCCCCTCCCACTAACAGAGAGCGGAGGGGTCTCAAACCACCATAAAAACATTTTGTGCCTTCAAAAACCGCCACATGACAAATTGGGTTCCATTTGGTTGATTAGTTTTTGAGGTGTGCAGAAATTTGTGTATCATTCGTAGTGCAGACCCCCCCCCCCTTCAGAAGGCAGAGGGATCTCAAACCACCATAGAAACATTTCTTGCCTTAAAAAACGTCCACATGGCAAATTTGGTTCGATTTGCTTGATTAGTTCTTGAGTTATGCAAAATTTGAGTTTCATTTGTATGGGTGCCCCCCCCCCCTTCAAGAATGGGGAGGGGGTCTTTCACTGCCATTGAAACATTTTGTGCCTTCAAAAACCCCCACATGCCAAATTTGGTTCCATTTGCTTAGTTAGTTCTTGAGTTATGCATAAATTTGTGTTTCATTTGTAGAGGAGCCCCTTTATACATTATAGGGAGGGGTCCTAAACTACCATTGAAACATTTTTTGCTTTCAAATATCCGGTCAAAACATTATCAAACAAAATTCATATATATCGCTCTGATGTAGGTCGCATCATTAATGATACAGCGCCGGTATTTCGTAAGCAGCTTCTTATAAAGTTCCAAGGTAAGCGTTTTGGCAACACTCTGCTGGCGTTCGTCCCGATTTGGGAAGTTCTGCACCCTCTACACTTACCATCCAGATCGTTTCTTGGTCCTCTGGAGGAAACTCTGTGAAATATCGAGTTTTTTTTTACCAAGTTCTGTGTTGAAATGATCGGATGCCGCTCTAAATGAGCAAGCAACGGTCTCTGGATTTTTCGCGCGTTGATACCGGTTTTCGTCCACTTTGTCCGTTCCTGGAACCTCTGGATGACCCTTGAACCCTTGAAGGGATGTATATTCATCAATTTATACAGTTCAAGGAGCAAAGAAACGAGCCGGACTGTCAACATATAAGGTTACAGTGACACTAAATCACGATGATAAGCAAAACACAACAGCCAAAGGTACACAGAAAAATTTGAATTTTCATTATGATGTAAATATCAGAGCATGTTCAATTGTATTTCATTCCACATGAAGCAGCAACTTGCAACTTGCATGAAACAGTTCTAACAAAGAAGAGCTTTTGCATACAACATTATCGACAATGTATGGAATATCCCAGAACTTTATACGATTTATAATTTAAATGTGTGTGTTTTGTGACGCTCCATTTATGTGCATGATATTGAACAGAAATGCACACTCAATTTTCGAGCTGTGTAGAGCGCGTAAGTTAACGTACGTCAAGGCTGATTTCAAGCAGCTCCCAGGTCAAGAGTTTTATACAGCTACCGAAAAAGGGAAGATGCAAGATAAGTTTAAGCCCCAAAAACGTTAAAGTGAACGGAAAAGAACCTGTTATGGCATACAATTTGTACCTGTGGACTAAAAAGCAAAAGTTTCGTGACAACTGGCACTGTCAACCACGATATTTATGTAAAGGAATGCTTGCAAAATCACTTGTTGCCTTTCTTTAAGAAACATAGTTGTTCCGTGCAGTTTTGGCCAGACCTCGCTTGGCAACGCTACAGAAAAATGGCTCAGGAATGGTATACCGCCAATCGTGTGCAAATCGTACTCAATGAGAAAAACCCTCCAAATTCGCCGGAACTGCGCCCAATTGAAAAATATTGAGCAATCGTCAAGAGAAACCTCAAGAGAATTCAAAAACCAGTTAGAAGTGAAAAACAGTTCAAGGAAAATTAGCGTTCAGCATCAAATAAGGTGGATATAAAAGCGGTACAAAACTTGATGGAAGGTGTGAAACGTTAAGCCCGACAGTTTGCATTTGGAAGATCGGAAGCCTAATCTAATAATTTTCCTGTGTTTTGTAGACGATGAACTACAAAAATAAATAAAGATTGATCATTTATGCAATAAACTATTCAGTGTGCACTTGATCGTGTTTGACAACATTTTGACCGTTTCACCCTTTAGTCACAATCAAATCGCTACAACCAATTATGAAGGTTCAGTTCATTCGCTTGAATTATTTGGAGCTATTATGAATTAGGTTACATTCGGTTTGATAAGATTTGAATCGTATTCCAAATGTAAATGTTGACAAAATAGGTAAGGTTAGATTCGCTACAAATTTATTTTGCATGTCGACTGGTTTGTGCCTCCGGTAAGTTGAATGCTAATAAAAATAAGAAATGCAACAATGACTCCAAACTATGACATAACCATCTTGGCGAAACAAGGAGAAAAGCCAAAAGGAATCTTTTTTCGCCATGCGGATTGTTTGCTGGCGCTTTGATCAAGCATAGAAGATAATTGTTTGGTCAACATTTCTCAGTGACAAGAGGATTTAAGCTCTATTTCTTTTTGCAACGATACCAGCTGGAGAACAGAAGTTATCGCGTAGTTTCGGAAGTCTTTTTCTAAATAAGTGAAACGTTGTTTCTAAGAGATACGTACCACCCAAGCAACCAAAAGTTCGAATTTTACTTAAGATGAGAACTCAGAAGTTCACATTTAGTTGAAATTTAGTTCCATGGAACTTTTTTGCTGAATAACAAGACACTTCACGGACAAACAGAACTTAATTTTCTTTAAAGTATCATTAATATTTAAAGGAACTTAAAAGTTCGAGAATAGTTTTTTCTTGCTATTCGACCCAACCTTCAAGTTCAAATGTTGATAGTTGAGAACTTGATTTGAACTTCAAAAAATCTCTAACACAAAGTTCAATAAAAGTACTAACCGTACTTTTATTCAGCGCAAAAGTTTACAATACATCTATGTTGAACTACTTTCTTACTTTTCGAAGTACACGTAAAGTTCTGAGTTAAACTTTAGAAAATGTAAAAACGATTGTTTACATTTGAAGAGTGAACTGGTGTTGTACTTCAAGTTTGACAAGATACAAGAGCGGCTGGATAGTCATGAAGGAAATGAATATATTTTTTGGCTCAGGAAGTACAAGCACATCGGTCCCAAGCTTAATCCCAAGTAACTCAAAGAAAATCATCATTTTAGAATGAATTATGATATTTTGTTTTATAAATATATTATAAGTGTTTTGCCAAATATGTCACGTTCTGAGCGGCTTGAATCTTTCATATTTTATAAGATCAACGGGCCAAACCAGTTTTCTTTGACTATGATTAAGCTAAAAATACTTTTTTCACTGCTGCGAGTGATTTATTCCTTATAGTTGGTCGTAAAAACATCGTTCTATACATTTATAAAACATAAACAGGACAAGATTTAATAGATAGTATAAAACACTGTTGAAATAACATTACATCAACCATGTTTTGCAAAACATATTTTGTGACATAAGGATGGATTTGTTGTACTAGATTGTGGTTTCATTGCCAACGAAAAACAAATCGTAGATACTAAGAATAGACTTGTCAATCATCGGAATTGGTATAGTAAAGAAGCTACAAACCTTTCACGCCAAGGACTAGGGTTCGAATCCCATACCTGGCGCTGTTTTATTTTTGTATGAGGTTTTATTTTTTTCACCTTTTGTTTTATAAGGCTGCATATTTTGTGCTTTTTGCGTCATATTAAAGTATGAAATGAAGTTAATTGCTTATTAATTGCATGTATAGGTCATTGGACAGTATT
Organism: Aedes koreicus; assembly: GCA_024533555.2. NCBI lineage: Eukaryota > Metazoa > Arthropoda > Insecta > Diptera > Culicidae > Aedes > Aedes koreicus. Next base: position 112,674 of record JAHHFK020000856.1, on the reverse strand, counting down.
TTCAACTTATTTATAACAAGCTGTGTTGATTGGGATGATTCGCCCCTAATAACGTAACTCACACCAATACACCCTCAAAATTCTGTTAAAACAACATAGCGAATCAAAACAAAAACAAAGATACTAGTACCAAAAGGTACTGAAAAGCGCAAGATTGCATGACAACCCGAGCAGAACACAAAAGCATATGAATACCTAATTTTGATCTTGATAACTGGCCTTGGTATTAAAGAGCTCAGATTAAGAGGTAAAATACCTAAGCAAAATACCTAAGAATTGCAAGCATAATGTCTCTAGAATAACTAAACTTGATATTCCGGATACCTGGGTAAGTATCTGATCACCTTAGAGGTATTATTTTGGTATTTTCTTACCTCAATTCGGTATTCGCATGACATTGTGGGAACAATTTAATGGTATTATCGTCAGGTATTTTACCTCTTAATCTGAGCTCATAAATACCAAGGCCAGTTATCAAGTTATTCGCTTCTGCTCGGAATTGTCGGAACATTTTTAGGTATTTTACCTCTTATGCAGCGCTCTTAAATATCAAGTCCAGTTATAAAGATATTCGCTCCTGCACGGGATAGAGTGCTAATTCGTCGTAATCGCCTATTTCCGTTGCACAAACAAATATTAGGATTCTTTCAATGTTATAAACCCTTTACTTTTTTACCACATCAAACAGACAGAAACGGAATATAAATAGCTCAAGAAGAGGTGGGAGATTTTTAATGATATCTCAAAAATGTATTTTATTTTTGTTCTCAAAGTCCAATGGTACATTTCGAATGCTGAAAAGATTTAGAAGTGATCTGTAATAGAATATTTTAAATCTTATAATATAAGAGTCATGAATTGTGGGTTGCCCTTAGTACGGCGGAAATAAGATCAAAAATAACGAGACGAGATTTTGGCATAATTTGTGTTTTCAGTTTACGTTTAGAAGAATCTTATGGAGAATCAGTTAGCTTTCTGATGAAATTTGAGGATCCTTGTTTGAGTATAAATTAATTGTGCCTGTGTCAAAATACGTTTGATGATGCAATCAGTTACGTTATAGCTCAGTTACGTTATAGCTTAGTTACGTTAGATGCGTTTTTAGCTCCGTTCCGTCGGTAGACATCGTTTACTGTTTTAGCAGTTGCGATTGCGATAGGGTCAAACTTGGTTTGATAATGCAAGCAACTGTGATTTAATTTATAAACAGGGAACAGTTTAGGTTTAGCATAAATGGAAACTGCAGTTTATGGTTGTTTCGGTTAGAAGAGTTTGTTGAGATTAGATCTACTATTCGGTTGGTTAAAAAATTATTGTAGCTTATATATTTTCTCAGAATTATTTGGAGTTAAGAAAATTTGATCATCTCACGGATCAAATTTTCATAAAACTCGGTAGAATGATGTAACGTTGGGCGTTGTATAAAATTTTTTGTTTCATGTTCATTCGCTTGAATTATTTAGAACTATTATGAATTAGGTTAAATTCGGTTTGATAAGATTTGAATCGTATTCCAAATGTAAATATTGACAAAATAGGTTAGGTTAGATTCGCTACAAATTTAATTTGCATGTCGACTGGTTTGTGCCTCAGCTAAGTAGAATGCTATAAAAATAGTAAATGCAACAATGGCTCCAAACTATGAAATAACCATTTTGACGAAACCAGGAGAAAATCCAAAAGGAATCTTTATTCGCCATGCGGATTGTTTGCTGGCGCTTTGATTAAGCATAAAAGATAATTGTTTGATCAACATTTCTTAGTGACAAGAGGATTTAATCTCGATTTCTTTTCGCAACGATACCGGCTGGAGAACAGAAGTTATCGCGTAGTTTCGGAAGACTTTTTCTAAATAAGTGAAACGTTTCCATTTTATCCAACATCCCAGTGATTTCTCGAGGGAGTGCAGAGGTGTTCTCGGCGGGTATCACGTCAATATATTCCTACCCATTCCCTACTTGACCTGCATTCGGGCGAGGCCGGCGCCGGTATTGCCTTGGTTTGGGATCACCAGTTTTTACACATTGAGGATGTATGCTGGTCCCAAGCATTATCTTTTGGTTCTCTGTGTAATAACAGCTGATCTGGCAATAACTGAGTAGCAACCTCGGGCGGTCAATCATGCTCATGCTCATAAGTGAAACGTTGTTTCTAAGAGATACGTACCAAAGGTACTCAATAGGAAGAGTGATTTTTTTTAGTGAAGTGCTTACAACGAGGTTTTAATTCTTTTTTAGTTAATTTAAGTATACGTAATCTCCGGTCTGTGAGACCGGCAAAGCGATTATTATTTATTTAAATAGCCATACATCGTATTTACGATATGATTTCATCTACAGCATTTCGCCAATATACTCGGTCTATGGCTGCCTCTCTCCAACCAGGTCTCCAAGATGGTCCTAAGCACCCGGCGTTCGAAAACACCAAGTGCTTGCAGGTCCTCCTCGAGCATCGTCCACGTCTCGTGCCCGTAGAGAACAACCGGTCTTATCAGCGTTTTGTACATGGTACATCTTTCTTGACCGCAAGTTCTTCTGGAGCCCGTAGTAGGCACGACTTCCACTGATGATGCGTCTTCGGATTTCACGGCTGTTGTCGTTGTCAGCAAAGTAAGCAAAGCGATATCTTCTCGAAATACGCAATTTGTTAAACGTACCAAAACAGCGCTTAGGCGCTTTTTGTGAACAGGCTGGAATTTGGGGTTTCTGTGCCAACTTTGTCCATGGAGCACGGATCGCACAATTTGAGCTCGGGAGTCCGCTAAGGCCCGCCTTTCGAGGTAGTTAAACGGAGGGGAGTGAAGTTCGCAAGACTACTGTGTGAAATTTCACCCGACGGTCGCCAATAATCCGTCGCAATTCCACGAATCGTTACAACCCCTGTGGAAAGGTTACCGAGAGCGCGGTTTAGTGATTCGTAGCCAAGTGTCGGACACTAAACCGGACCTCACCCGAAAGATAGGAGTCTCCTTCAACCCCGCTCGGTCATACCGAAAAGGTACGCGAAGCCGGGTCGCTTGGGAAAGCAGGCTTCGATATTGAAGGAGTCGGTCAATTCCGGACGCTCTCGACGAATTTCGAATCGGAAGCTTTCCGTCCAGCCGCCAATCCCTCCGCATCTGTATTTCGGCTAGACGCCATTTCAGCAGAGACAGCGGTCACGCTTCGACCCCGCCATCATCATCGGGATTCGTCGCCATCTACATCGTTGTCGTCGCCATCTAAGTCGCCACTACCCCGCCGGCTTCAGCCTGTCATCGAGAACTCGCTAAAAACCTGCGCAGGTATGTGGAAACCTTTTTTCATGGCCATGATTGTTTGCCAGTGAATATTTCCCGTAACCGAATGTTCTGTCCAACCCGAATGAGTCACGAATAACCGGGAATTAAATGTACTTGATTATTTTATGATTTGAAGTACTGAGAGTGAATTCATTTTCGTTTTGGGCAGTTCCGATAGAGTTGACTCCTCCATAAATCCGTTTTCGTTTTCCGTTCCGTTGTTTTCAATATCAGGCTTCTCTTCTCACGTTTCGGTTTGAGCGAGTTCAAATTTGGGTTTTTTTACTTAGGTTCAGAAGGGGAAATCAAGCGGGATTTATTGACGTTTTTCCTATTTAGTGGTTATTTCAATAGTGTTTGAGCCTTGGAGCTAATAGCCGTTCACGAGTCCCCTGAGGTGACTATCTCAGAAAGGTCGGGCAAATACCAAACGACAGGTGGCCTCCTGCTTGCAGGAGTGGCGCTAAAGCCATCTTGTTAATAAAAAAAACCTCGTGAATATTCTCCGAACGGTTACATTGAACCAAAAAAATATATTATACAACGCCCAGCGTTACAACCTCTGATAATCAACCCTTCAAATTAATTTAAATGCATCATCAACTTTGGCAACAACCACACCTGAAAAAGATCGTAGTGTGCCGGGAACGAAGCGAGACGTGGAAAAAATTCTCTTGTCATTTTTGCTCCGTTTTGATTTTATTATTATTTGTATATTTTAAAAATTCCAGTCGTACATCATACTTTGTGCGTTGCCCCAACGGTGTCCTTGCTACGATTGTGTGTGCCTTGCTCAATGCCCTGCGATGAAGATCAATCGTTTCTATAAAATCTAGCATGTGAAGTTTTTCAGCAATGTTTCGACGTAATTATCAACTGGACTTAATTCTGTGCTTCTAGTCGGATTATGAAGAAATTGTGCGATTAGACGATACCCGTGTCTTCAGTCTTCAGCTGGAGGTTATGGGCATTGCTCGATGCTAGTTGCCTGATCGGGCTTTTTGGATCGGACACGTAATTAAATGGAATTCAGCTAAGTACTTTTTACTTTTTATATTTTTGATATTAGTAGAGTCCCGTAACGTTTGTTGTTCAGCGGGGGAAATTCCTTTAATCGTGCATACATTTTTTGACCCTTTGGTTCAGCCTAAAGCTATTTACAAACCATGAAAATGTGAATGTGTGAGAGTAAGTGTGTGTGTGTATGTGTGCGTGTTTGTGCATGGGTGTGTGTGAGAGAGAGTGTGTGCCTGTATGTGTGTATGCGTATGAGCGTATGACTCTGGCGCGTCCTTCTTTTCTTTTCAGAAAGCGAGTAATGGCGCTATAACCACTGTGTGGACATCAAAGGAGTGCATTAGTTTTCTTAGCTTCGTCACTCCCAACGACCAATATACGTATTAATATACATATGCTTTCTCGCCAAGGAAAGCCTCCCGCACAATCCCATCCAACTTCCAACTCTAGATGTCTATGAAGGATGCATGAGTTCTCAGCATCTGCTTAGGTTGACATCTAATCAACACTTCCCTCCCATTCCTTGCTGATCATAAGGACCTGGCCAGGTGTTGTGCAAAGAGATTGATGGATGAAGAGCCTGTCACACCCAAGGCAGCTCTTCTGGCGCTTCCATCGTCTCTACAACAGTCAACCCAGGATTGTGTATGGTCGGAAAATGCTATGCTATCAACTTTGACAACAACCACGCCTGTCAAATTTCCCAATGCCCCTTGGAATATCAACGCCATCTTTGATCCCACTGCCGCGTCATTTCTTATTGATCTTGCGAACAGAATTTCCTCAAAATTAGTCGTACAATTCCCCTTTCTGTTTAGTTTAACCGTGGACCCAGTGACCCACATGGGTGAGACTCAGCAGCTAATATTCAATCTGAGTAAGTTAATTCATAATAGTTAGCCCGTGGATAACGATATGTAATACAATTTTCAAGCTAATGTTTTTGGTACGCGTTGAATTTTCAGAGCATTTGACAGATTGACATGCATCCGAAACAGCACGTTCAATCAATTTCCACCGCTATATATCACTATGTGATCACCATTCGCCTTCCTCTAATCAAACATTGTTCCATTGTCTACAATGCAAGCAACTAATACAAAACGCACATATTTTCGATGCGGAGTGCTTATTGATGCAATTTGTTTTCTCGGTGATTGATTAGATTACTTCCCGCAATATCTAGCCTCCATGTTTGGTTTTGCACCATATTTAGTTGAACCCCCATACATCTCTAGGTGCACACAATTCTACGGTTTGCTTTTCACGAAAATGCAAAACACGCGAAAAGTACTGCCAAACATTGCACTTTCGCTTCCGATTGCTAACAAAATGTATGAAACTATTTTCCAATTTGCATGTAGATAATTTTTCACTAATCCATCATCGATACACGGGCCAAGTGTGGGTGTTAAACGAGGAAAACAAAAAAGCTCCTACTTCAGCGAAAACATTATACAACAAAAACCGGTGCATCAGGAAAAGACCACCCCCTCATCTACTCCGACTGCTAAAAGTGTAGAAAAAGTCATACCAATCGTCGGACGGGGGGGGGGGGGGGAAGACGAAGGAAGAAGGAAACCATGTGTGAGAGGACTCGCAACAGCAGCTCAGTAATCAAGCGATGCAAAAATAACACACACGCACCCATAGGCTGATGATTGGCGATGACTATTGATGACGATGATGGTGATACCGACGACGAGGATACACATCGGGAAAAAATCGTGCTAACGTCAGTCGGCTGCCAACTTCATTTCCCAGCTCGAGCTATGTCTGAACCCCGCACCCCGCACCAAAGGACCGTTTGATCAGCGACTCGGTGTGACTAGATTTTCCTAGAGTTGCAGTTTTTTTTTTAATGCAATGTATTGATGATTGCATTATATGGCTGGAGGAATAGGTAGGAAGTTGGCCGACCTAACCAACAACCACCCTCGTTCTGCGGTGCTGGTGGAAGGAGGGGAATGTGGGGCAAGGAGTAGAAAATTGCAATGCACGCATCTCTCGCTTGGGTACGCATATTTTATTCATTTATTTATTTATTTAGCCTCCGTATGAAGCACTTTTTTATTAAATTGATGCGCCGGATGGAAAATTCTCAGGAGAAAGTGCGGAACCGAGTGAGGATGAGCGCGACACTGAATTGGCCACATATCGAGGGTGAATGATTTGCGTAGAAAAATAAGGGTAGCAAAAATTGCGGAAATGTGCTTTCCGGTGCGATTCAAACTATGGAAAGATTTGTTCGTAGTCATTGGATTATGTGGAGTTCGCTGGTTCTCCATCTATACCGAATATCATTCGATGATTGATAATGTTTTCGGGTTATGAAACTTGATTTTTTTTATATAAGAGCAATTATCAGTAAATGAAATATCACGATAGTTTGACACAATTACGTAACGGATAACGCTTGAAGTAGAGAGTTGAAAGTCCTTACCAGATATGTAAAGAATACACCAAGCAAATTAAGCATCTACGAGAGTACGTTTTACCAACGTAACCTTATCGTTATCTAGATAAGATGTTTACACAGAAAAAAAATGGGAAGGAAATAAAAGCATTTTCATTTGCAGATAAAGAGATAAGGACTGTATCGTTAATTATAAGTCAAGAGAACAGATTCATTTGCTTTTGTACCTGTTTTTCAGTATTCAAAATACAAAAACAATATTCTTTAGTTATACACACTTGGATTTTTTTACAGAAATCGGTAAAAGTTTACCGAATCCTCAACAGCTGAACGTTCGGTAATCCGATTTAACGAATTTCGGTAAAATTTTACAGTTATCTGTAAAATATTTACTGGATTTCGGTAAAATTTTACCGAAATCCGTAAAATTGAATTACCGAACCTTCAGCTGTTGAGAATTCGGTAAAGTTTTACAGATTTCTGTAAGAAAATATAAGTGTGTGTACAATGATCAAATAACAGTTATGTTTATTAAGATTTTGATTGTTTTAGAAGGTCACGCATTCTTCTTAATTTTCCTCAGCAAGTTTTGGACAATTGTTCCATGGATGTCTCTGCTCACATTTTCCCAGTCCACTTTTTTGACGTAGGACTGCGTCTTTGTTTTCTATACTAGGGTATACCGCAATTTAAAAACAAAAAATCGCATTGCGACCGTCACGAAAAGTGGTCGGGTTTTGAGCGTTAATATCTAAGTTTTTTATCAAGAGATTTTCAAAATGTTTGCTCCAGTCGATCGAATAATAGAGAACATTGTCGATTTCGGACCAGATACTATTGAAGAATTCATAAATATTAAGCCTTGTCTTAAAAAGTATAGTAACCCCTTCAGGCCCCTGCGACCCCTTAAGAAGAAACTGTCGAAATTCGCCAAAAAATTCCTTGTCTGACAAGCGATCTGCGGATGTGGCAAAATGAGTCAGCCCTTCATCACCTCTGGGACCGTCAACGGACAAATCTACAAGGACGAATGCCTCCAAAAACGACTCCTGCCCTTCTTGATATCTCACTATGGCCCGACACTGTTTTGGCCGGATTTGGCATCTTGCCACTATGCCCGGCCCGTCTTAGACTGGTACAAAGATAATAATGTAGTTTTTGTACCAAAAGACGTCAACCCTCCAAACACTCCGGAACTTAACCCAATTGAAAAATTTTGGGCAATCATGAAGGAAAAGCTCGTTAAAACTCCAAAACTGATAGAAAATGAACTTGCACTAAAGAAAGTGTGGTTAAAAGTAAGTAAGCAAGTCGGTCCTATCATTGCCCAAGATATGATGAAAGGGGTCAAGGCAAAGGTGCGGGCATTTGGGTTGGGAGAAGAGGTTCAATAAACCAATTATGTCAAAACTTAACCATTTAGTAGTACTTTGTTTCCAGAAAGTTTGAAAAGAATCGGGCTCAAGGAAAATTTTTGGTGACCTATTTTGTGTGTTCAAATTTCATCGAATACAGTCTTTAAGGCGGCAAAAAGCGGTCGATGTTTCCGACATCCGAAGTGTTAACAACGCGTAGAAAAGATTCCAGGCAAACGACTGATTCAAGCATTTGCCCGGTATAAGGCAACCGGAGGATGTTTTTTGTTGTTAGGTCCGACCTAATTTAAATCAATTTTTTTGAAACAACAGTTTAATCAAGTCATAAATTTGACCTGTAGTTCTTTAAGTGCAGGAAAGCTCTTTGCCAGATTTCTTGATAAATATGTGTTGTAGTTGCGGGGAGATCAAATAAAGTAAAGTGCACAAAGTTGGTTATGAATCAGTTTTTGAAGATTATGATTTGATTTACAAAATATTAGAGATCATTGGCAATTTATTTATGGAACATTTAAAATAATTTATGTATGCACATATGTAAGTGCAGAAATGTTGTATTCTGTTGATAAATTTTGCAAGTTAAAGGTAAGTTATTGAGCCTTTTAAGTATCATTTGCAATATTTTAATAGGAAATCCGACTAAGGTCTTTATCCGCAATAATCCGGACACCTCAAAACATGAATAAAACAAAAATTTCGCATTATATTTCCGTCGTAGTTGCTTATTTCAGATTCATGCGATGTGTTTTTAACAATTCGCGAAGACAAAACATATTTAATCGGTATTTGCATAAAGTTTTCGAACTTTGCGCTTAACTCCGTCCATTAGGGTTTGTACAGACTCTTCAGAAATCGTAGAAGCCGTCTTTGTCCAAATTTGCTTGAAGTGTTTGATGTCTTTGATTCCTTGCTTCTTTCCAGAAAGCTTCCGCTTCATCAGAGCCCAATATCTCTCGATTGGTCGTAGCTCTGGGCAATTTCGCGGGTTTGATGTTTTTGGAACAATGTTCACTTGATTTGCTTGGTACCACTCCATCACAGTTTTACCATAGTGGCATGATGCCAAATCGGGCCAGAACAAAGGTTTTTCTTTGTGACTTTTGAAGAAGGGTAGCAATCGCTTCTGCAGACACTCTTTCTGATAGATTTCCTTGTTGATTGTGCCTGTAGTGACGAAAGATTTACTCTTTTTGCCACACGTGCAAATTGCCTGCCACACAAGGTATTTTTTGGGAAATTTCGATGCCTTCTTCGTTTTGAAATGCTCAGCTGTAGCATTTCTGGCCATAGCAGAATAAAAAGCCAGCCCTGGAAGCTGCTTGAAATCCTCCGGAACATAAGTTTCATCATCCATAACAACGCATGAAAACTTCGTCAAATGTTCGCAGTACAAACGTCGAGCCCATGATTTTGCTGCAAAGTTCTGTTTGTCTTTGCGATTTGGAACTGTTTCTACTTTATACGACTCAAGTCCCAAACGTTGTTTTGATTTTTGGACAAAACCAGGCGACATCCCTATTTTACGAGCCACCGTTCGAATGGAGAGATTTGGGGTTTTCGTTAATATCCTTTTCACCTTTCGGTCCATGACAGGATCAGCGCGTCCAATGTTTTTGTCACTTCTCGGTTTCCTCTCTACCGTCAAACGTTCCGAAAATGATTTGAGCACATCGTGAACAGTGGATTTAGGCAAATCCAATGTTTTTGCAAGGTCCCGTATTGACAAGTCAGGATTTTCCGTACGCCCGTTGTTTTTCTTTCGTCGCCATCTTGAATACTAAACATGAAATGTAAATATCAATCATAGTCTTTTTCACCATAGACTCTCAGCTATACCACAGTGAAATTTTTCATTCCTACGTGCAATATTTCAAAAGTTACAATGATTTAAAGGTGTCCGGATTAATGTGGATACAGACCTTAGTCTACTTCTAGCCTAGAAATGACCCAATAACTATTTTATCCATTCCGGGATGATCCGGATGCATCGGGGAACCGTTTGTTAGGAGACAAATACCGATTTTCGCCAAAACATGCCTTTCGATGGCTCGAACTACATGATTTTTGTTGAGTAGTCTACTTCTAGCCTTGAAGTGGATCAATGACCATATTGGCCGTTCTGGAACAACCCGGATGCTCCGGAAGAACCCTTTATCAGGAGACAAAAATGAATTTTCGCCGAAACATGCTTTTCGACGGCTCAAACTTCATTATTTTTGTTGAGTAGTCTACTTATAGCCTTGAAATGGATCAATTACCATATTTAAAATTCTAAGACAACCCGAATACCCCAGAAGAACCCTTTAGGAGGGGACAAAAACTTATTTTTGCCAAAACATGTCCAACGACTGCTCAAACTTCATGAATTTTAATGAATAGTCTACGTGGAACCTTGAAATGGCCCAATTACTGTATTGACCGTTCTGGGACAATGCGGATGCCTCGGGAGAACCATTAAGGAGGGGACAAATAATTTTCCCCGAAACAACCCTTCCTCCCGCCCCACCCTCCTATTTTTGTTGAGCAGGAAATTTCTACCCCGGAAATGGACCATTGACCATATTCGCCATTCTGGGACAATCCAGTTGGCCCAGGAGAACCTTTTATGCCTTTCGACAGCTCAAACTTCATGACCTTTTGTAAATTTGTAAATTATTTTGTTATTTTGTTAAATTAAACCATGTGTTTTCTTCAATTTCTATGAGCTAGATTAACAAGAAAATAACAGAGGGATTCCCGTCAGGCAGTGTTGCCAAAAATAAGAATAAAACATCATACCTAAAGTTTGTATTTTATGTTTTATTGAATAACTATTTTTGTATAAAATTTTCATGTCAGGTATCTTCGGCATTTTGATAGTTGACAACTTACACTATATGAATCTATATTAGATTTGGTTTAAGGACATAATATCAAGATGTTAGGGATCTGGAATTGTAAGTTTGAGATTCTTCATACTAATTCCCATAAAAACTTTGAATAGCGTGTGCAAAGCCAAATTAAAACCAAATGTGTTCAAATTTTTTGGTTACTATCAGGACCCAAATTGGCGTCGATTAAGCTTAGGGGAGCAAACATTTCGAAATTTGCATCAGCCTAGTACGTATGCAACCATATTCAGTTAATATTTTCGAACGTAAAACAAACATTATGAGATACATTCGGATGATCTAACTGTTCTTGAGTTCAGAACATAAGATATACAGTTGTAACAGTAAGTTTTTGGAGTATGCAAAGGGACAATATGTATTTAACAATATTCATTGCATAGTGTGGAAGGTAAACAGACATAATGCGACAATCTTGGGATATTCTAGGTCATCCAAACTATCCTCAAATTCAAATCTTATGTTGAATCTTTTGAAAAGTCAACAATCATCCAAACTGTCCTGAAGCTCAAAACTTGAAATCTACGCTAGCAACAGTAGCTTTTTAGGCTATACAAAGTAACGTCACGTATTCAAGCATATTCAGTGAATATTTTCGAACCCAAAAATACACTAGAAGATTATTTTGAGATGGTCTAGGTCATCCAAACTGTTCTGGCGTTCAGAATTTAAGATTTACAGTTGTAACAGTAATTTTCAGGCCATACAAAGTAACAGTAAATATTCAAACATATTCAATAAAAGTTTTTAAAGGTCAACAAACATAGCAAGGCAATATGACATCTGCTAGGTCATCCAAACTATCCTTGAGATCAGAACGTAGGACCTAGAGTTGTAAAAGAAAAGGGCTCTGCAAAGCTACGATGTGTATTGAAACATATTCACTAAATATATTGGAAGAACAACAGACATTATGAGATAACCTTCGAATGTTCTAGGTTATCCAAACAACACTGTGGTTCAAAACTTAAAATCTACAGCTGTAACTGTAGCTTTCTGGACTAAACAAAGTAACAATATGTATTTGACCAAATTGAGTGAGTCTTTTGGACAGATATAGTGAAATAACTTGGGATGTTCTAGGTCACCAAAACTGTCGTTGAGTTCAGAAGTTAGGATCTACAGGGTGCGGCAGAAAATAATGCGAAAATTTGTTCTATTTCTTTCAAATCCCATTTTCAACTAATTCAAGCAATAATATCAACATTTTCGAGTGCAGTTATCTTTATAAAGTCCTTTTAAACAAATTTATTTAATGTGTTCTCCATTTTTATTAATAACATCCTCGAGCCGACGCCGGAAGCCAGAGCATGCCTTTCGGACGTAGTCCTCCGACATTGACTGCCATGTGCGTGTTATGGTTGACTTCAGGGTTTTCACACTAGGGTGTGATGTTTTGCAGGCTCGTGCTTCAACATATGCCCAAATCGAATAATCCAACGGATTAAGATCTGGACTGCTAGGGGGCCATAAATTCTTTGGCCAAAACTTCATGTTATCGTTCAACCATTGTTGGGTTCGATTGGACGTGTGACACGGCGCTCCATCCTGCTGTAGGACAACGTTTTGGTCCTCGGAGAAGTTGGCCTTCACCCATGGAAGCACTTGGTCCTTTAAAATACCGATATACACTTCGGTATTGATTTTAACTCCAGCATCAATGAAAACAGGCGGCATTTTCAAACCGTTGGACACCACCAAGCCAAACATCGTGACACCAGCCGGATGTTTGGTTTGAAATTTTAATTTCACTTTTCCGGAACGTTCTCCATTTTCTGCGGTGAAATGAACCGGTCCGTACGGCTGTTGGCCATAGCATCGGTGCTGAAAAGCTTTTCGTCGGAGAACAGGATTATCATTTTTTCCTTCTTCAACAAGGAAAGCAATCTCTTGGATCGAATCACTCGTAGTTCCTTTACCCGGTCCGTAATCAAGTGGCGTTTCACTCTGGCTTTCGAATATGCATGCAGGTCTTCTTTAATGAGTCTCCGCATGGATTTCTCCGAAATATTGGCTTCCTTTGCCAGTTTTCTTATGGAACGCACCGGGGTGCGCGCAATTTTTGCACGGACCGATTTGATTACGTTCGGCGTGCGTACAAAGCGCGGACGTCCGCTTCCCGGCTTCCGCTTCCCGACGTCCGCTTCCCGGCTTCTTCTGGGCGAGCAACAAACTGGTGATCACTTCTTTCGCGAACATTTTGACGAATTTGCAATAAAACAAATATAATGTTTGGATGCAGCACTTGAAAGTAAACATAAATAAAAACACTTTCGACAGAAATTAGTCACTAGCTACACGAATTAACCCAATACTCAAGTTTGAACATTTTCGCATTATTTTCTGCCGCACCCTGTACAGTCGTAACAGTAGCTTTATAACCTATAAAAGATGACGATATGTATTCGAATACATTCAGTAAATCTTCTGTAAGGTCACCAGTCATTATCAGATGTATCTTGGGATGTTCACATTCACAAAAACTGACCTTGAGTTCAGAACATAAGATGTACAGAAGTAACCGTAGCCTTTTGGGCTCTACAAAGCTACGATATATTTTCAAACATATTCAATGAATATTCTAAAACATCCACAGACATCATAAGATAATCTTTTTAGTTTCAGGTCATTCAAACTGTCCTTCAAAAGTTAAGGTCTACAATTGTAACAGTAGCTTTATGAGCTATACAAAGTTAAATTAGTTTGTTTGGCATGGAATGTCCCAAATTTATCTCATAATGTCTGTTGGCCTTCATTGAAGATATATCATAACATTCTATAGTGGATACAGTTGCAACTGTATGATCTTAAGTTCTTAAATCCAGGACAGTTTGGACGATCTAGCACGTTTCAAAAAAAATGTTTCCAACTTTTTTTTCTATCGTTTCTATGTTATTGAGCATCAAATCAATCAGAATACACCAAGTTACTTGTATTACAACGGCTGGCCTGAAAGGGTTAATTCAAAGAATACTGCATTGTACAATCCAAATGGTTTGTCGACGTTAAGGGCTTCAGTACCTTTCTTCCGAAGCTTTGCTGTCATCAAAGCACAAATCTTTTCTTCTTTCTTAGCGTTTCAAGCTTATTACTTTCGCAATTAGCTAATTGCTGGCTCTCGTGTTCTAAATGCACTTCCACAGTTATTAATTAAGAGCTTTCGATGCCAGGTACCATTTTTGCATTCTTATGATTGTGTGGCAAGTACAATCATACCATATGCCCAGGGAGTCGAGAAATTTTCCTTAACGAAAAATTCCTAGACCAGACCGGGAATCGAACCCAGCCACCTCCAGCATGGTGGTGGCTTCGAAGCCACGCCTTTACCGACTGAGCTAAGAGAGGACCCACACAAATCTTTTCAGAAGTTCTTATTTGCGGGCAACATGGAGAATCCATCACCTTCTCTACGAACTTTTCGCGATAATAGTCCATTATGGAACGCGCTTAATGGTATGACGCTAAATTAAAACAGAACATTGTCCAAGCACTGCGCTTTCAAATAAGTAGTAACACACATTTTTCTAGAAATTCACTTCACTCATGTTCCCAAGGGTGAAATGAGGATTTCATGCCGCATTGGCAAACTGCTTGCCAGACCAGTTCTCTCTTTCCAAATTTTTCACACAAAAAAATTACTTTTCTAAGTTTAGCTTCACAGTGTAAAATTAACATACGTTTCGTCATCCATAATCAGACACATTTCATTTTTACTCAAAACCTTTTCATGCAACCTACGAGCTCTGGTTTTCACTGAACTTAACTTGTAATTTGCAACGTTGAGGATATTTCTGCTTTTCTGTAGGTCTTGAGAGATCCGTGCTCGAACCATTCCGATTGGTGTTTGATCGCATGTTTTAACGTAGAACTACGTTTCTCTTATCTATACCGGGTGTTATTTCAAAATTTTCAAAAATAAGACGGTTACGCAAAAGTGTAAGGTTTTTCAACGCTAAAAACTCACGTTTGACTGAACAGAATTCCGTGATGTGTACACCATTTGATCAAAAAAATATTACAAATTTGTTGAATTAAAATTTCATTTTTGTGCTAGTACTATAAGAAGTTCATTTTTTGTAATTGAAAATGACCTATGTACTTTTGCTCCCATACAAATCGTCATATGAACAGGTTGAAAATATGTTTTCCCTCTCCGGGTCTTCAAAAACGGGCAACAAATAATTCAAATAGTCTTCTTCTTTTTATTTCATAAAGTTTCATTCCATGTTTTATACGGCAATTGCCACACCCATTAGCAGCAAAATTATTTCGCTTTGTTGCTGGTGTCTAATTTTTTAACTGAAGCCCGTCCCCTCTTTTAAAATTTGCTTTGTACTGCAGGTTTGTGCCTCTCTTCTTTCGAGACAATGCTATCAACGCAAGTATAAAGCACACGAGGCAAACCAAATATATTTCAGTGTTCGACACTAGCTCAAAGCTGGTGCCTGGTGGTTCAGACGGGGCTCTGCCCATCCGCCACGGTCCGGCCTGTTGTGGTATGAGGAACAAGCAGAGAAGATAAAGGTATTTTAACGTAGGACTTCGTTTCTTTTTTCTATACCAGGTGTCATTTCAAAATTTTGAAAAATAAGAGCGTTACTCAAAAGTGAAGGGTTTTTGAACGCTAATAACTCTTCGTTGACTGAACAGAATGACTTCATTTATACTATATAGGGGAACTGCCCCCATATTAATCTCATTGTTCCTATATTCATCCTACGATGAATCAAACAATTGGGCAGTTGAAGGATTAGTTAGTAATGTTTGTTGTAGTTATTTAACGTAAGCAAACATTATTAGAAAACGAAACCGATCCTTCAAATGCCCAATTGTTTGATTCATCGTAGGATGAATATAGGAACAATGAGATTAATATGGGGCCAGTTTCCCTAGTTATTTATATTCTTCTTAATGTTCCTTAGCAGGTTTTGAACAATTGTTCCATCGATGTCTCTCCTCTTATTTTCCCAGTCCACTTTTTTGACGTAGGACTACGTCTTTGTTTTCTATACAAGGATACAATTTAAAAAAAATCGCATTGCGACCGTCACGTAAAATGGTCAGGTTTTGAGCATTAATATCTCAGTAGTTTCTCAAGAGATTTGCAAAATGTTTGCACCATACGATCGGAAATTTTTCTATTCTTCATTTTCAAAAGTGAACCTAGTTGACTTCGGGCCAAATACTATTGATTAATTAATAAATGTTACGCCTTGCCTTAAAAAGTATATTAACCCCTTTAGGCCTTTAAGGGGTGCCCCATAAGGAATATGGCTGTATAAAATCACAGACTGAATTGAAAATATCCCATGTTAATTTAAGTCATACATCATCATATTCGCAAACAATTTAGTTGTTTACGCTTGCTTTGGCTTTGCAGTCGACCGAGGGGAACCCCCAGTTTTTTAAATTATTGTGTGTGTGTGTGTGTGTGTGTGTTTTTTTTGTGAATAACGGTGAGCCATTTAGCTCCAACTTTCTGAGCCATTTAGCTTCTAACTCTTGACACAGACGACTCGAGTAGTCTCCGACGGTGGGTTCACCCTACGCCGACGAAGAGCTCCCTGGCGGCGGAACTTCCCCCGAAACCGATTCTTCTGCTGTTGCTGCTCACTCCAACCGAACTTTACGGTGCCGAAGTCAGACCAGCGATTCCGGTGGAGCCTAGCGTCCGGTTCACTGGCGCCCCGACGACCCGAAACCGGTGCTACGACGTGTTCTACTCAACTGGTCCCCGGCGGTGGATCTAGCCTGCTCCATCAGGGAGGTCCCCGACGCAAGAATTCCTCCAGAACCGATCCGTCTTGCAGTGGCTCTAGCCAGTGACGCTGGATCGTTGGTCACTTCGCCATTTTCTCTGCAGCTCGGACAGTATCTTTGATACTGCCCTATCAACAACGTTCCAACAACGTTCGACAACATTGTCGACTGTCACGCCGCGCATATCCCTGCGCACTTCTTCGAACCTAGGGCATTCGAAGACGACGTGCTCTGGTGTCTCCTCCAGGTTTGCGCACTCCGGACACCAAACCGACGCAGATACTTCCGGAAGCAGCCGTGCCCGGAGAGGAACTGCGTCAGATAGAAGTTCACCTCTCCATGCTTCCTATTTACCCAAACTGACACATTTGAGATGAGCCGGTGGGTCCACCTTCCTTTCACCGCATTGTCCTACTCTTGCTGCCACTTAGCCAACGAGTCTGTTCTGACGATTCTCCTCGCATTTCTGATATCCCTCCGCTGATAGCATTCGACGACTTCGACTAGGGTGATAAAGGGCGATACGGTCAAAATTTGGTCAATATCAACTTGACGTATTTCTTTCAATTTTGCATTTAAAAAACCTGAACACCCCTCATTTTGAAGGTGTGTGTGTGTGTAGAATGTTGCTCCTATTTTGATTTTGGAATTCACTCTTCAGTTGTCAAAATGCCGTCCAAGCAAGAAGAGCAGCGTATCAAAATTTTGCTCGCGCATCGCGAAAATCCGAGCTACTCGCACGCAAAGTTGGCAAAATCGCTAAAAGTTGCCAAATCTACCGTTACAAATGTAATTAAAGTGTTTGGGGAACGTTTGTCGACAGCCAGAAAGTCTGGATCGGGGGGAAATCGAAAACCGGAAGCCGCTGAGACGACAAAGAGAGTTGCCGGTAGTTTCAAGCGAAACCCTAACCTATCTCTCCGAGATGCCGCAAATAAGCTGGGTGTATCGTCTACAACCGTGCATCGAGCCAAAAAACGAGCCGGACTATCGACTTACAAGAAGGTAGTGACTCCAAATCGCGATGATAAACAAAATACGACGGCCAAAGAGCGATCCCGGAGGCTGTACACGATGATGCTGACGAAGTTTGACTGCGTGGTAATGGTCGACGAAACCTACGTCAAAGCCGACTACAAGCAGCTTCCGGGACAGGAGTTTTATACGGCAAAAGGAAGGGGAAAGGTAGCAGATATTTTCAAGCACACGAAACTGTCAAAGTTCGCAAAGAAATATCTGGTTTGGCAAGCCATCTGTACCTGTGGCTTGAAAAGCAGCAATTTCATAGCTTCCGGGACTGTCAACCAAGAAATTTACGTGAAAGAGTGTTAAACGATTTCACCGATTTACACGCGTATTCCCTTGACCAAATTTTGACCGTATCACCCTTTACAAATAAGCATCATGCCAACGATAACGCATACTGCCTCCGACGAAATTGTTCTGTAGGCTCTCGCGACTCGCATGGCCATGAGTCGGAATACCCTGTTCAGCTTTCCACCATTACGCTCAGTTTTCAACGCCGCGACCCAGGCTGGGGCTCCATACCTCAGAATTGAAGTTGACACACTCTCCAGAAGTCGCCTCTTGCTGCTTCTCGGTCCACCGACGTTCCGCATTGACCGCTTTCGCCGCCTTTTCACAGGCGTAGTCGACGTGCGCGTTAAAATTCAAGCATTTAATGCACGCTTTGACGGAATTACGTGTCCCCCGAGGTTGATGCCAACCCGCTGAACTGCTTTGCGGTTGCTGACCAGCACTACCTCATTCTTATGGTGAGCCAGCTGCAGTTTAGCTCCAGCCATCCACGTTCCAATGATGTCCATCGCCTCCGCCGTCAGCATCTCTACCTCTTCTAGAGTCTCGTTAGGACGACATCATCTGCAAAACCGACGATCCCAACTCCATTAGGCAACTTCAGCGTTAATACTCCATCGTACGTCGCGTTCCACAGCGTTGGGCCGAGAATCGAGCCTTGTGGCACCCCCGCCGTGATCCTGATAGATTTCTGCCCCAACTCTGTTTCGTATACCAGGACTCTGTTTTGGAAGTAACTCCCTAGTATTCCGCACAGGTAGCCAGGTACACGCATTTTGTGCAGTGCTGCGGCGATAGCCTCCCAGCTAGCGCTGTTAAAAGCGTTTTTGACGTCGATCGTCACTACGGCGCAGAACCGGTTGCCTCTCCTTTTCTGCTTTGATGCCTTCTCTGCTCTCTGCACGACTATCCGGATTGCTTCCACTGTCGAAACCCCTTTTCGAAATCCGAATTGTCTCTTTGAAAGGCCATGACCGCTCTTCATGCACTGCGTCAGCCTGTTAAGGATGATCCTTTCCAGAAGCTTCCCTAGGGCATCCAGCAGACATATGGGTCTATAAGATGCTGGGTAGCCTTCATCTAGGCATTTCTGATGTGCCGTCCTGAAATTGTCCGTGAACGCCAATATCGCGGTTTTAAGTGCTACGTTTGGGATCCCAACCGGACCGGGAGCTTTCTTCAACTTCAACTGTGTGTGTGTGTGTGTGTGTGTGTGTGTGTGTGTGTGTGTGTGTGTGTGTGTGTGTGTGTGTGTGTGTGTGTGTGTGTGTGTGTGTGTGTGTGTGTGTGTGTGTGTGTGTGTGTGTGTGTGTGTGTGTGTGTGTGTGTGTGTGTGTGTGTGTGTGTGTGTGGGGGGGGGGGGCAATCAAAGAGCAAAATTCTTAAAACTATCATGATTGTTGTCCAAATATGGTCCAATACCCAATGCCAAAACAATTATGAAATTGATGAAATAGAGTACAGTGAGTTTTATGCTGATAATATAATGAAAGTATCTAAAACCAGCTCATAATTTTCTAAAAATTAATTATATGATTTCACGTCAAGAAAAACAAATCTTGATGCATATAAACCTTTCCTGTTTATTGACTATCATTTCCATTCGATTCAAACTGAATGTATATAAACAAAAAACCTGCAATACCAAATACCTAATCTAAAATAATCATCAAATCCCACAAAGGAACGATACTCATCAGCTTGCACACTAGAATCTCCATCAAGATCCTCCTTCCATCTCACAGGCCTCCGCTGTCGCCATTCGACACAGCGTCAATCACGAATCGCAGCTTCCAGCTTTTTTCGCTCTCTTTCTGGCGGTTCCTAGTCACAACGATTCCCCACACCCACCCATCCAACCCCCTCCACTATCAATCCACCGTACATTATTCGCCGAGAATCGATCGCGACTCGCCGATATCCTCACACGCAACAAAACACACCCATTCCACCCTCACCACCCATCCTCTGCCTCCACTCCATCCACCTCCATCCGGTGCGTGTCCTGTGGATTCCGCGCATAGAAAAAGAGAGAAAAGAAATAGTTTTTCCATCACCACCGCCGACTGCAATTTTTCGCAATCGCCAACTCGGATCGGACGCCGCCAACTACGACCTGGCCGTGGTCGGGTGGAGGCCAGAGCGATAGAGAAAGAGCGAAAAACTCCGCACATAGTGCGAGATTTTCTAATTTTTCCGCCCAGTTTTTCCTGGCTGGGTCGTCGCACGGCAGCCAGTGTGTAGGCCTACGGAAAAACTAGCACTAGGAAACGATACGCAGCATCCGGATTCGAGCTTTTTATTTCCTATGCTGTATTTTTGCGCTCGTGTGCTCGTGTCTCGCTTGAGAGCGCAGGACGATTTTTTCCTCCAAGTGTGTGCAACTCGCGCGAATCCGAAGCGTGCTGCCGGGGTTTTGGGGGTGTCCCCAAGCGTCTTACCCTTATCTTTTCCACCTCTGCCTTGGGCGGTCTGGGATGCAGTTTTCGAGGAACGAAGAAGTGCAACTTTTTCGCGTCAATTTCCACTTTTCTCTCGCTCTAGCTGGGGTTCCCCGGTCGGTAATGGCATATAGCTCTCGTTTTTTTTTTTATTCTGGAAAAGTGCATTTTTGCTTTTTTCAATAAACTACTGCATGTATCGAAGAATGCAGTTTTTATTTGATTCTGATCGGATCAAATATGGAAGGAAAGAGATTGAAATTCTAACCCTCCCCAAAATCAAATCAACGAATTGCAACAGGTCGTTGCCCTCAATGACCTAGAGCGAAGTTAAAAGATCCCAATTATTCCAATTTAGAACCGAACTTTTTCAAGAAGGCAAAATTTTCCAAATTTGCAGCTTGCTGTTTTAAGATGGTGGCAACCGTCCTTATCAAACCACCCCGAGAGGGAGAACGAATGCGCAAAAGGAAAATCTTAAAACTTTACATTCTTCTCCCTAGGCGTCGTCAGCGTCGTCATCGTTGTATATGTTGGCAAGCGAGAGTACATAGGCTTCTCCGTCACCATTCCCTCAACCGATCGACCCCGGTTCGCAGCTTGCTGCCAGTGGGTGGTGGACAGAGGGTTGGAAAGCCTTTCTTTTCTTCGCCTACCACGTGTGTTGTGCCCTCTTTTCTTGATTCTTCTTTCCACATACAATCGCAATACACACAATGCATACATTTGTCAGTATGTGCGTGCGTATGGTATGGCACTTGCACTCACACCACACTGCTTATGGCAAATGCATTGCACATGTCCTTGTTTTCTCCCGTTTTTACAATGTAGATGATGCAAACCGGAGAGTGCAATGCTTGTGTGCATCTCGTGCGTTGTTTACGGATCTGATTGATTGTGTTGGTTGCTTGGTTGGTTGTTGTTGTTGGGCATCGCATGTCAGTCGCTCGCCGAGGCCATCGGTCAGTGCGTATCGTCACTTCCTGATAAAATGCCTACTGTGTGATATGCCGGCTTAGAAACGGGTGACGGCATGCGGAATTCATCTTTTTCCGTTGCGTTGCCTAGTTAGTGAGACTGCACTGTGGGTTACGAACACGTCACCAAAAAAAGTTCGGGAAAACTATCCAATTTAATTGACATATTTGTATTTGTCATAAAACATATTTTGGTATTCCGGCCAAGAAATTGAATTTTGAAACGATATTCCATAACAAAATGAACGCCTAAAAACCAAATTTGCTGTCAGTGTTTTGGCTTCGACACATTCGTTATGTTGTTTTGAGCCGCTTCGAGCAATCTAAGCTTTTTTATTTGGAGCATATAGCAAGAAAATGTGTGAGCACGTTCCAATATATTTAAATATGTTTACACCTTGATATTGAACTAAACTATTCAAACTTCAAAGTTACTCCTGCATATCCACCAAGCACACTAATTTAAAGCCGGGTCACACTAATTGAGAGCAGGCATTCTTATTTATGTATAGACTGTTCCAGAAAGTATAAGCACACTTTCAAAATAACAAAAAAGTCATGTTTTTTTTTTAGTTTTAATAATTTTATTTGGCAAATCATATTTGTATTTGTGTTTTATATGATATTTTACTCTCGTTTAATCAAAATATTTAATCATAGCCAAGGCTCCTAACTTTTCCTCGAACATGACCCATTAGCTTCTGCACAGTGGTACTTCCCACCATTTTGACCACTTTTGGCCAATCTTTTTTAAATTTTTGGATGTCGTCCGCTGGTTTTATGAATTTTCGAAGCTTTGCTTTGGTTAAAGCCCAAAAAGTCTCGATTGGCCGTGCCTCCGGGCAGTTCGGCGGATTCATGTCTTTCGGCACGAAACATACCTGTTGACTTTTGTACCATTCTAAAGTGTCCTTTGCGTAATGACATGACGCCAAATCAGGCCAAAACACTACTTGACCTTCGTGCTGCCTGATCATCGGCAATAATCGCTTCTGGAGACATTCCTTAACGTATTTCTGAGTGTTCATCGTCTCCGTTGTGATGTACGGACTAAATAGATGTTTTACCACACTCGCATATTGCCTGCCAAACCATAACCTTCTTACCGAATTTTTCAGTAAAAATTGCCTTCTCCGTTTCGGGGATGTCTTTGTCTTCGCTTACAGTATAGAATTGTGGTCCGGGAAGCGTTTTGTAATCTAGTTTCACATACGTTTCATCGTCCATTATTATACACCCAGAATTTCTACACAATAACGAATCGTAGAGTTTGCGGGCCCGTGGTTCACGGACGCGGCCTGTTTTGGGTTCCTTTTGGGTTTTTTCTGCATCCAGTATGTTTTTAGCCCAAGTCTTTTTTTGGCACGCATGACGTTACTCAACGAGGTCCCTAGTTTTTTCGCAACATCCCGAACGGAAGTCGCTGGTTTTCGCTTGTAGGCATCCCTGATCTTTTTATCGATATCCGGACTAACAGGACCGGATTTCCGACCACTCTTCGGCGCATCTTCAAACGTACACTGTTCTCTATATTTTCGAATCGCAGATCGTACCGCTCCGACGCTTACACCCTCTTCCTTGGCCAATTTTCTCAAGGAGAGTCCGCTCACAGTGCACCATTTGTGCACGATACTTTTTCGTTGTTCCGGAGTAAGACCGCGCATTTTAATAGGTAACACAAAACTGAGCACTTTTTTGATGCTATGTCATTCAGAAATGTGCAAACAAAAGGACGCAGCCAAAACATGTTGAAATATTTCATTATATTCAAAGTGACCGTTAAAATAAGGTGTGCTTATACGTTCTGGAACAGTCGTTATATTAAAAAAATAAAAAAACATATATTTGCCCGTTGATGGTGCCGGTCGTTATGTACGGCTTGCTAAATTTGCCGAACCTACAGATCACCTGCCACACCAAGAACTTCTTGGCAAGTTTGTCGACCTTCTTCTTCCGGAACTTCTCCGGAACATCCAGGCGAGATCTTGTCGACGAAAAACTCCAGGCCAGTTTAGCTACTGGCGTGGGATTTGGCCACCGTATTCTGTTAAATACCTTGAAGACATGAAGGCTGGCCCGCTTCATTGTCTGCTGGGTGAACCCGACGGAAGAATTGACCTTCTCGGCCACGTCCCGAATCGAATGGTTCGGATTACGCTTGAAGTAATCCTTCCCCTTCCTTACGTTCACGGGGATGGTCGTCGTTTCTTTTTTTTTTCGCTGCCAGCTCGTCGCTAGGTCGTCTGGGTCTGCTTGAACGATTTTACTACACGGGACACGGTCGAATTGTCGATTTTCAACTGTTTCGCGATTCACCTGTGGGACTGGCCTCGATTTTCCACGACCGCACCCATAATTTTTTTTATCGCAGCATTTCTTGGTAGGAAGCCATCTCAGTAACCATTTGACAGATTGTGAAATTTTGAGCACGTAAATATTACACTCTAAACTAGTTTTACCCAAAATTACACCAACAAACCCATGCAATAAAATATTATACACAAAAGAAAGTGTTATATTTTTTTTCGAGTGCAATCTTTAGAAACTACACAGAAAAAATTCTTGTAGTAAAAACTACAATTTTACCCGACTATGCCTATCTTTAAAACTACCATGAAATTTCAGTCAAATTTACTACGTTTATGGTACAACCTTCAACATTTGTGGTATATTTGAAAAACCCCACATTGATATTAAACGCACCATGGTCGATCTAATCGCAGGCATGGTAAAATCAAACGCATTTATAGTCTGGTGAAAATTGTTGGTGTTTGTGCTTAATTTAACCCTCGAAATGGTAGTTTCTACTGCGGCTTTTTTTTGCGTGTAGACTTGGCTTGAGTCGAGCAATCGACACTGAAGAAGTCTGTAAGTCGCAGACAAAATAGGCTGTAAAAGAATGAGCTTTTTAAAGCGGAAGTTAAAGGAGTTTGCTCGCGTTTGCTAGTGATAGTTTGGAAAAGAATTTCGGTTGTTTAATTTTATGAAAAGTGGTCAATTGAAGTGTTAATTTAAATTTTCCTAGTTTTCCAAAGAAATTTACAGTTTGCTAGCAAGAAGTGAAGTTAGATTTGCAATAAAATCCAGCATTCTGGCACTTTTCGATTATTCTAAAGGTTGGTTTGGATAGGCATGGATCATGTGAAGCGAAAATATTATATATTATACAAAATGCGTTCTGCAAAGGCTCAATAAAAGAATTATCCCTGATAGACCGGAAATTGGCTCCATAGGGTTTGAATGTCCCTTAATACCAACCAATTGCACACTTTTATCGCTGAACTACGTTTCTCTTTTCTAAACCGGGTGTCATTTCAAAATTTTGAAAAATGAGAGCGTTACGCAAAAAGTTAAAGGTTTTTGAACGTTAATTACTCTCGTTTCAATTCAGTGCTATTCATATAAGTAGTTCAATGTGTTACTTAAAAATGACCTACTTTTGCTCCCAAACAAATCTGCATACGAAGAGGTTGAAAATATGGTTTTCCCTATCCGGGTCCTCAAAAACGGGTAACAAATGGTTCAAATTGTGTTCTTCTTTTTATTTCACTACGTTTCATTCCATCTTTAATGCAGCCATAGCCACACCCCTCAGCTGCATTTTTTTTTGCTTTATTGCCAGTGTCTGGGTTTAAAAACGAAGGTCGGTCCCTCTTATGAAATTTCCTTCGTACTGCATGTTTGTGCCTCTCTTCTATCGATGCAATGTCATCGACGCCAGTATAAAGCACGCGATTCGAACCAAAATGATTTCATCGACATCACCTTCATTCCAGTTCGAACAAGCGACACGTACGGTCGAGTTTTTCGCTCTCGCGATACAAAGTTTTTTCCCCGTTTTCCTCCCTCGTCCGATTCCTCGCGATTGCGCGTCCGGTTCGTGATCTATCACCAGCGCTTGCTAAGTTATTAGCGGTAGCAAGCCAGAAGAAAGTATTGCAAGGTTGTGAAAGTTTTTTCCACCCGACCTGTTGCCGTGGCAATGGGTCGAAAAAATCAACACGTGGTGACATCCACGCCAGCGACATCAGCTCCTGAACCCATACCGAAACCAAGCAGCAGCAAGCGTCTGCGGCATGACGACACCGGACCATTGGACCCCAACGCCCGAATGCTAGCGAGCAATCGGTTTGCTACGCTCCCGGTACAGGAGATACCGAAAATGGCCAAGATTCTGCCGCTTTTCACCACGTCAAGAAACATCGCTGCCCTAAGGACGGAGCTTGCAGCGATTAAAGTTAATCCGCTGTACAAGCTGTGCAGTAGGCACAAAGATAATGTGCTCGACGGAGACTGACTACCGTGCTGTTGGTGCTCACCTAGTCGCCAAGCAACACGAATTCTACACCCACGACGCACTCGGAAACAAGCCGCTGAAGGTGATTCTGCGTGGCCTTCCAGAATTCACTCCGGAGAAAGAAATTGCTGAGCTGCAAGCGGCGGCTCTGAAACCAGTGAAGGTGTTCCCAATCAGACGTCAAGAACAGGGAAATCATCGGGACCAACTCTATCTGGTCCACTTGGAGAAGGGTTCCGTCACGATGGCGGACCTGTTGAAAACACGGGCTCTTTTCAACGTCATTATCGAGTGGGACCGGTATCGCCCGAGGCAACACGACGTGACACAGTGTAGCAAGTGTCTGGTGTTCGGTCATGGGACCCGAAACTGCCACATGAAACCCCGGTGTGGAAAGTGTGCCGGAGCGCACACAACCATGGATTGCGCCCCGATGGATGAAGGTGCCCCATCAAAGTGCGCCAACTGTGGCGCTAACCACGAAGGCAGCAACCGTGCTTGTCCCAAACGAGCGGAGTATTTGGCCATCCGCAAGAAGGCGTCCACCAAGTCTCGGCCTGGACAACGCCGCCCGCCACCTCGAATGGACGAAGAAAATTTCCCGACGCTCCGGTACCGAGTGCCGAACCTGCCGCCAGTTCCATTAAACTATCGCCATGCAAACCGCCCGTCAGCATCCGTTCAGCAACGATTCGCGGCGGCCCGACGCCCCCATGCCAGCTCCTCCTCCAGGCTGGTACAATCCGAGTTGTAGTTCCTCCACTCAACCACCTACCGATGGACAGCTCTATGACACGGAGCAAATGATCGAATTCGTCCAAGAGCTCTACCGCCAACTCCGTTCCTGCCGCTCGAAGGAGGAACAGCTCAAAGCCACCACATCCGTGACGATGAAATTTGTTTTCAAGTGTGGACCGTAATCGCACCATCAGCATCCTCAATTGGAATGCTTGTTCCATCCGGAACAAAACAATTGAGCTCGGTGACTTCCTTAACAGGAAGGTCATCGACATCGCCATCGTCACCGAGACACATCTCAAACCGGAACACAACATTTTCATCCCCGGATACCGGATTATGCGACTTGATCGTAGCGGCTCTAGTGGAGGAGGAGTTGCGATCGCCCTGCGCTACAACATCAACTGCCATCTGCTCCCGAGTTTTGAGCTGCAGTCGGAATCAGGGTCGAAACTGCCGTCGGCCCCATCACCATCATCGCGGCCTATTTTCCCAAGCAAGCTAGCACCGCTAACGGAACAACAACGGTCCTACGGAACGACATTCGCAAGCTAACTCGGAGGCAGGGGCAGTTTATCATCGCCGGCGACCTAAATGCGAAACACGAAATCTGGGGGAACCCCCGGCGCAACCGGAATGGAATAATTTTGCAGGAAGACCTGGAAGAGGGACATTACACCGTCCTGGGCCCGGATACTCCCGCCCGGTTGAGCAGATCCGGAGTACATTCGACAATCGACCCCAACATACAACATCGCCCAGCCGCTAGTACACCAGGAGCTCAGCTCGGACCACTATCCAGTGGTGGCCGAAGTTGGGTCCTCGGTCAACTGGCATCGGATCACCAGACGGAACTACCATCGTGCCAGATGGGAGAGGTTCCGACAACATGTCGACGACACCGTCGATTTTACCGTGCACCTCTAGTCAACTGATGACATCGATCGGCAGCTGCAGAGCATCGAGCAAGCAATCTCTCAGGCCCGGGAGCAACATGTACCGGTGATCGATCAGGTGAGCAACTCTGTACCCATTGATAGACCCACTAAAGAATTAATACAATTGCGCAACGCCATCCGAAGGCAATACCAGCGAACTGGTCTGCCTACCTTAAAAACGCATTGCAATCGGATAACCAAAATTATCAAGGCCAGAATGGTGGACCTTAAAAATAACAATTTTTCCGACAAGATCCGCTCTCTCCCAGATTGTGCAAGACTGCTGAGATAAGTCAACACTTCGTCAGCTCCCACAACCTCGGACAAAACATCGTCAGTCCACACGAAGCTGCCGTTACGCGCTTATAAACAACATCCATATAAGTCCCAACGACTTCACAGAAGAGTTGGAGATCTCAGCTGACGAATTGTTGACTTATATCAAAGGCTCAAAGAACATGAAGGCCCCAGGTTTCGATAACATCATGAACTTGGAGCTCAAGCAATTGAGCCCCCAATTCTATGACCATCTGGCGATGGTTTTCAACCAATGCCTCCGACTTGGCTACTTCCGCTCGTGTTGGAAGTCTGCCAAAGTCATCCCCATCCAGAAACCTGGGAAAGATCCTTCATGTTCCAAGAGCTATAGGGCCATCAGCCTTCTCTCAGGAGTATCAAAACTGTTTGAGAAAGCGATCCACCGTCGGCTTCTCTCGTCTGCCGACGAGCTTAACATCTTGCTCGACGAGCAGTTCGGTTTCCGACGTGGTCACTCAACAGTGCACCAACTTAACCAAGTAACAAACATCCTCAGGTGGAACAAGTCTGTTGCGAAATCATCTGCCATGGCACTTCTCGATATCGAGAAGGCCTTCGATAACGTGTGGCACGATGGCCTGGTGTATAAGCTAAAAAGATACAATCTTCCTATCTTCCTGGTGAAGATAATTAAAAATTACCTATCGGACAGGACATTCCGTGTTTCGCTACAAGGTGCAGTTTCAGATGCACAGGAGATCTCCGCCGGTGTTCCGCAGGGAAGTATACTAGGTCCACTTCTGTTTAACCTATTCACCTCGGACATACCCCCGCTCCCTGAAAATGGATCTCTGTCGTTGTTCGCCGATGATACCGCAGTCGTCCACAATGGTAAGGTAACAAGAGCGCTTACAGAGAAACTGCAGCGAAG
Source organism: Aedes koreicus (assembly GCA_024533555.2). Taxonomy (NCBI): domain Eukaryota; kingdom Metazoa; phylum Arthropoda; class Insecta; order Diptera; family Culicidae; genus Aedes; species Aedes koreicus. Next base: position 84,040 of record JAHHFK020000856.1, on the reverse strand, counting down.
CCTGAATGTTCTGTCAGAATACTTCACCAAATGGAAGATCTGTATCAACCCAGCGAAGACCCAGGTCATCCTATTCCCACACTCCAACTCTCCCAAACTTGTTCCGCCTGAGGATTGTAAGATTAGCCTAAACAACACAACGGTGGAATGGGCCAAATCAGCTGTCTATCTTGGCGTCACCATAGACAGCAAGCTTATTTTCAGGGAGCAGGTTGACAAAACTGTCACAAAGTGTAACGTTCTGTTGAAGCTACTGTACCCATTGATCAACAGAAGGTCTACATTATCCCTGATAAACAAGCTTGCTGTCTACAAGCAAATCATACTTCCAGTCATCGAGTACGGCTTGCCAATCTGGGAGAGTTGCGCAAAAACACATCACCTGAAGCTTCAGCGTGTTCAAAATAAGTTCCTCAGGATGATCCTGAACACCCCTCCGAGGACAAGAACATCTGAGGTCCACCGTCTGGCCGAGATAAAAATGCTCGACGATCGCCTTAGTGAGTCTATCAATCGGTACAGGGCACGCTGCCTGACATCGGATCACCAGATCATCCGGAATCTGGTTCCCCACCCCTAGGATTTTCAAATTGTAGCTATAGTTTTAGTTTAAGTAGGTTATCAAATTTTAAACAAACAATTAGGGCTGATCTGAAAATTAATTTAAGTCATAAAACACACAAAACACACTAAACACATAAAACACACTAAACAAAGCTGAAGAGCCCACTGAGCTAAAACACTTGAAATTGTAAGTTAGTTTATAAGAAAAAGCATAATAAATAAAAACAATTTTTGTAGTAGTAGCCGGCATTCTTGTGACGAACGTTAGAAGCAACGGACCCCTAAGCAGCAGTACCAACGAAGCAGCAGCAGATGCACTGACGAGGCAACGAAACGTACAAGGTACAACCATGGCTGCGGCTGGAAACCTCGGTCAAGCATCGGCTGTACGTATAACCGTCCCGACACTGATCATCGCGGTCCGATCACGACAGCCAGGTTCACCCAAAAGGCCACATTCTCCTTCGTGTGATACTTCTTAATGAAGGAAGAAACTTACGGCAGGCACTTCGTACTGTATATCTCGTTGTTCACCGCAAGCCACGATGGAAAGAGGAGTGACTTGGACATTCCCTTCACACTGGTCGTCAGCCACAGAAAGGCCTTCTTCGGGAATTGAGAATGGAAGATATATTTGACGTCAAGCGACAAGTAGGTAGGGTTGCTGCCCTCATATTAATCTCATTGTTCCTATATTCATCCTACGATGAATCAAACAATTTGGCAGTTGAAGGATCGGTTTCGTTTTCTAATAATGTTGGCTTACTTTAAATAACTATAACAAACATTACTAACTAATTCTGTCACGTGTATATCGTTTTATTTCAAGTAGGATGAATTGCAAAGTGATGAGATTAATATAGGTACATCTTCCCTATCTTCATCCATTATAAACACGATGTCGCGCTTTACCGAAAAGATGTATTTCACCAGCACCTTCAGCCGCTCCATTTGGGTGATTGATAACGCTGCCAATTTTTTTTTGGTGCCCAACCACCTGGTGGCAGGATAATCGCATGCAGAATCGCTTTAATCAGCTCATTTTTTTAAATGCATACGTTAATTTGACAAAGATTTTTCATTAGGGCCTAACTCACAAACGTAAACAATGGCTTCTTCCCTAAATTTCTCGTAATACAAAATCGACCCATGTAAGTTTCCAGTTCTATCGAATAGAAGGACTCTTGTTCATCGAAATGGCTGGGGTAGATTAATAAGGCAAGTTTCCAAGGACGACAAGTTCAAGGAAAAAGCCATTGTTTACGTTTGTCAGTTAGGCCCTAATAAAAAATCATTTTCGAATTGCTGCAAAATAAGAAAGACCTCGAGAATATGTGTAAATTTGAAGAGGGCCAAGAATCCTTAAAATATAAGAGATTCTCCTGAAACTTTGTGACAGTTGAAACACGGAAAAAGTAAATGAATAAAGCTCCCGAAACCAATGTATTTGAGAGTACGAGTTTACTTTATTTTTTGCGAGAAACCGTTTCTTACCTTGTTCTCGAATAGAATACTTTCATCACCCATATTCTTTACGTACATTTTGGTCAAAATCCTTAATACAGATATATACAGACATTTTTCAATGTTCCCTATAGACATTTTGAAAAACTATCTGGCATCCCTGCTTCAGTGTTCAAAATGGCATGCAATCAAAAGAAGCAACGCATCAAAGTTTTGCTCGCACATCGTAAATTATCGGAACTACGTGCACGCCTAGTAGTGAAATCGTTTAAAGTGCCCAAATCAGCTATCACCAACGTAATAAAGGTGTTCGGGGAACGTTTCATCCGTTTTTCAACAGTCAGACAGTCAGGAATCTTTGATTTTCCAAAATCGGGATACTGCATTACCGATAAAAAGAGTGTACAGAGGTTTCAATCGGAATCCCAAACTCTCCGTTCTAGTAGAAGTGACTCCAAATCGCGACGATAAAAAAAAACAGATTACTGTACACTACGATGCTGGGGAAGTTCGATTACGTGGAAATGGACAGGGAAAAGGTGGAAGACATTTAAAAAAATATGAAACTATTTAACTTGACTGAGAAATATCTGGTTTGACAGGCAAACTTTATCAGTGACATTTAAAACAACAATTTTGTTTGAACCGAGACCGTCAACCAGAAAATTTACGGGCACAAGTGTCTGGAAAAACGTCTGCTGCGTTCCCTGAAGCAACACGAGTGTTTCATGTAGTTTTGGCCGGATTTAAGATCCTGTCATGACACAAAAAAAGGCCATGGAATGGTATGCCGCCAACAACGTACAGGTGGTGTCAAGAACCTTCCCAACACACCAGAGCTATTGTCTATAGTCAAGTGGAACTTGAAGAAAACCCAACAAACTGTTGAAAGCGAGAAGCAGTTTAAGGCAAACTGACCTTCTGCGGTGAACAAAGTGAAAGGTGAGATAACCCAGCCAACCAATAAGCATTAGTATATGCAGTAAATTAACCCAAAATCTGCATTTCAGATGCTATGAGCATTACATTAGCATTATATTAGCATCTTGAATGCTACCTGTTGTAAAGTTGGATTTCAAATGCTATTTAAATGCTTGTAGCCTGTAATAAGTATTTCAAATGCAAAATAAGGACTGGACTCGGAAAAAAGGAGACACACAAAAATGATCACCAAAAATTCATTTCAAATCGGATACTTCTCAAATTTTCAGGGATTAAATAACTATATATTAGCTATGTTTTGGCATAATTTATTTATTGAATTTCTTCCCCCAAGCTGAATGCTCGTACATTTCTCTTAACACTGCTCATGAGATCTTGGGTGAGGCTTTGTCCATCTTCCTTACACAATTTCTCCCAGTTTTTCTTCAAAGCTTCATCGGTTTTGAACGTTGTTTTTCTTCTTCATTATCGCCCAAAACTTTTCAATCGGACGAAGTTCTGGTGTATTTGGCGGGTTCGCCTCCTTCGGGACCACATTAACGCCCTTCGCTTCGTACCAATCCATTACAGGCTTGGCGTAATGGCACGAAGCGAGATCCGGCCAGAACAGTGTGGGACCACGGTGAGAGCGAAGGAAGGGCAGCAAGCGCTTCTGCAAGCATTCCTCTCGATAAATCTGCCCGTTTATGGAGCCGGTTGTAACAAACGGCTTGCTGTACCGTCCACACTCACAGATCGCCTGCCACAACAGGTACTTCTTCGCGAATTTGTCCATCTTTCTCTTCCGGAACGTTTCCGGAACCTCCATGCGGGACGTACCGACAAAAAACTCGAGGCCGGGGATTTGTTTGGTGTCCGCCTTGATATATTTCTCGTCGTCCATGACGAGACAGCCTGGCTTGTCCAGCCATTCACGGTACAGCTTCCGCGCACGCAATTTGGCCACCGTGTTTTGCTTGTCGGTTTGGCGCCTTCCTGACCTTAAAAACACGTAGCCCATCCCGCTTCGTGGTCTGCTGGACGAACTACTTCGACGAATTGACCTTTTTGGCCACGTCTCGGGTGGAAAGGTTCGGGTTATTCTTAAAGTACTGCCTTATCTTCCGCGCCTTCTCTGGGTATTCGGTTTTCGGCCACTTCCAGCGCGCCACTCGATGGTCTTCGTCTTCTGGAACATCTTCACAACGCAGGACACGGTAAAATGGTGGATTCCAAGCCTTTTGCCGATCCATCTGTGCGACTGACCAGGATTATCGATCACCGCGCCCAAGGTTTGCTGGCGTAGCTCTTCTTGTTTCGAATGCATCTTGAAAACTACTTGACAGATCGCGATAAAATTTTGCACACATAAACATAACACTAGTATTACCCAAAATTTCATTAATTTTTACCCACGCGATAAAAAGTTACACCCAAAACAAAGTGTCGCATTTTTTCCTAAACCAATCTTCAGCATTGATGAAGCATTATCATAGCATTGCAGTAAAGCAGCCGTATATTGAGCCAAAAGCGGCATTTATGTTGCATTTAAGGTGACTTAATTGCTTGATAGGCTGCCGTAAAGACGCTCTGGAACTGCTTATTGGTTACCTGGGAAGAGTGCCAAAATTTGATTTCGAAATCGACTCCAACTGTCACCTTATGAGTACTGCTGTTCAATCATAAGAGAACTAATAATAGAAGTTGCTCTGAAGTTATGGCGGAACTTCGCGGAATGCCCCAAAAAGAGCATAACGCAAGAGTCCTTTTGTCGACGTTTTATGTATCGTACGCAGTATGGACAAAATAACCCTATCGATGAACCCTAATAGACAAAATAAAGTGCTCAACTCATCTTTTTTGATTTTTCTCATTTATTTGGTTCAAATTAAAGTTAAAACATTGTAGTCTTTTTTGATATCTTATTTTTTATATTCTTTTAAAAAGTCACTCATGGAATACTATAAAAAAAAAGGTTAACTTACATGTATTTTAATCATCAATGTGTCCTCCTATGCCCTTCAAGACTTGCTCCAGGCACTCCGAATGTTCTTCACCAGGTACTTTAGGCGCTGTGAGTATAGCTCTTCCCAGGCGCGCTCTAGGGTTTCAAAATAGTCATCTTTAATGGTAACACCAGTTTTGTCAACCTTTGCATCGAAATTCACCCACAAATTCTCGATGAGGCTGAGGTCCGGGCTTTGTAGAGGCCATTTCAGAGGTTTGCTCCGACAAAACCGCAAGAAAGACTTGGTCTTCTTGGCAGTATGCTTTGGGACAATGCTCCTGCTGAAATTTAAACTACTTTTCAAGGCTCATCTGAATCAGCGAAACCCCCAGATTCTCCAGATTTGCCGTCATTATCCACATTGATTTGAATAAAGAACCATTATTATTTGCACTTTACACACGTAAACAAATGCATCTGACAAATGGTAGTTCTTACTATTGTGGTGTTTGGCTGAGAACTGTAGAACCTTATTAAAACAGTATTCACAAGGAATTTTCGAAGAAAATTGTTTTTGCTAAGAGAAGACTATTGTGAGTTGAAGTGAATCATGCTAATTGAAATTGATAAACTATTTAATAGCTTTAAGCCTCCGCAAGACTGTAAAGATTCTTCCACTGTCCGAAAAGCTTCAAAACGTTTCAAAATAACAAAACATAAACAATCTAGTATTTTTTTCTTCAAGTAAAACTATTTTTTTAAGTATTTCAAAAGTGAAACTTTTAAAGAATATAAAAAATAAGACCTACAAAAGACTGCACTTTATTTTGCCTATCAGTGTACGTCTTGCAAAAATGATCATTTTAACCATCCAGCCCCCTCCCCCTCCTCCGCACATCATTACATCTTCTGTATGGACAACGAATAATTTTTCCTCAAAGTTTCTCGAACCTTTCCTCTCACTAAAGGTGTGACGTACTTATTTGATGATCCCAGAGAGCTCAGAGCTACTGGTCGAATTAAAAAAAAATTCGAACTTTCTATGTGGCCAATATGCCACCAGGTAACGGTATTTCGTGAGTCCTATTGAGTTTGCATATATGCTTGCCGAAATATCTGTGTTTGTTCCATCTCGTTCATTCACTTCGGGAACTGGTGCATGCAGACCAGGAGGAACTCGTTTCTTGTCACGTTATTAGTTTGTTTATGCATTGCTGACAGCAATTAAAACAAGTAACAAATACCTGAGTGAAAATTTGCTGTAAATTCGATTGAACAATGTCCTTATCGAGAGTCATAGCCATAAGTGTGCGCCAGTCTCTGCGCTAAGGGCCGCCAGGTTACCGAAGTGCGTCTGAAACGCAGCTGAGCTGCTAAAGACGAGCGGTAGGGGGGCAAAGCGCATAATGAGCATACGGGGTGATTTGAGCACCCCTTTTTTCTCCTCCTATCTGTATAGATATGCACTGAATTTGCTTTTGATGTTTGTTAATAATCAATCGATTCCTAATATAGAAATAGATATTAGTTCGTTTACCACTGATATAGGGAAGATGTACCTATATTAATCTCATCACTTTGCAATTTATCCTACTTGAAATAAAACGATATACACGTGACAGGATCAGTTAGTAATGTTTGTTGTAGTTATTTAACGTAAGCAAACATTATTAGAAAACGAAACCGATACTTCAACTGCCAAATTGTTTGATTCATCGTAGGATGAATATAGGAACAATGAGATTAATATGGGGCAGTTACCCTATGTAGAATGTCAAAACCGTTTTATAAGGTAGGAGAAAAAAGGGATGCTCAAATCACCCCGTATGCTCGCTATACCCCTAGTTACCCTACGCAATAAACTTTAGTTCTGACGATGGCAAAAATTAATAACAATCATTACAGCTGTCAGTTCTTTAACCCTATTTACACAGAAAAAAAATCTTGTAGTAGAAACTACCATTTTACCCGACTATGCCTAACTTCAAAACTACCATGAAATTTCAGTCAAATTTACTACGTTTGTGGTAAATCCTTCAGCATTTGTGGTATATTTGACAGAGCTCATATTGATATCAACCGCACCATGGTTGATCTAATCGCAGGCATGGTAAAATCAAACGCATTTATAGTCTGGTGAAAATTGTTGGTGTTTGCGCTTAATTTAACCCTCGAAATGGTAGTTTCTACTGCGGTTTTTTTTTTTCGCGTGTAGCTTTAAGCTTCCTAATGCATTCGAGTCAATGTGATCCGAAACACATATTTGAAATGCAATAACTTTTGAAAATAACAACCTATAGGTCTGCAGTTTCACGACTTTTTCGGTTTTAAAGAGACGTTTATTTTAAGTTAAAATTTTATTTTCACGTCCGCTGAATGGCTCGGCAAAAGTAGTTACGAATCATGGACTAGGGTCATATTGATGACCCTAAATCATATTACCCAATGTATTCTTCGAGCTTTCACAACGTTCTGGATGCTGGGTGCGCCGTAGAGTTGGGCGAGCTCGTGGTTCGTCCTTAGCCGCCACACATCGTATTCTGTTTTTCTTGGCTAGCTCAGGGTTTTCTATTTGCGCATTACTGGCTTCGGAGGACACACCGTGTACCAAACCAACAATGAAAACAATAGGAGGACCGGACAGAAGTAACTAGAGGGTCTTTCAGAAAAAGAAATGGCACACAACTGCTTACCTCGGTGCATGCATGTCGAAGATAAATGGAGAGAGAGAGAGAGAGAGAGAGAGAGAGAGAGAGAGAGATTTAGGTTACCTTCGTGGTTTTCCGGGTTGAATCGGTTTCCCGATCTGGTGGTCTTCCGCTACTTCGGTAATCCCGCACCGGTTACCGAATCCATTTTTCCGGGTTCCTGGCTTCCGACAGTTGAAAGGATCGCTGCACGTTCACACAAGCCGCTCTTCTGTCGCCGTAATACACCCGACGTTCCACGTGCTCGCGAACGGGGCCGCAGCCAATTGGATTTTGGTCCCTAGTAAGCGGGGGCAAACCCACCGGACCATACCAGGACCTCACCGCCAAGACAATGGCTACAGCTCACTTGTGACGTGTGGCTTGGGAATTACAGTCGGCTTGCCAACCACCAGCACGGGACTCGCCGGGTGTCTGATTCCTAAGCGTTCGGTGTTATCGGTCACTTCTGAAACCGTTTCCAACTCCGGCCAATAGCCTCTCCACTTTTTTTTCCACTGAATCTTTTCGTCGCTTCTTTTGTCGCTCAATTTTTAATGTTCCTATGCCTTAGGTTTCACTATTGTTTTTCTGTTGTAAATTTTGTTTTGCTTTGTACCTTTTCCACGTCTATGGGGCTATGCATAAACCACGTAGACTCTTTTGGGGGGAGGGGGGGTTTGAACAAAGTCTACGCTCCATACAAAATTTCAAAAAATTGTATGGAGAAAAGTCTACGAGGGGGAGGGGGGGTCTGAGATTTTCAAAAATGAGTCTACGTGGTTTATGAATCGGCCTTATTCGCGTTCGTGGTCTAAATCCTGCTCCTTGATTCACCTTTTGTCCGTTCGCTTGTGACTGACTGCTCCACATCTTTTCTCTCCTCCTTTCACCCCCCCCCCCCCCACTCTCTTGCTCACATTTCTGGTCATCATTAATGCCAACCACGACAAGCCAATTGGTAACCGACAACTGCCAAGATGCGAGCCGCCGCTGGGAGGATAGTGGATTACTTACCTAAGCCGCCTTAAGATCGATGAACAGGATGCATTGAGACCTTGTATTCACGGCATTTTTGGAGAATTTTCCATTCAATGAAGATGTGATCCGTTGTCGAGTGACTGTCGGTGAAATGATCTGAGATATTTTTTGGTAGACGCCATTTAGGATTGTGATTACTCGCTAGTTCTCACACTCCAACTTGACGCCTTTTTTGTAGATGTAGATTGTTTCCATTTCTCCGGTAGCTGCTTCAATTTCGGACACTCAGCCGATGCAGACAGATGGACAGCTTCTCCGGGCCCATCGTGATGAGTTCAGCTCCGATACCATCCTTGCCAGCTGTTTTGTTATTCTTGAGCTATTGGAAAGCATCCTGAAGTTCGTTCCCATCGTCCGCCGTGCTGACTTACCCTATAGTGGTATTTTTTAATTTGACAACCAGTGAATTTTTTGTAATAAATGTTTTTTTTTTTAATTGAAATTGGGCCTTTTGCAATTTGTTAAGTCACTTTTTAAGATGACATCGGCCAAGTGTCCTCCACCGGATGCTATACACACATCGGCCCGTTTTTCGGCCTTTTCCATAATTTTATTTTTTGATGTTTCAGGTTCAATGGCATCAATTTTTCGGCGTATGTTGGCATTAAGTTCTTGGAGAGTGGCTGGTAATCCTTTCCCTACAGATATCTCCACAGGAAAAAGTCAGGTGCCGTATTCGGGAACATGGCACGCAATAAATTCCATGTAAACGGCCTGTATGGCATGTTGCGCCGTTTTGCTGGAATCAATAGTCACCCATGTCATATTCGTCCACCTCATCTGCCACAAAATCGCGTAACATGGCTCGATATTGACCGTTACCGTTGCACCGTTATCGTATTCGAAGAAGTACGGACCGATGACCCTTTCAGCTCAAACACCGCACCAAACAGTGACTTTGGGGGAATGCAACGGCTCTTCGAAGATCATTTGAGATTTTTTTAGTGCCCCAAACCCGGGTTTTTAGCGTGTTAACAAAGCCACACAGCGTGAAACGTGCTTCATCGGTCATGAACAAGGAGTTTCAAAAATCAGTTTGACCGGCAAGAATGTCCTGAATGTTTCAGCACGCGGTTGTGCTGTAAAGTGGTTCATGGTTGAACTTGTACTGTACTGACGTTTCTAAAACAAAAACAAACATAGCGATTTGTCACCTGGTTGTCAAGCTATTCAAAAGAACTTCGAATACCACTATAAGAAACACCTTGTATTACCGACATTGGATGCTCTAGCCACCAAAAGGCTTTTTGAGAATAATTCCATGGTTGTACCGACAATTAAATCATGGTCGTGATGACTTTTGCATATAATGGTAACCATGAAAACGGTCGAATTCACCACGTTCATGGTATTCTTGACTATGGTCACGCTATTTGTAGTCCAATGTAGTCGGATTCGGACAACCTAAGGGTAGCAGTAGAAGATGATGTACAGAACGATGGGTCGGCTGATGCAAGTAAATGTTGATTTTGGTAACAAACCACTCTCAAATGTAGATAAAATGAAGATATCTAATGCGTCTAAATACAGAACCGTTGCAGCCACATTGTAAATTGTTTGAGAAAGTACTATACAACTTGATCTGAGAACTACTGATGTGTTCTTGGCTGATACGACGAAGTGCTACGAGGTCGGGAGAGGTAGCTCATCGAATCTTCCGGTCCGCCTCTGAACATATTGCTATGTGGTACGAGGTAGTTACCCACCGATTGCCTGTGTATCTGCCAAATTTGGAAGACGTCTCCAATGAGTTTTCTCAAATTATATTAACGTAGGACTACGTTTCTCTTTTCTATGCAAGGTGTCATTTCAAAATTTTGAAAAATGAGAGTCTTACGCAAAAGTGAAAGGTTTTTGAACGCTAATAACTCTTGTTTGACTGAACAGAATGACTTCATTTATACACCGTTTGATCAGGAAAACTTACAAATGTTTTTGATTAAATTTTCAATTAAGTGCTATTAGTATAGTGCTATAAGTGGTTCAACTTTTTACTTAAAAATTACCTACTTTTGCTCCCATACAAATCTGCATTATGTTGAAAATATGGTTTTCCCTTTCCGGGTGCTCAAAAAACGGGTGACAAATGGTTCAAATTGTCTTCTTCTTTTTATTTCATTAGGTCTCATTCCATGTTAAATACAGCCATAGTCTCCCCTCTCAGTTGCAAATTTATTTTGCTCTGATCTGCTGTCTGGTTTTATAACTGAAGCCCGTCCTCTCTTATGAAATTTGCTTCGTTCTGCATTCTCGTGCCTCTCTTCTCTGTAGGCAATGCTATCAACGCCAGTATAAAGCACACGATTCGAACCAAAATGATTTCATTGGGATTTTCAAGTTCGATTGAGCGGCACGTACGGTTGTGTTTTTCGCTCTTTTTTTTACGAAGATTTTTTCTATCTCGTCCATTTTCTCGTGATTACGCGTCTGGCTCGCAAATTATCGCCTGCGCTTGCTCATTTACAAGCCAAAAAGAAGCGCTGCAAAGGTTTGCAAGTTTCCCCGCTCGACCTATTGCCGTGGCAAAGGGTCGTAAAAATCGATAATCCACGCGGGTGACATCCGCTTCCGAAACCATACCGGAACTGGGCACCTCCCAGCGGAAAACGATGTTTGTGACAACTAGATTACTAGAATCATCCCAAGTATCTTGCCGTCCGCCATTCACTGCGACGAGGAGTTTAATAAACTACCATGCTGTATTGAGTACAGCACATGATGGTATCCTGCTGGTCAAATAAGCTGAAAATATAAATTAGTTTCTAACGGGTATCATAACCACCGTCCTTTTCAGGACGACCAATTAAATTTTACAATAAAAGAGCGTGTTTAAGTGAAATGTTTGTGATTTACCCTAAACAACCATTGCATATGAACAAAAACAGTTCATTTTGGATTGTTTGAGGCATTAAGTCGTGAGTAGTAAATTCGGCAGAGATTTTTCACTAAGCCTGAACTGGCAAACGTGAGCAATGGCTCAGTATGTAGAAAATTTCATAAGAATGGACACACCAACGCGGTCCTACGTTAACCTTGCGGTTATATCCCTAATATAACCCACCTCTAATTTTTTATTTAAAATAATAATAATATTTATAATTATTATTACAATATAATATTTATAATAATAAGTTATAATTATTTGGTTTAGGACCAAGTCTCCCCCGGTTGGTATGTATATTGCTCTTCAGGACATTCAACTTGCTTGTTGCAGGTATTAGTTCCTGTAGTAAAATATTTGTAGAATCTAGTTGTACATTTAAAGCTTACGAAAAACATAAAGTTTTCGTCAAGCATCGGCTGTGAACGGTTGTGTCGATGCCCTTGTGCCCTTTTTTTTTATCGGGCATAGCGCGTTTTCTATTGTTTCGGTTATCTATTCTTCGGTGGCGCAGGTGATCGAGTGCGCACAGAAAGAAAAAAAAAACAATTAAGCTGCTTCCCGGTGAGATGTGGTGATTCGTCGTGTGCGGTGGGCCGGTGATGGCGGTCATAAGTTGTGATCTATATTATTCGTTCGCCATACTGGCCGGGCCACCATACCTTGGAACAAGTAAACTATTATCAAATTTTGTGAGGCATCCTTACTGTTGATTAAAATCGATCCAAATTGGCTCTCAAGCGGTAATATATTTCTTCCCAAGGAAAAACCACCATGACACTTTGTGAGTTGCCCCAAAAGTATCCTTACTGTTGGTTTAAATCGGTTCAAATCGGTTCTAATATTTAAATATTTCACCAAAACCCGGCTGCCACCCAATCCTGTTATTCAACAACCCAGTGGTTTCTCGTGGAAGTGCAGAGGTGTCCACGGCTTCCAATAAAGCGAGTATCACGTCAACACATTCCTATGCTTTCCTTATTTTAATCCGCATTCGGGCGGGGCCGGTGCTGGCATTGCCTTAGTTTGGGATCCAGTTCTTAGACATTGAGGATGTATGTTAGTCCCATGCGTCGTCTGCAATAACAGCTGATCTGGCAATAACGGAGTAGCAACCTTGGGCGATCAATCATGCTCATGCTCATATGGCGAAATGGTACGAGGTCATGAACGCTCGTGAAGATCACAGGGCTTTGCGATCTTCCAAGTCATTTCACTATGGGGCTTATGACGGGTGACACTTTCAAGTTCACTATCACTTCACTTGCACGTCACCTAACTCTTTTTTATGCTATTACTGGTATCACCGTGATCAAAATGAACTCAGTGATGTGAACGTGATAGAGAAGTAAAAATCGCAGTAGCCCTCAGAATAATTCACGGCGTCACTTTTCCGGTGGCGTGATGGTGCCGTGGCAACAATAACAACACCGAGTTCATTCGAATCGTCACTTCTGATGCACTCTTTCATATTTTTTTCACTTGGGTGGCATTCGTAATAAGGTTTTTTGTTTTCACTTAATTTTCACCGTGAAGAGAAAACCGAGTTCCACACTGGCAGTAACCAGAAATGACATTAGTTAGTTACTAGGGCCGATGCCAGATTCATCATACCATATCATGTAGCCTAGAGTACAAGTACGAAAATCAGTTCGTGTGTGTGATCATTTATGAGTATAATAAACTCTGTGGGTGTTTGTGTGAGAACGAGAAATAATATGAAACTCAGCGTGAATCGCGCTGCCGGAGACGGCGATGTTGTGGTGGGTGAGACGTCATTTAAATTTTGGTTTAAACCGATGCTACAACGTATATTTGTATTCCATTGAAATAAACCAACCACATTTGTAAGTGGCCCCAGCGGCATTCTTACTGTTGATTTAAATTGATTCCCAAACTCGATGTTTTAACGTATTTTTGTATCCTGCTGGAGTGAACCACACACACTTGTGAGTGACCCCAACTGCATCACTATTATTGGTTTGAATCGGTGCTCAGACTCGTTCTGTTAAAGTATTTTTTTTAACCCTGCTGAAATGAACCACCCACACTTGTGAGTGACCCCAAAGACATTCTTGCTGTTGGTTTTAGTCAGTTTACAGACTCGATGTTTTAACGTACTTTGAATAACATTGAAGTCGACCACCCACATATGTGATAACCCCAGCGGCATTCTTGCTGTTTGTTTGAATCGGTTCTCAAACTCGATGTTTTGACGTATTTTTGTATCCAAAATGAACCACCCACAAAGTGATTTAATATTGGTAAAACAGTGATATTGACTGCCATTCTAAGAACGGCAACGAACTAGTAAGGAACGCGTCTCACTTTGCATACATCATCTTCGTGTTTATCACTGCAGTGAAAATAAGATAGCGTATACTCTAACTTGGTGCTGTAAATCGGACTCCGTGTAATTTTCAATTCGTAATGTAGATTATTTGAGAAATACTGAAATATGAAATATTACCATTGATAATGCGAAGTGTAAAATTTGTGCAAAACTATTCGCAAAAATTGTGTGATGATTCGGATTGTTCACTCCAATAAGTATACGAGGTTTGAAGAAGAAAACGTTAAACGAAAAATCCAAAAACCTGAGGGTGGTAAGTGCTTCCAAGGACGTGTAGCAAAACAGGTAATTGTTATCCATTGTATCTATATTAATAAACTTTATTTTTAATAGGTTTGCGTAGACCATCGGTTGAATCGGTTGTGTCGATACTTTGTTCCGCAATATTTTGTTATCGGGCGTAGCGTTTTGTTTATTGTTTCGGTTGCCCATTGTTCGTTGCGCGAGTGATTGAGTTAGTATAAGAACTCGTGGTTCGCCGGGTAAGATGTGTCGGTGAGGTACATAATTAATCGTGATCCAAATTATTCGTTTGCCATGCCCGTCGGGCCACCCTATCTTGGAATAAATAAACCGCTGTCCCATTTTGTGAGTGACTCCAGCGGCATCCCTACTGTTGGTGTAGATCGGTCCAAGTTGGCTGAGAGATGAATAACCTTGTTTTCTTTATAAAAACCACTATCACACTCTGTGAGTGGCCCCAACAGCATCCTTACTGTTGGTTTAAACCGGTCAAAATCGGCTATTCAGGATTATTAAAATTACTTTGTTTTCCCAATGAAAAACCACAATCACACTTTGTGAGTGCATCCTTACTGTTGGTTTAAATCGGTCCAAATCGGTTCACTAGACAGCTTATCGTTAACCAAAACGAACCCTGCTGCCACCCAATCCTGTTATCCAAAATCCCAGTGACTTCTCGTGGAAGTGCAGTGGACTCCGCGGCTTCTAATAAAGCGAGTATCACGTCAACATATTCCTACCCTTTCCTTACTTGACCTGCATTCGGGCGGGGCCGGCGCTGGTATTGCCTTAGTTTGGGATCACCAGTTTTTACACATTGAAGATGCATGTTAGTCCCAAGCATCATCTGTTGGTTCTTTGTGTAATAACAGCTGATCTGGCAACAACGGAGTAGCAACCTCGGGCGGTCAATCATGCTCATGCTCATGCTCATGCTCACCGTGAAGAGAAAACCGTAATAAGCTTTTTAAGTCGTTCATTGATCATATTGAGACGATTGCGAAGTTTATGAGTAATATTAAAGTAGGGAATATTGCGCATTGAAAACCCTGGCTAATGAATAGCACCAGCAATGGCGACAAAAGCCAATGTTCGACTTCAACCATATGTGTATAATGTACTGAATTAATATTGGCGGGTAACACAAATCATATAGGATTGTCTGATTGAATGTTCATTTGCTCGAATCAAAAACGTCCATCAGCTCTTCAGATGAAGCAGCATTTATGAACTGTGTCTCTTTCGCAATACATGCTTGCGTAAATTATCTAGTTTCTTTCAAAGATCTTCCCCGGAATAGGTGCCCCAATCAAGGAATTAAAGATTCTGAGGATAAATATTTGGTCACAGTTCTCAGTGTCTCGTCATCACCTAAGCAAAGCGTTTCTGTTCCTGAGATTGCAGACTCAACAACGGAAAATGGACTTCTGACACGTTTCTGACATGTTAGCAGAACAATTTGAAAGTAATCCTTATAACTTCAGTTCCGCTGGTCCAGTGGATTATGGAAATCGATTTATCATTTTTCTATACCATACTAAACAAAATGCTCTCTTCGACCATTGCCGAAAAATACTCCTAAGTTCAACCTCAAATAATAATGCATGTAATAATTGTCTGTAATTGCATGTAATGATTGTCGAATAGTTTCCCTTCCCTTGGAAATCAATCACTATATTGTTTTGTAACAGCAACAGTCATCTAACATGAATATCCGTCTGTCGTTGAACGCTTTCTAAACAGAGCAAGGAGGGAGAGATTCAACAAATTCTGTTCAGGTCTTAATTGTTATACCAAGTTGCCACGATTTCAAGAACAATTTGAAGATTGATATCAACAATTTGATAGAACATAAATTGAATCCAGAAAAACCTTGGAAAATTAGGCAAACAAAGCACGACACGACACGAAGCACGTTAACTTTTATATACTAATATTATAGGGGATTATCCTTTCGTTTCGAGTAACTGTTGTTGCTTGTGTCAATATCAATACTCTTGTGTGTTTTTTACTGTAGGAACAAAATTCATGGAATTAATTAAATAAATACTTTTAGTGAAACATTTTTACAATGCTAAACCATACTTTTTCAATCGACTGAAGTTTAAGAAAAGTAACACTATTTGCTGCTTTCGAACATTGGATTTTCTTCTTGACAGTTCCCTTTGGATTTTTTTGACAACCATTTCGAGTCAGTCCGCGCAACCCAGATTATGTCCAACGGCACAATAAACAACCATCATCGCATCCTTGGAAACAGCGAGTAATCATTCAGTACGTTTTGAGGAAACATTTCTTGTAATGACAATTGCCAACTAGATCAAAATCACCTTTGTCCGTCAAATTCCAAGAGCATCATCCGTTTTTTTCCTTTTAGACCTGAAAAAATAAGTTTGAAAGGGTTTCTTTCGACACATAACATCCACTTAATTGCTTGAACTTTAATTATTGTCCTGTTTTATCATCATTGTTCTAGTTAGAAGAGATTCAAAAATGGAAATTATCATCCTTGATAAATTGATAACATGAGCTACACAGACAAGATAAGATGAGAACACGTGAGAGAAGTTGAAGATTTTCTATTTTCTACCTACTAGGTTCTACACTGAACGACAATCCAAGATTGGAAAAGATAGACTTCTAAAATTGATTGAGATTTAAAAACTGGAAGAATTCATTGCTTGGTAAGATATGCTCATCGAGCGATATGTCAAAATTGTTTTCCTAACCCATCCCACTCACTCGATCTAGTCAATCTTGTTGTTATTGTTGAAATCCGACGCAATTGCCTTTCCGTTCTTGCCGTTCTTGCTCAAGTACACGTTGAAATAGAAGAAATACTTTTGCTTCTCGGCGTCGCTCATCTTCAGCAAATCTTGCGAGTTGTCGGAACAGGCCCGGACGACCACTTCGCATTTGGCCGGCTTCGGACACACGGGACACTTGTTCTCATCCAGGTCTCCGGAATCGTTCTGGCTAAAGTGCCCTTCGCCTTCGTTCTCGCCAGCCTGCTCCGTCGCCGGCAGCGTCGTCGTCGGTGGAGATCGGCAGTTGAAGTACCACGTAATCGGATAGGCATTCATGCGCGATCCAAAGCTCGCAAAGTGTACGTCGATGGCGGGGTTCTCGTCGACTACGGACAGGATCGGTTTGGCCAGTCCATCAATCACGACCGTGATCATTCCTTTGCGGGTGATTTTGATGTGCACCTGAAAGTGCTCCGCCGGAAAGAAGTTGAACGAATGGCTGTGGTGGGCGGACATCCGCAGGGTTTCCTTGTAGATTACGGTGTAGACGTTGCTGATGCGTATTTCGTAGGTTTTCTCATAGTCCGGATACTGATGGGATCGGTTGGCGGCCGAGAGGAGGAGGGCGATTTCCTCCTGCATGTTGGACAACTGGACGTACAGAATGAGGTCCACGACGACCTTATCGGTGCGGTTGTTGCCCATTTCATCGATGT
Source organism: Aedes koreicus (assembly GCA_024533555.2). Classification (NCBI taxonomy): domain Eukaryota; kingdom Metazoa; phylum Arthropoda; class Insecta; order Diptera; family Culicidae; genus Aedes; species Aedes koreicus. The sequence goes on along the minus strand of JAHHFK020000856.1, from coordinate 66,475 downwards.
TGAAGTAGTCTTCGTACTGGCTCGTGATGGTTGTGTGGTGATCACAGTACGGGGGAACTGGAATGAAAACAGAGCTTTGTAATTTGGGATTTCAGACATTAAGGAAACTACTTACTATCGATCGCTGTGATGGCTGGGATTGAGTAAATGACCCCTAACCAAACGACTAACCCGAACAGTCTCATTATGAACATCTGTTGAAGAAACAAATCATGATTTATTTTTTTTCTCGTCTTACAGATGCGACCCAAAGGGGACACCATCAAGCTCCAGCTGCTGATGTTGCAGCTGGTGTGTGGTTTCACCGTGGTCTTAGGTCACGGACGGTTGATGGAGCCCCCGGCTCGGAATGCCATGTGGCGTTTCGGGTTCCCCAATTCGGTCAACTACAACGACAACGAGCTGTTCTGTGGAGGATACGCCGTCCAGTGGGAACAGAACCAGGGTCAGTGTGGAGTGTGTGGCGATGCGTACCACTTGCGAAGTCCCCGACCACACGAAGCCGGTGGGGAGTTTGGCAAGGGAATCATCACCCGGAGGTATTTTGCAGGGGAGGAGATCGACGTGGAGATCGAGCTGACGGCAAATCACATGGGACGGTTTGAGCTGTTTCTGTGTCCGAACAACAATGCGTACTACGAGGCAACGCAGGAATGCTTTGATCGGTATCCACTGTACCTGTCGGGAACGAGCGAAGTCCGGTATACGATACCTCCGGAGTCAGGTAAGAAGGAAATCTTCCGGTACCGCGTGAAGCTACCTCCGCGGGTGACCTGCACCCAGTGTGTTCTGCAGTGGACCTACTTCACGGGGAACATGTGGGGTCGGTGTGACAACGGAACGGAAGGAGTGGGTTGCGGCAAACCGGAGACCTTTAGGAACTGTGCGGACATAAGCATAGTGTCGGCAACCGGAGGCGGAATCCCGCCCTTGTTTGTGGAGAGCAAGAATCCATTCCTACTGTACTACAGAGACTTCCGTGCCCCGGAACCGGACAATGTGTTTCCGCTTGTTATTCGGTGAGTAGACGCTTGGGGTTTTTATCTAAAATTTATGAAACATGGCATTCATTATCCACTGTTTGGCATTGGTCAACATCAACAAGCTGTGAAGCCGAGAAGCTGTTGAGTAAAACGCCAAAGTCGTACTGATGAGTAACTAACTATCGATACTCGTATATTAGTCCCATATGAAATTCCATTCCATCATTTTGAGTTGACCGAGTCAACGGTGTTTATTTTTATGACATATTCAATTTATTCAATTCTATTCAATTTATTTGATTTGCTTTTATCATTTTACAATTTTGTAACAATTTCTCGATAGATAATAGAGCTTTGGAAATCCTTGCAACTATGATTTACGTGTTATTTACCAGTTGATACAGTTGCTAAATGTAATGGGATGTGTTAGTTTTTGCTTCAAACAACACATTCCGGATGCCCCAAAGATCTAAACTGAAAGTAGAATTGAGTTACAAAAATGTAAAAGGTGCAAGTGTATTTGAAAGCACATCTCCAATTGCGACCCAACAGACATGTCATGCTACATAACAGCTTGTTCAATCAAAAATAGGCTTCATTAGCTAGAAAATATTCAGCTTTTAATCAGCTTAAAATGTTTGTTGAGGATTTTTTTTATCTTCTGAAGCTACACAATGTTCCTACAATTTGCCGGAACATTGTGTAACTTCATGCCATTCCGCAAAAGGCGTTCTGAAATAAGGTAAATATTGTCAATTTCCGGTAGTTCTGGGATACTTCCAGAGTCCAGGATGCTCTCCAGGGTCGTTCTGCCATGGTTCCAGAAATATTCTAAGATATTTCCAAAATTATTCTGGGATGTTCTGTGAATTATTTTTAGATGCTTCCACGGTAATCCCGAGTTGCTACGAGAGTAGTTCTTGAAGGCTGCCAAAATTGATCTAGGATGCCTTCAGGGATATTTTGGGATGCTTTCAGAGTAATTTCAACATGCTTTGAAAGTAGCTTTCGGAGATTTCGAAAATTGCTCTAGAATGCCTTCAGGATTGTTCTGGAATGATTCTAGAGTAATTCTGGAATGCTTTACAATAGTTCTGATATACTTTCAGGGTAGTTTTAATATGCTTCCATGGTCGTTCTGGGAGACTAAATAGTTCTGGGATGCTTCCAGAGTACCTCTGAGATGCTTACAGGATTGTTCTCTGATGGTTTCAGGACTGTTCCAAAAATAATTTCAGGGAAGTTCAGAGATGCTCCCAAAATAGTTCTAAGATGTTTTCATTGTAATGTTGAGATGTTTTCAGAGTAGGTTGCTCCCGAAGTTGTTACGGAATGCTTCCAGAATTGTTCTGGAATGTTTCCACAGTAATTATAAAATGCTTCCAGGATTCTGGGATGATTGAAGAGTAGTTCTTGTTGCTTCCAGGATTGTTCTGAGATGCCTTCAGAGTAGTTCTGGGGTGCTTCCATAATCGTTCTAGAAGGCTTTTAAGATACTGAAATGCTTCTGAGATGTTTCCAAAATTATTCTGGGATACTCTAGAGATAGTTTTGAGACACTTTCAGAGTAATTTTGAAATTCTTCGAGAGTAGTTCTAGCTACGAAAATTGTTCTAGAATGCCTCCAGTATTGCATTGGGATGCCTTCAAAATTAATCAGGAATGCTTTATAATAGTTCTCAAATACTTCCAGAGTTCTCTGAGATTCTTCCAGGATTGTTCTGAGATGCTTTCCAGGATCTTCCCGCGATGCTTCCAGAGTAATCTCGAGTTGTTTCGAGAGTAGTTCTGGAAGCATTCTTAAATTGTTGTAGAATGCACCAGAATTATTTTGAGATGCTTTCAGAGTATTTCTGGATCAATTTTTAACAGTTCTCAGATACTTCCAGAGTAGTTTGAAGATGCCTTCATGATCGTTCTGGGATACTTGCCAATAGGTCTGAGATGTTTTCAGATTTATTCGGAGAAAATTATTCGGGAATACTCTCGGAATTGTATTGAGATGCTTCCAGAGTAATTTCGAGATGCTACACACTTAGATTATTTTACAGAAATCTGTAAAAGTTTACCGAATTCTCAACAGCTGAACGTTCGGTAAAATTGATCTAGGATGCCTCCAGGAATATTTTGGGATGCTTTCAGAGTAATTCCAACATGCATCGAAAGTAGCCTAGAACTGGGAGACTTCGATAATTCTCTTGGATGCCTTTATAATTGTTCTGGGATGCTTCCAGAGTAATTCTGAGATGCTTACAGGATTGTTCTGTGATGGTTCCAGGACTGTTCCAAAAATAATTTCAGGGTAGTTCAGAGATGCTCCCAAAATAGTTCTAAAATGTTTTCATTGTAATGTTGAGATTTTTTCAGAGTCGATTGCTTCCGCGGTTGTTACGGAATGCTTCCACCCAACAAACATCGGTGCTGAATTAGAGCTTGTTCAAACAAATTTGGCGAAGCTATTCAGCTGTTTCTTCTAGAATAGCTGAAAAGCTTCTCCAAATTTGTTTGAACAAGCTCTTATTAAACACCGATGTTTGTTGGGCAGAATTGTTCTGGAATGTTTCCACAGTAATTATGGAATGCTTCCAGGATTCTGGGATGATTGAAGAGTAGTTCTTGATGCTTCCAAGATTGTTCTGAGATGCTTTCAGAGTAGTTCTGAAGTGCTTCCAAAATGGTTCTAGAAGGCTTTTAAGATTCTGAAATGCTTCAGGAGTAATTCTGAATTATTTTACAATAGCTTTAAGTTGCATCCAGAGTACTTCTGTCTTGAAAGTTGTTCTAAAATACTTCCAAGATTGTTTCGTGATGGTTCAAGGACTGTTCTGGGATACTTTCAGCGTAGATCCGAGATGCTTAAAAAGTGTAAGGTGCGCAACTAAGTTTTCGCTGTTTGTCAGTAGATGGCTCTAGATTGTACATGTACTACCCGGTCATGTTTCTACGTCATCGGCTCGGCCGAATATTCACACTACAAAGGTTATGCTGTGTATTCGGTGTATGTACTAGGTTGGTGTTATTTATTACGAGCTGTTAAAACCCAGCGAATTCATAACTGGGTAACGGTACCGATCTCAATTGATGCGATTGAGCCGAGCACTGCACTTCCTATATTTTTGAAGCTATGGTGAAATTTTAAATATGCTACCTACATTTTTCACAGAAATACGGATTTTTTAGATTGGTATTACCAAAAACGACTTTTTTCACATATATTATGGAAACTTCAAATTATAAACCTTATCAACATCTTGGTCACGTAAGGTCTATACATTGATTACAGTGTTGTCAAATTTTTTTCAGCCAAAAATATTGATAATTGACAAAGTTACAGAAGGTTGAACATGGCGTTTTTTAGAAGCAAAATTTTGCTCGGCTTTTTTTTTGCTACTGAGTGTATATTTAGCAGAGGAATTCATAGAAAATACTTCCGTTTAATAGGAAATGAGGATTTGTGTCAAGGAAATCGAAGCCTTATAGAACAACTACAAATAATCTGAGCATCGAACCATTTGGCGAATGCATGGCTCTAGTAATCCTAGGTCGCTTGTCAATAGCAAAGTAGAGCAAAGGTCAGATAGCGAATCAGTAGCAGTAGCAGTCGAAATTAGGACCGGGTCAGTTTTATGAGAGGCAACAGCTGGCATAATTCAAAAACTGGTCAGAATACCAGACTAAACTAAGTACATTGCCAAAATCCAGGAGCAAAACAATGTCTGACATTTCTGTTTCTAAGACAATTTTCTACTTTACAAGGGTTAGAACTTATGGACATTTCAGGTGTGCTAAGTGGTTCCAATTTGGTGATAACTTTTTCATTTTATCTAACATCAAATCAAAAAGATAGATTCCAGCACTGGGACAGGAAATATCAACTCCAAGGTAGCTGTCTTTTTGTAGTTAATGTTTGAGTTTAGAATGCGTTCAATTGTAGTGCTGTAGAATGTAGGGTAGGTACCCTCGGATCCTCGGATCCTATTACAAGCACGGGGTAGACGAAGAAGCTTTCTAGTTAATGATGAAATCATCAACAATCGCCTACTATTGTTTGCTACGCAAACGTCACATTCAAACCATTTTCCTGTGAAGATGTAATATCATAGGACCATCGATGTCAAATATTTATGGCGAGTTATTGATAAATGAGTAATGACCAAGGGGTGGATCGCTCAGCACACTTTTCTCCTGTGCTATTTTTTTTAATGTGTCTACAAGCTTTGCTATGTTCTGGGAGTTTTCGTAATGTGCCGAAGGTGTCGACGTGCTGACAGCCCAAATTGTTATTTTTTTGCTGAGCATGGCAGCCAGGCAAAGTATATTGGAATGGTAGCTGATTTCTTATTTCTATAAGCTCTACTGTCAAAAGTGTTCCTCAGTGTACCACACATGTGGTATGGATTGAAAATCGAAGTGCCGCAGTTATGAAACATATTTGTCTAGTGTGTAAGACATCGTGGCTGGCTCACGGTTCTTAGCGACTTACCCTTGGTAATGACTCTTCATTTAGAAGTAAATTGTCATGCGATTAAAATTTCATCAAGAAGGACATATAAAGTAAAACGAAAACTCCCGTTGCAAATATTGTGATAAATCGGAACGAATAAAAACAACAGTAACCATAGGTACTACTTTCTATCACAGTGGGAAAACAACGAAACATTTGAGTTCCTAAGCGCTTTTCCTCAAAATATTATTATTTTTAAATTGGACATTTCTCGGAAATGTCGTACCACCGTCTGATCTGGAAAAATAAGATTTATCTCGATATCATTATCATACGGTTTTGGCAGTTCGAATCGCTACACATTTGTAGATTTTCGATCAAACGTAAAATTAGAATTCGTGTCGGTTCATTGGTGATGTGGTTACCGACAGTTGATCTGTTGAAATCAAAGATGAGCGCACTCCTCTAGTCTTATATTTTACAGGCTACGGTGGATTCGTGGTTTCCACGCAGATAGAAACGTGCTTGGTTCGTCTCATCCGTAAAATTTATAGCGCTGCTGGTTAGGTTGAATTTACCTAATTAACCTCATTTATCTTAAAGTAGGTAATTGTTGTATTTACTTAAATTTGCCTTATGAAACGGTTGATTCAAAACAAGCTAATTTTAGACAATTTTGCATTTCCGTGTAGAGCTATCCCCAGTAAAATTTAAGTTTTGAAGAGGTTTTATAGCATTCTACAAATCTAAATCATAGTCTTTAGAACCTTCATATAACCAACATTATCACTTAGGAAGTGAATCGACTTTAGATTAACTGGACCATCATGATTGGGATTCAATCCAAAGATAATAACTATTGACGCTTACCGGCATGAATGAAAGAGCCGATTTTGGACTATTTTTAGAATCAGTGGTCAATATTAACGTAGTTTTGTTAAATTGTTGTATTCTTTAGGGATTCAAAAACTTAACTTTCGTATTGAAGTATACTCTCCTATCTTTCAAAAATGCCGCAACCGCATTCGTTTCAATTTTACCAGTAACGACATTTTACATCTTCAGAGCAATCTCCAAAACGCTTCACCGCAAGCTAATTAATTTCAATACAAGTCTCTTGCCTGTACATAAATACCCTTAATTAAATTGCTTGCGGCAAAAATTGCTTCTCGTTCATACCAACAAGCACCACCACCAGGGACCGACCACAAGAGAGCTCCCCATTAAAAGGGATTCAATTTGCTTTGCTCCACTCAATTTCTTCGTTCTCGCGCACTGTCGCACTATAGCTATACGTAGAGTAAACACAACGAATGTCCTTATTCACTACCGATTCTCGAAAGCTCTCGACTGAGAACGAACGGCACAGGCAATTCTCAGAAACTCTGCCAAACAATAAAATAACAGAAAATCACTTCAAACACTACCAAAGAATCCTGTTGTTTCCAGCGAATTCCGAGGATTGACTGTAAGCATTCAATAAAAAAAAAAGGATTATTTTCCCTCCGAAACAATCACCCTAAGCCAAACTAGCACTGTATAAATCACATCAGAACGCTATCGTAAATATGAATCACACTGCCCAACACGCGATTAGCGCTTTGTTTCACCTTAAAAACGTTGTTCCACGGAAAAACAAGGATTCAGCAATGTTATTTTAGAGCTTCCGTTTTGGTCACAGGAGGACCGATCCGAGTGCCGTCTGACTAAGGACTGCGAAGCAGTTTTCCATCGGAAAGCCGCCTGTGTGTTCTGCTGTGATTACACTGGTGGACAAAATAAAACAACACTGATGAACCTTAACATTCGACCTTCAGTTGCGATGTAAAAGCGTACGCTGATTCAGAAAATTAGGTGAAATTTTTTAAGTAGAACAGATTTCGAGATATACTCAAATTTTGAAATTTAGCACTTCAAATGAGCATTTCTACTGAAATGCTAATATCTTTTGTTCTAAATCGCAGCAAGCGCTGCCTGCGGACGGTTGAGTTTTCGCGAGCTGTCAAGTTTTTTTTCTTTCTTTGCACAGTGATTGTAATTTTGCAAGTTAAATTTCTTTTCAAAACGGTTTTTTTCCGTGATTTTCTTTGTAATGCATTTTTGCGCGATTGTTTGAAGTTCTAATTGTATTCATGCTAATTCTATCGAAAAGTACGAAAATATTTGCCGAATAGCAGGGCGCTATTCCTATATAGAAAAAATGCATCCTTTAGTATCCTTGCTACACCAAATGAAGACTGCACATCAGCAACAGTTTCCGGTGAGGACTATCTGATTATAACTGTATCTGAAAGATACTGCTAATTACGGGCCTTCCTCAAAACATAGTATGCTTTGATGATGGAAGTGTAAAGTGTGGCCCAGTTAGAATTGGAACATGGACATTTGCGCATATTTCGGATATACATTAACAAAATAGTATTCTGTTTTAACTAACATGTTTGACTTTATGTGAACTTTAGAGAGAAAATACAAAAAAAAAATTAATCATCTCGATTTCGAAGAAATTTGCGGACTTTTCCCGGAATACGTTTCATCAACCGGCGCACATTATTCTCTTCCATCGTTTTGGCAATCTTATTCCACTTGGTTCTCAATTCATTGATGCTTTTGAAGACATTGCCATTCACCTTCAGCTTCCTCTTCTTAATAGCCCAAAATCCGGTCTGAGCTGGGGACAGTTTGGTGGGTTGTGATCTTTCGGTATAAACTGAATCCCGTTGAATTCATACCACTGTAGCACTGTTTTACTGTAGTGACAGCTTGCAAGATCTGGCCTAAACATGACAGGTTCATTCTGGGATCTGATGAATGGCAATATTCGCTTTTGGAGACATTCCGTACATTCTGAAAAGCTCTGAATTAAATGTCTTATCAGTGATGAAAACCTTGGTCTTCCTACCACAGCTACAGATGCCTTGCCAAATCATGTATTTACGTGCAAATTTATCTGCAAACACAAACTTCAATTTGGCAGAAACATCTCCCCGAGCCGTAGCCAAGTAAAATTTTGGTCCCGGTAGCTGTTTGAAATCGGCCTTTACATAGGTTTCATCATCCATGAGGAGACAGCCATTGAATTTTGTCAACACCTGATCGTAATAGTTTTGTGGCACGGATTCTGGCCACATTGTTCTGCTTTTGATCCCTATTTGGTTGTCTACAGGCACGGTATGACTTGAACTTTGCCGAACAAAATTTATTTTTATATGCCAAAAAAAGAAACAAAAATGTTTTCTCACTAATAGGGTGATTGATCACCAAAATTTTTATCTTCATAAGATGGAGAATAATTCATGAAAAAACTTGCTGGAGAAACAGGAGCAAAAAATGTAGTTTAGAGGGTCAAAACAATTGCGATCACGTTTATGCGCCTTTTGGCCTCTTGGTTTTTGTTTTGATTCGCTGTGTTATTTAGACATAATATTTGAGGAGTTGTCCGTTGTGAGTTTTGTTTTTTTAGGGGTGATTCATTAAGTTTGGAACCAAGTTTGCTGGCACTTCCCGATGTGCTGGCTCTTCCTGACCCAAAAACTATATCCATTTTCTCCTTGACTAACCTCAATTTGGTATTCGCATAACATTGTGGGAACAATTTTATGGTATTATCCTCAGGTATTTTACCTCTTAATCTGTGCTCTCTAATACCAAGGCCAGTTATCAAGTTATTTGCTCCTGCTCGGGTACACACATACATACCCAACCCCGTTAGCCTATGCAAAAGTCCCGGGACTGCAAGGAGTCCCTCAACTGTACGACGTGCTCTGAGAGCCCAGATGACAAACACGTTGCGGAAGGTCCTAAGTGCCCGGCCTACAAGGGTAAACCACGAAAATAATCATAGTGCAGGTAAGCCAATTAAACCTGAACCACTGTGAGGCAGCTCAGCAACCGCAGCCCCGCCAGTAACGGCAGCTCCCAAGTAACAATTTCAGTTCTATTCCAGCCGTATAGCACTCCTCCCGGCTTTGTTGATGACACTACATTCAAAACTATTTTATCCACCAACACCTCCTCTATGCATCTTTAAAGCCGAAATGTGTACAAAGTGGCCCACTCTATAGACGGTTGTGAAAACAAATTAATAAAACCTTTCTAAGACCATAAAGATTTTGAAATTGTTCTAGTGAAAGCTGTTATGACCACTTGAGAACCATCATAAAACCTATTGGCCGCCATCAAAACCAGCATAGGGCTGAATGGCCTCAGCTGTCAAACTTCACGGCGATATCGTGGTTGGTTTTTGTTGTTTTGCTTTGTTGCTCTTCTGATTCATTCAACAGTAAATAATGGCTAAGAAAAAAGTTCTACTGTTGCGGGAAATTATGATTGATAGCAAAATATACAAAAGAAATTGAGTTTTTTTTATAGCGTATCATGCTCCAAATCATATGCGCATTAAATTTTATGGTGAATATTGGCAAGATAAGAGCTGCAAATTAATGCGCCTTGGAAATTATGCGAGTTTACAACAACAAAAACAAAATTGAAAAAAATATATTCGGTAAATTAATCATGAAACTCCTGAAAATTGATAGAATTCAATAAGGTTATCTAAACGAATACCGAAGTTTGTCTCGGATCTACAGTTCAATTGTATTACATTTAAAATTTAGTGTATTTATTTTTTCACATTGCAATTATTTCATATATTTCAATATGGCGATTGCAAGAAATCACAGTTTTGCCAAAAAAGCCAATTTATCTTAGCAATGGCTACTATAGAACTATCTGGTCGCTTGGTAGCTTTCCTCAATGCCAGTTAGCCGTTTAATGCATTTACTGGAGGCAAAATGGTTTTAAAATGCTTTTTCAACTGACCATAATAAGATAATATGAATGAGTCCTAAAACGGCATTTCAAAACAGCATTTTATGAGTTAATAAAGTCAAAATAAAACCTTTGATAGGAGTAAAAGGAATTTTAGAAGTCAAGGGTTTAAGATCGTTGTAAAGAAGCTGTGTAGGTTCTTTTAAACCTGACTAAAATTTGAAACCTATTGGCATCTCTTGCTGCCATAATAAAGCCGAATTGATTTCTAGTGGCTTTCATAAAACTTTAATAAAACTTAATAAAGCTGGATGGTTTTGGCAATGTTACTTGGGCTGGGTTCTGAAAAGGTTCAATCAGGTGGCATTATGGATGACGGGCAAGTTCCCGGTTGCAAAAGTGAATGGAGTGTTCTTCTGCAGCTGTTATGCGCCGCCAAAATGGTCGATTGACCAGTTTTCTCAAATGGTTGATCGGATGACAACGGAGCTGGCTGGCCGAAACCCGTTGTTAATTGCGAGAAACTACAAGGTCTGGACGCTGGAGTGGGGCAGTCACCTTACCAACCCAAGGCGCCAGATCCTGCTTGAGGCTCTGGCCAGGCTCAACGTAGGTACCAAATATACCTACCATAGAAACGGAGTGGAGTCGATCGTCGACGTTACGTTCTGCAGCCCTGGGCTACCAAGCAACTGGAAGGTGGAGGATGGCTACACCCTTATCGACCACTTGGCGGTTCGTTATTGTACCGCCCAGGCAGCGTGCGGAGGGAAGAGCACCCAGTTCGTTCGCCTGCAGATATAGGACATCATACTTCGACGAAGAAGTATTCCAATAGGCGGGTACCTGAGCGAAACCGAGGACCCATGTGGTGATCAACTTGTAGCGCTACTAACACGTATGTGCGAGGCAACCATGCTTAGCAAGGTCAAACCTAGAGATTGGAGTTCGCCAGTGTACTGGTAGACAAAGTCGATTGCTGATCTCCGTAGAAATTCTCCACGCAAGAAAGAAGATGAAGAGAGCGCGGTCTGACTCCGAAAGAACGGAGCGTTACGTCGCGCTAGCCAAATCAAAGGCCGTGCCAAAAAGGGAGATAAAGGCCAGCAGACGAGCCTGCTTCGAGAGATAGTGCTCAAAAGCCAAAACAAACTCATGGGGTGGCGCTTATAGGATGAGCAATCACCGGAGCTACTCCAGGTGGTCATTGGGGGACTCTTTTCATGCCACGACCCGAGTTACTGGCTCCCACGACCAGCGTTCTAGTATCCCAAACCATGACGCTGTCATGGCGGTGCAAGGATGGTCGTAAACTATCGGGGGCTATGACAACGGCACCGCGGGGGAAAGAGGCGAGGCGACGTTTACGAATGACGAACTCATTGTGATAGGAAAGTCACTTTAGGTGAACAAAGCGCCAAGACCTGACGGTATACTGAACCTGGCCATCAAGACATCTATTTTGCTGGGTCCCAAAATGTTTAAGGTGGTAATGTAAAGAAGTCTGGACGAGAGTGTCTTCCCAGACACCAGGCGATCCATCGGCATATCGTCCGATGCTTGTTGGATACGATGGGTAATGTGCTGGAGAGGCAAATCCTCAGCAGGTTGTCGAAGTACACGGAGGAGACAGGTGGCCTTTCTAACAATCAGTTTGGCATCCGTAAGGGGAAGTCAACGGTGGATTCCATCATTTTCGTTGTCTAGACGGCATAGGTGACACTTCAGCGTAAGACACGATGAATTCACTACTGTGGAGTGGTCACCTGGATGTGAGAAATGCGTTCAATAGCACCAGTTGGGAGGCTATTACCAACTCGCTCCAACGCCTCCCGGCTTCTGGATACCTGTACAGGATTCGGGGAAACTACTTCCACAATCGGATACTGGTATACAACACTGAAGCGGATCAGGAACGTGTTCAAGTCACCGCTGGAGTTCCGCCAGGTTCGACCCGGGGCCCGATGCTTTGGTACACGATGTATGATGAAGTGTTACGACTGAAGTTCCCTAACGGGGTAAACATTGTCGGTTTCGCGGACGACAACACCCTAGAGGTGTATGGATAGTTCATAGAAGCGGTGAAGCTAACGGCCACACACTCCATCGAAATAGTGTAGAATGCATGCGTTCCAGAAAAAATTGACCTAGGCCATCATAAGACGGAGATTACTGTGATCAATAACAGAAAATCGGGTCAACGGGCAACGATTAGTGCAGGTAACTGCACCATCATCTCAAAGCGGTCTCTGTGGTACTTGGAGTTATGATCGACGATAAGCGGTCCTTTATCAGCCACGTCAACCATGCCTGCAAGAAAGCCTCTATGGCTATATTGGCATTATCCCGCATGATGTCGAACAGCTCAGCGGTACAAGGGAGCAAACGAAAGCTCCTGGCCAGTGTTGCCCTGTCACTACTTAGGAATGGCGAGCCGGCGTGGGCCACCGCCTTGAGTATCAACGAGGCACGAGGGTGTTCGGAAAGCGGTAAGAAAAACGTAGTTTTGTAGCAAATCGGTTTAATTCAGCGAATAACTTGATAACTGGCCTTGGTATTTAAGAGCTCAGATTAAGAGGTAAAATACCTGAGGATAATACCATCAAATTGTTCCCACAATGTCATGCGAATACCGAATTGAGGTAAGACAATACCAAAATAATACCTCTAAGGTGACCAGATACTTACCCAGCCCGAGCAGAACACAAAAGCATATGAATACCTTATTTTGATCTTGATAACTGACCTTGGTATTAAAGAGCTCAGATTAAGAGGTAAAATACCTAAGCAAAATACCTGAGAATTGTAAGCAAAATATCTCTCGAATAACTAAACTTGATATTTCGGATACCTGGGTAAGTATCTGGTCACCTTAGAGGTATTATTTCGGTATTGTCTTACCTCAATTTGGTATTCGCATGACATTGTGGGAACAATTTGATGGTATTATCCTCAGGTATTTTACCTCTTAATCTGAGCTCTTAAATACCAAGGCCAGTTATCAAGTTATTCGCTTCTGCTCGGGAGGTATCCGGAATATCAAGTTTAGTTATTCTAGAGACATTTTGCTTACAATTCTTAGGTATTTTGCTTAGGTATTTTACCTCTTAATCTGAGCTCTTTAATACCAAGGCCAGTTATCAAGATCAAAATTAGGTATTCATATGCTTTTGTGTTCTGCTCGGGTCGGTCGGCGATCCGGTGAAAAAACCTTCTACTTGACGCAGATCCTGTCAGGCCATGGTTGTTTTAGAATGTACCTGCGGAAGTACGGGCAAGAGGCAAGGGAGGGTTTTTAGTAGATCGAAGGTTTAACACCCTCAAACCCACACCCTGAGTTCTTCAGGAGTCTGGATTTTTTTTCCCGTAAAAAAAGAAGTTAGCCTCTGACTCTGTCGTCCATGTTTGGAAGCAACCGTTTATATGCGCATGGTTGGTTGATCCTTGTTTTAATGACGTTTCACATTTATTGATTTTTCAATAGTAAAATGTTTCAAATAAATAGTTGTCGACGAGTAGTAAATGTCAGGATCGATTGGTGCAAAAAAAAAAATGGAAATCGGTCGTTAAATGACTGAGTTATTAACGTTCAACTTCTAACCATGAAAACGGCAGTTGGCAGTAGCCTTAGCCATGGACGATCAAAAGATGGATGTTTACATATTTCTGCATGCTCTTTGGTGACCTTGGCGATCAGTTGCCACTCCGTTTTGGTCACGAAATTATTGAAGTAGATCCTCTCCAAATTCCACCCCCCCCCCGCGGGTTGTTTTCTTCTTCTTCTTCTTTTTTTTTTTCCGGACTTTACCCCCGGGGTTACCCTCGCCGGGGGATGGGGGCCCTCCCCCCCACTTTTTTTTTTCCCCCCCCCCCCCCCCCCCCGCCCCCAGAAAAAAACACAACCCCTTTTCCCGGCCCCCCAAGCCCCCCTTCCCACCTTCTCCCCCCGGGATGGAACTGGCAGTATGAACAAACCATTGAGCGTAGTTGTTTGACTGTTTTCGCCATGGCTGCTGCAAACTGACTTAACTGATACACAGATAAAAAGAAACATTGAATTTTCTGCGTGATATAATGCACATAAAGGGAATGCTAGATTGGGCAGAAAATAATGGGAGATTTCATGTAAATTTTAGCCTGATAACGCCTGAATCTAGCCTGTTGTATGAAAGAATGCAAACATTGTTGTATAACACATGAAAAATTGCAAACAATTTCATCGTTTTCGCCTCCTTTGGCTTGAAATTAAACGAGGGGAAATTTTACGCGCTTGTTAAAATTCATTATTTTTTTCTGTGTAGTGCTGTATTTTTTTTTTCACAACAGGGCTGCTACGACTGGCGATGCAAAGTTGGATTTTTTTTAAATAGTACTATTTTGTTTAAAACCATACGTTAAGCTTTATATTGTATTATTTATTTCTCTTGACGACTTTTACCATTCCAAAAGCTAGCACCTTTCTCTTGTCTTGATCCACGAAGTTTTGAACAATAGTTTTTTTTTCATTATTTTGGGATTCTGGGGTGCTGTCTTCATGACACTCAAACATTTTTCAATCGGCCGAAGTTCCGGTGCATTCGAAGGATTCATGTCAAAAACACCAAAACACACAATGTTCCATATACCACTACAACTCGTTCCTGTCATAGTGGAATCAGTTAAGATCAGGCAAAAATATAAAATAATGCTTGGGATTCTTCAGAAATGGCAAGAGTCGCTTCTTTTAAGCGATGTCCGGAAAAATCGTAAAATTTCAATTGGGGCTTTCCACAATAAAATTAACCAGTTGAGATATTCCAAGACGCAAAATCTCTGATCACGTCTTCCTTCGGTAGGCAAGTAAAGCCGTTGGTCCCAGCCAATGTGTTGATGGGTTCAATATGTAGGGTCCAGGTCGACTCCCTGGCGTGATGAACCAGCCTCAGACTGAAAGTCACGTGATTACGAAACAACAAACATCAATGGCAATGTGGCAATGTCAATGGCAAATTGACTTTTATTTATTTTGTGCTAAAAGATTGAAAATTGAAGTAATACAACCAAAGATATCAGTATTCCAGTAAAAATGCTTACTTAAAAACAAACTTCGAAACGCGATTAAATTTCAAAATCTCGGAAACAGTTATACCTGAAAGAATATGAACCTCATTTTTGCAATCATCGTATTATACGATTTTACATTGGAAGTGGTCAGCAATCAACCGGGTTCGAAAATTCTATACCCTAGTGTTATTGGCTTGTGGTGGGGAGAGGGAGGTGGTTTGTCACGTGTCTGCTGGTGCTTGCTACAGTACACCTATCTATTGCTATAGACGCTCGTATGCACCACCAACAGTGTACGGGCATAACTACAGGCGCAGTTGGAAATTTGAACGCGAGATGCTCCGACCGTGAGTTTTGGGGTGGTCTCCCCCGACTCGCCCCCTCAACCATTTTCATCGTCCGTACTTGTTTTTCAATTTAACGGGATGTGATTGAAGGATACCGGCATTGAATCGACGATTGGTGCTGTGAAAATTGGGCAAAGCGAGAGTCGCAATTTGCATGAGCGAGAACTGAATCGAATCTCCTTCAGAGTAATGGAATTGAGGTGGATGCAGTTACAAGGTAGAGTGACTAACTAGGTTATACCGCAGTGGCCGGAAAGTTCGGGTGATTTATAATTTAAGAAGTTGCAGGAATCAGTGGCAAAAGCTTTCGAATGAATACGATTCTTGTACTATTCTGGATGTGTAACCCACTCCAGACAGACTACATTTCGAGACGAAGAAGATTTTCGAGAAATTCGACTCAATGTAATGTTTATTATCACGACAGAGAACGGCACGTGGAGGCATTGTCTTCGTCGTTATTTTCGAATCATTGCTTCTGGCTTTTGGTTCGCTTATTCAGCGAACCAAAAGCCAGAAGCAATGATTCGAAAATAACCTTGAGAATAGATCTATAAAAAAATGTTGAACTTAAATTCATTGCAAAGATATTTTGCAACTAAATATTAATGTCAAATGCGATTGTACATTTAACCATGATTATATTTTATGTGGAATGGTTTATTCGTACAGTATCTAAATATATAATTCACAAACAAAGCTATCATTGTACTGCATAAGAAACCTCGAGTCCAGAGATACTGAAACGAACATAACACTAGACTGATACAAATTTTATAAATCTCGACGGGAGATGCACCAGCCCAGGGCTAAAAATCTCGATAATCAAGGAAATAAAAAAAAATATTTTCGCAAAATATCTAAAAATCTATCCAAAACTAAAAAAATCTAAAAATCTAAAAATCTAACAATCTCAAAATTTAAAATTATAAAAATCTAAAAATCTAAAAATCCTAAAAATCTAAAAATCTAATACAGTCATACCTCGATATAACGTTACCTCGATATAACGTAACTTTTTTTTGCCCTTATTTTTGGCAGTTTAAATTATAAACGTGATTTATCTATCGATCTATAAATACAAAAATAAATTTCTGTCTGTATGTCCGGCCCTTACAGGCTCGGAAACTACTGAACCGATCGGCGTGAAAATTTGTATGCAGGAGATTTTGGGGCCGGGGAAGGGAAGGTTCTTATGATCGATCAAAACCCCTCCCTCATCTGGAGGGGGGGGGGGGGGTCTCTTATACAAATGAAACACAAATTTCTCACAAATCAGCTCACACGAATGCACTAATACCATCATACTGACTCGACTCTCGATCCGTTTTCGTTCGGTAATTGCGAGTCAGAGTCAGACCTGACCCAGGTTTAAAACCGAAAACGACATAAAAGATTGCTGCAACCCAGATAGGCTTCGTTCTCCTTCACGACTTGTAAATCGATCAAGTGTCATTTGCTGAGTTGTCAGCTTTTGTCTTCTTTTTTTAATTTTAATGTTTTGTTTTCAACTGGTTCAGCGTTTGACGCAACCGCACCAATGACATCTAACGAAATGGGCGTAGAAGCCGAATTTTGTCGCTTGCGGAATTCCAGGTTCTCGATCTGAACGAAGTGATAAAAAAAACGCCGCGAAGTGGATGTCTTTTGTCTAGTATGTCTTTTGTCTTTTGTATTTGTTTGTCTTATTTTTCAACAAATCCATTTGATACGGTCCATTTGAGCTAAACAGTCTTAGTACAATGCTAGGTCAAAGATGGACTTCAAGTGTCCTTCAACCTATTGTCAAAATTTAAAATGAAAGGCTAGCTATTTTGACATTTCAAGTCCATCGGTTGTAACATCTGAAGTGCATTTGAAGTACGATTGTACTAGGACGGGAAGTCCGATTGAAGTAGGAAAAGGAACTTTGCTGATTCAATTGTACTAAGCTTCGCTATCTGGGAAGGTTTAGTGTAAAGTTGCTAGCGATGTTGCGTGCAATGCTTCAACATGGTTTGTATATGCCGTCAAACATCTGTTTTCTGTGGATTGTTTATTTTTGTGTATGTAGTAGGAAGCTAGCTGTCAAAACATTTTTATTATTGCACAACTCATAATTCTACTAAGTCGGAGGTTTTTTGAAAAACGGATCTTGTGTCGCGTAAACAAGACAAAAAACATAACCGTGTTGGTTTACTACTAGCGAATAAAATAAAAATTATTCAAAATCTTGGAAATGGTGTTTCGATGAATGAAATAATGAAGAAGTACAAAGTTCGGTCTGCCTCTACCATCTACGTCATGAAATATGCAAAGGACATGTGTAAGACACTTGAGTGATATTCCGTGAAAACAATTTAACATGTTTTGTTTTTAATTTATAGCAAAACGAAAGCGTTTCAAGAATCCTCGATACCCACAGGTTGACAAAGCTCTCTACATCTGGTTTTTGCAAAAATGCTTCAATGCTGACGAAAGTGGGCTCTTTTTCAAGAAATCTCCAACATGAACATATGTTGACAGAGACACCAAATCAAAAAAGATTGGATCACGTTCATTCCTTGATGCACCATGTATGGGTCGCTCAAATTACCGTTAATGTTGATTGGAAAGTCTCACAGACCTCGAACACTCAAAAATCTTGAGGAGTTGCCTGTATACTACAGGGCGCTTGGACGATGGAAAAGGAGCTCTTTAAAGAGTGTTTTTTTTTTTTTGGGAATCCGTCCTGGAAGTGACCGCCTACCTCAAGTCAAAAGGACTTCCTCTATGAGCCGCCTTTGTGTTGGACAATTGCACAGCTCATTACAATGCAGATGAGCTAAAAACTGTCGATGGATCAATTTTTACCATCTTTCTCCCTGCAAACACCACCGCCATTCTTCAACCGATGGACCAAAATATCATTCAGATGATTAAGACGCGCTTCAGGAATCTGATGATGCAGGAAATTCAAATTCGTGGAGGAGAGTTTGACGAGTGCGTGAAGAAGAACAACATACAGGACGTCATCTTTTTGGGTTGCTCAAGCGAGGGAGGTAGTTCCAGCTGACTCGATTTGCAAATCTTGGAACATGCTTTATAATGCCCGTGAAATCGAGGATGAGGATGATGTACCGCTGTCCGTCATAAGAAACACGCCGAGAAGCATTGGTGAGAAGATAGCACAGAGCGAAGAAATCGACGAGGAGGATGCCGGATTCGAAAAGCTGGACGATGATGAGATCATCGCAAGTGTTCTTCACAAAGATGCTAACAAAGACATTCCTATGCCGGTGACGACACAATGCAGTCAATGTCAACGCAGGGAGAAGCATCACAATCTGCGAGTTTTGGAGATGATGACGAATATGTAAACGTGTTGGATGAAGCAGACTTAAATGGGTTCGATCTGGTAATCAGATACGCGGAAGAGAACAATTGGCCACTGACTACACAGTTCTCGCTGCGCCAGATACGTCCTAATGTCATGGACATCGTAATTCACAAACAGCAGTAGGAAGGCTTCAGTGTAGGAATATTGTTTAGCTATTTTGTACTGGTTTGTGAATTGTTGTGAATTTGAGTTCTAGTTTTATGTATAAAGAATGGTAATATCAGGAGATTAGTCACTCTGCCACGTTGTGTTTGTGTTTCAGGGTGTCGGAAGGTGTCATAACTACAATCGAAAATTTATCCTTACTGGAACCATGGACCCTTTTGACTTTTAATTCACCCACATTCAAACATCATCTGAATCACATCAGTGCAAGTGAGAAGGAAACAAACAGTGCAAAAACAAATAATCAATTCGCGTAAGTGGTGCCAGAAATAAATGTATCTTCCATGTGGTGAGGAGTAAGTTTGTAGTGTGTCGGATTGTGTTTTTGAGGGTATTAACACATGTTGGCGGAATGAATTACCCCCGTGGGTAGTATGGAATAAGCTGTAGTCAAAATTTTGGTGCATTTTAATTTATACATCATACTGGATCGCAGCAAGCCGTGCTTGGAAACTGACGTGTTTTGTTTTTGCTGCATCCTTTTCGCGAAAAATAAAATCAAAAATATATTCGTAATTCAACCTAATTGAACAGTGAAATCATAAGATCTCCACGTGTTTTGTGTAAGATGTAGTGAATACAATCGATTCCCTCCCGAAATTTGTGATGGTCGGTAGTTTTTCCCCGTTTTTTTTTGTTTTTTGTGCTTTGCCCCCGCACCCGGAGGAAGAGTTAATATCAGCTTAATTGTGTTTATTAGTGCGATTAATATTGTGCCACGCGGAGAAAAATGATTAAATTAGAGTATTTTTCCGCTTTGTCGCGAGTGAATTGATGATTATAAGCAGTTTAGAAGTCGATATAGAGTCGCCTCATAGCGGCGGATTTTTATTATTGACAAAGTGTGGAGAGAGAAAAAAGAAAACCAGTGCAAAGTAGCAAACGGCCATTTG
The DNA here is from genome assembly GCA_024533555.2 of Aedes koreicus. Taxonomy (NCBI): domain Eukaryota; kingdom Metazoa; phylum Arthropoda; class Insecta; order Diptera; family Culicidae; genus Aedes; species Aedes koreicus. Next base: position 46,472 of record JAHHFK020000856.1, on the reverse strand, counting down.
CTGGTCACAAGCAAAGAACGAAGCTAACGCGCATGCGTGCGTGAGTGACTGGCATATAATTTCAGATGTACAGATGGAGAGCTGTGAAGTTTTATTTTCTTTCGTTGCACAATGATTCTGATTTTCAAGTAATTTTTTTTCTCAGAAGTGCTTTTTTTACCTGTGATTTTCGTTGTATTGCATTTGTGCGCGAAGTACTAATTGAAGGATGATGTGAAAATATTTGCCGAATAACGGAGTGTAGAGACATAAAAGCCTCCTTTAGCATCACAGGGAAGCCGTCCAAATGAAGACTGTATATCAGCAACAAATTCCGGTGAGGTCTATCTGATTATAACTAAATTTGAACGATACTGCTAAATACGTGCCATCCTCAAAACAGTAAGATTTGATGATGGAAGTGTATGCACAGTACCTAGGGTACGGGACGGGTTTTAAGCAGTTTAGTCAGCCCCTGAGACATTTGATGAAGCTGTATGTAATCTATAATTAGAACTGCCAATATTTAGACATTAATCCCTCTGCTTACGTCTGGTCTATCGGAACATACCTTCAGCAACGAGCATTAGGCTCAGAAAATTTCATAGCCATGGAATAAAGTTCCCAATTGCAGGGACTTCTTAAACGCATGCGGATTGCTTTCCGATTAAAAAAATGTTTTCTTCAGCTCCTCAATCTGTACATAAACTAACAATATTGTATGAGTGCGATTCTGTGCATGTGTGCGAAGGCGAAATTAAATAGGCCAGTTGACGATTTGCTGCAAACGTCAATTTCCTCAACCCGCTCCTTCGTTTTACCCATCCGCTCTCGAAAACAATCAACCAAAACATGTCGATTGCTACGACCACAAACTCGTCTCCTAGCAGGTTATGAGACAGACGTACACGACCAAACTTTTAGTTTGTCATTGATCTTTAGATTGGCAATGTGTATTTCTTATTTCATTTACTCTCACGCAAATGTTAGCCAAAGCGACTGTGACGACAAACGGGATGCTTCGTTTAAAAACAAACAAATGCAAGAGACAGCAGGCTTCACGTTACATTACCGGTGCGCTATATCCATGGTTAACAAAGAAGAGAGGAAACATGGGCTCTCTCAAAAGCAACAGTGATGCCATAGCTGCAGCTCAACAGCGAAGCATTATTTATCGTTGGGTACTATTGGACAGCTCCAAAACATATTTTTTATTGCAAATGATAGTGCCAGATGATGGACAATATAATCATAAGCATAGATCAACCTCCAATGACTGGAAGAAACATGAAATAAATAGCGATTTCAGATTATCTAAATATGTAATAAATTTAACTCAATGTTCAACATCACATTCTGGCAACAAGCCTAGTTGTGGGAGAGAGCTGATGAAGACATGCTCTCCGGTACACGCGATGCAAATGCAAAATACACAAAGGCAAAATTTGAGCGAACTTCTTCAGCAGGTCAGAAACTGATGGTTTCTAGATGATGTATTTTAAATCTTCAAAATGACAGTAATAAATTGGTAATCAATCATGATTCATACATCGAATCATTGGCCCAATAGATAAAGCTTATGATAGTATCATTAAAAAGGAAATAATTTGGAAAATGTAGGAGTTATAGACCTATTTCCTAACAACTGATTAAAATAGTAACCCTGATTAAGCCGTTCCCTACCCTATATCCATTTGATGTTGGTACTGTGTCTATGCGGGGCTTGTTGTAAGTGAAAGTGACCTCGGAATGGACGTGAGTAACCAGGCATTCTGAAATCGGTCACTGGAACCCAACAGAGCTATCACCTTCCAACTCCCGGGCTAAAAGTGTTTGTCGATTCGACAACAGTTCGTTTAACTGCAAACATCTTTCTTCCATAAAAACACTGCCGGACCGTGGGCGTTGGATTGTATATACACACACACACACACATTTTAATTTATACATCATACTGCTAAAAGTAATGTTCTAAGATAAAAAAAAACATGAGAAAAAAAATCTAAAGAAAATTAAAGGATCAACAAATGAAAAAAGAATTTAATAAAATTTAAAAAAAAATTTGGAAAAATGTAGGTAAGAATGGCTGGAACACCCTGCTGGGTGAATAACATTGATTTTACGTTATTTCTTTTATTAAAAAAAAATTCTGGAAAATTTTTTTTGCTTCGATATTACATAACTTCGATATAACGTAACGAAAATAAAAATTGAGTAACGTTATATCGAGGTATGATTGTAATCTAAAAATCTAAAAACCTAAAAATCTAAAATTTAAAAATCTAAACATCTTAAAATCCAAAAATCTAAAACCCTTAAAATCTATATATCTGAAAATCTAAAAATCTTAAAATCTAAAAATCTCAAAATGTAAATATCTAAAATCTAATAATCTAAAGATCTAGAGATCAAAATTTCTAAAAATCTAAATATCAAAAAATCTAAAATAAAAATCTTCAAATCTAAAAAATCTAAAAATCTTAAAATATTAAAATCTTAAAATCTAAATATCTAAAATTCTAAAAATCTACAAATCTTGAAATCTAAAAATCTAAAAATCTAAAAATCTAAAAATCTAAAAATCTAAAAATCTAAAAATCTAAAAATCTAAAATCTAAAAATCTAAAAATCTAAAAATCTAATTATCTAAAAATCTAGAAATCTAAAAATCTAAATATCTAAAAATCTAAAATCTAAAATCAAAAATCTAAACATCTTAAATCCAAAAATCTAAAACCATTGAAAATCTATGTATCTGAAAATCTAAAAATCTAAAAATCTAAAAATCTCAAAATCTCAATATCTAAATATCTAAATATCTAAATATCTAAATATCTAAAATCTAAATTCGAATAATCTAAAAATCTAAATATCTTAAAATCTAAAATAAAAATCGAATCTTCAAATCTAAAAATCGAAAATCTAAAAATCTAAAAATCTAAAAATCTAAAAATCTAAAAGTCTAAAAATCTAAAAATCTAAAAACTAAAAATCTAAAAATCTACAAATCTAAATATCTAAAAATCTAAAAATCTAAAGATCTAAAAATCTAAAAACTTAAAAATCTTAAAATCCACTGTGGCGGTTTTGATGTCGTTTAGGTATTAAGTTAAAGAGCCATGTGTACCCGTTACCTTGGTCTTTGTTTAGTAGATTTCTGTTTTGTTGTTTGTTGACAATCAACATCACCTAACAACAAAACAGAAATCTACTAAACAAATATTTTTAGATTTTTAGATTTTTAGATTTTTAGATTTTTAGATTTTTAGGTTTTTAGATTTTTAGATTTTTAGATTTTTAGATTTTTAGATATTTAGATTTTTAGATATTTAGATTTTTAGATTTTTAGATTTTTAGATTTTTAGATTTTTAGATTTTCAGAGTTTTAGATTTTTAAATTTTTAGATATATAGATTTGTAGATTATAAAATCTATAAAATCTTAAAATCTTAAAATCTAAAACCCTAAAAATCTAAAAATCTAAAAATCTAAAAATCTAAAAATCTAAAAATCTAAAAATCTAAAAATCTAAAAATCTAAAAATCTAAAAATCTAAAAATCTAAAAATCTAAAAATCTAAAAGTCTAAAAGTCTAAAAATCTAAAAATCTTTGTTTAGTAGATTTCTGTTTTGTTGTTAGTTGATGTTGATTGTCAACAAACAACAAAACAGAAATCTACTAAACAAAGACCAAGGTAACGGGTACACATGGCTCTTAAACTTAATACCTAAACGACATCAAAACCGCCACAGTGGAACACCCGCTGCTACGGAATAATCAGGTTAGGTATAAGGAAAAGGCGAGGTAGATATCAAGCATAATATTTGTTTTGGACTCAGGATAGGTTAGGTACAAAAAATGTTAGCTGTAGGTACAAGTGTTTGTATTTAGAAAATAGGATAAATACGGCAGGTGGCGAAGGTTTTCTTTCAGTCGAGTATTAGTACACGACACTGAAGAAGTCTGCACATTGTAGACGAAATACGCGTATCTGTCAAGATAAGCAATAAAGGTAATTGGAATTAAATGGAAATTACTAATCATTCTTCTTATTTTCTTGCTAAAAATCTAAAAATCAAAAAATCTTAAAATCTCAACATCTAAAAATCTAAAAATCTTAAAATCTAAAATTCTAAAAAGTAAAAATCTAAATATTAAAAAAATCAGAAAATATTAAAATCTAAAAATCTAAAATTAAAAAAATCTAAAAATTCAAAAATAAAAATATCGTTATACCTGGAAGTTGAAAAATAAAAAAAAAATAAAAGTTTACATATCTGGAAAGCCAAAATTATCAAACATACAGAAAAATTTTGAAACTTGGCCACAACATTCGTCTTTTTTCCCTGTGACTCTTCTGGTAAAATTGAGCGCAATTAGTTGAAGAAAAAAAAACCCGACAATTATAGAAGAAAACCCGCAAAAGCCGTCATTTCCTCTATCTTAAAATCAGGAATAAAAAAACCAAATCATATATCTAAAAACTTTGAGATTAAAAAATTTAAGATGGTATCAAAACCTTAAAAACTTAATATTAAAAAAGATCTAAATTGCTTCAAAATTCAAAAGTTTAGGAGCTTAAAGATCAAAAATTAAATCAATTATAAAAAAAAATTCAAATTAAGAGTAGGGAAATATACCGAAATATCAATATTTTTACAACATCACGTATAAAAAAGAATCCACTGTGCAATGATTTACCGGTTAATTCAGTTGTTAGCCAGGTTATTTGATTCGAAATTTGTCACGTACAAATAAAAACAATGTGTTCTCGACGATGGTTTTATTCGGCAAATGTTTTGCCAATAAGGTCTTTCGGTGATATTAGCAGCGGGTGGATAGTCATGAAGAAAACGAATATTTATTTTGGCTCAGGAAGTACTAGCACACCGGTCCCAAGCTCGGTCCCAAGCTTAATGATTCGCCCCTAAGACCGTAACTCACACCAATACACTCTCAAATATTCTGTCAAAATAACATAGCGAATCAAAACAAAAACAAAGATACTTGTACCAAAAGGTACTGAAAAGCGCAAGAGTGCATGGCAAGGTGCAGACTGCAAGGTGTACTTCGGAAAGTTCTAGGGGTTTTACAACAGTGAACCAAGTTCAAATAGCTAGCTGCACATTGATTTATTGATATTAGTGTTGATATATATTAAATTTAAAAAAAACCCTTATTTATACAGTCTTGACTATTCAATGCAAAAATCTGATATGTCCAATCACTGTGAATTTAAACTGATCGTTATAGATGGTTTTTTAACCTTCTCACGCCTGACAAAATGCGATCAAGTTGTGGAAATAAACTCTATTTATCTTAGACCCCGTTCAGACTACGAGCTATATTACTTGATATAACGAATCTTGATATGAGACGTCAGATGCATTATTTCTAGTGAAAACTAGATGTACGAACATTGATATCAAGCTACTTTATATCAAGTTATATAGCTCGTAGTCTGGACGGAACATTACATTTCCTATTATATTTGACAAAATTACTCGAATCATCCCAAGTATCTTTCCGTCGGCCATTCACAGCGACGAGGAGTTTAATAAACTACTATCCGGATTAAATACAGCACATTATGGTGTTCTGCTGGCCAAATAAACGAAACATCGATTTGAAACTTCTCCAAGTTGTTTACAGGGCTGGCAAATGTCATTTTCAATGAAAAATGACCTGAGATTTTTACCGAAATACGTCTGAAAATCTTATCGGGCGAGAAAACGATGAAGGAGATTTTTATATAAATCTCGTCGATTTTTTCGTCATGACAGCACGTGGCAGTGTTTTTGTCATCGCTATTACAAGCTCATTTATTGATATAATTGTAAGTTTCATCGCAAAACTTCAACTGAAATTTCAACTTTGTCGAATACATATTATTGCTTGTCTAATTTCAGGAAGACTAGCTAGAAATTTGTGAAACAAAATCGTATGAGAAACAATCTCATGACTGCATGATGATGTGAGAATGACAAGAAAGCTCATGATAGTTCGTGCGGGGAATGCAAAGTTGGTCTATTTTAGCTGGTTCTATTCAAGTTTTGCTGATGCAAATAAAGTATAAAGTTGTTCCAAAAATAGACCACCGCTGAAGATGCCCTAAGGCTTAAAATACTTCCATCGAAGTTTACAAAAACTGTAGCTGCTTTTCGGTGTTTTTCAATTTCTAAGCCCCAGAACACCTTCTCATACTCTCTGGCTTCAGTGCTCTAACGATTGTTCACTGAGACGTGTTGCAGTTCTTAGCCTTATTAATTAGTTTTATCCAACTTACGCCCAATTTGTCTCTCATAGCCATTTTAATTTTATTTTGCGTCACACTCTTTCGGTCAGGTTTTGTCTTGCTATCAACTGCTCCTCCTTTCTAGAATCTCCTGCACATACTGTTCAAAGTGCTTTGGCAAGTATAAAGTGTTCACCACTTCTGATTGGGGATGCTGTCCAAGCACCTGGAGGTAGATGTCCAAGCAGTTTTCGGAGATAGTCTTGTTCACTCACTTTCATCTTGAATAACTTAACACAGGTGTCCAATTTGAGAGTTTAAAGATGGGTAAACAAAAAGATGCACAAGTGGTTGTCTCTTTTTAAGCATACATTAACCTTACTGCGTTACAAATCTTGTCCAGCTATTGACTCACGAATTAAAATAGTTTTACTCGTTTTTCCAACTTTCCAAGACTAACAAAACAAAAAATATATCATGTAAATCCGTCAATCCAGTCTTGAGTTATGGCACCACGAACGTACCAGTATGTCGAAGATGGTGTTCCAAATAAACAAATTTCATGGAACTTTCAGGCTAACGACACTTCTGAGCAAAAATCAAATGACTTCCGATCAACAACTAACATCTTTCTTGTTCCTTCTCTTCCACAGCGACCAAGTGTGCCTCCCAACAAGGGCCTATCGTGCCTTCATCGGTATGGACGACTGGTGCCAGAGCAATTGCCTTCGCTATCCGCCCAACTGTCCCGAATCGGTGTGTCACTGTCCGTAAGTATTATCCTCGATTTCCAACATTTCGACGAAATTCACCCGAGCTTTCCTTTCCTCAGTCAAACCTGCGAAGCCATCGGTGAAATTGAGGGCCGCGAGGGAGCCGACGTGTACTGCATGGACGAGTGCCTGACGTACAAGTCCAAGTGTCCAACGGATCGGTGCCGCTGTTACTAGGATATGCGCTATTTTTTTCGGGACGAAGAATCACGGATTACGAATGGGACCTATGCCTTACTTTTTATTCTAAATATTATGATGTTTTGAGAGTGAAACTTGCCGCTTTTTATAAGTTTATTCCACCACGAGAGGAGAGAGGGGAAGTGATGAAGAGTATGTAAATCGCGACGACGAACAGTAGGAAGATTTGATCAATAGAGCAGCTGTACATTTTTTAACCCCTGTGACCAGAGAGAATGAGCATGTCAAGCAGTAGAATTGAGGAGTGTAAAAATGAATAAATGTTTTGTGTAAATGTTTTTTTTTCTTTCTTGTACATGAATTTTGCTCAAATAAAACGTGTAAACAAAGCTTTGGGTGGTTAGTCTCTCATTACATTCCTAGTGGATGTCGGTGGTTTTGCAATCTTTTTTTCTATTAAATTCTCGTATGATTCATCTGTTTCGAAGCTTGAGGGTGTGGTTATACGGGTTGAGGAGAGTGAGTCACGGAGAGGAAAAATGGCGCGTGTTTGTGGACGGTCCGATCAATCGCGGAAAAAAACGTATCAACCGGGGCTGAACCATTTCGGCAGCGGCGGAAAAGTGAAGTGCTATAACCGGTGCAGTGGAGAGAGTTGAAATTGTCGTGAAAAGTGCCCGATCCGGGACGAAAATGATGATTGAATCATTTCGGGGAGCTCACTTCTCTTGGAAGGCTTCCTGTTGATGTTGCCTTTTTTGCGCGACCAACGATTAGCGGCTAGTCGGCACCAATACTATCGCCGTGGGGTCGATTTGTGATGGCACCAACACACTGGCCGGGTGTTTTGTTGTGAAAACGGATGACCTCTCCCACATTGATAATCAGAGTTTCTTTCAGGTGTTTTGTAAACATGTAATTAGGGGGGAAAAAGTGCAGAGGTCTTATCGCTAAGTGTGTGTGTGTGTGTTTTTTTTTTCTTCGATCGTATGAAGTGAAAAGTAAAAGGACAGTGGGGTGACGTCTCGAGCTGGATTCAGAAATCGAGTGGTGAAGAGTGCGTTCAGGTGAGAAACCGAATTTCAGTGTGTGTGTAAGTGCAACGACGGCGGTAGGAAAATTGTTTTCCTTTTTCGGATTGTCACTTTAGCCCGGCTAAAAAGTGCTGACAGCCGGCGTCGGTGGTGTAGTGGTAAGCGTGACTGCTACTTGGCACCCCAGTAGGGTCTGGGTTCAATCCCAGTCGACGTCGGTGGTTTTTCTGAGGCGAAAAAATCTGGTCACGTCTTCCTTCGGAAGGGAAGTAAAGCCGTTGGTCCCGGTTCATATTCATGAGTCGTTAGGTAGGGTCCAGGTGGTGGAGTCGTCTTCCTGGCGTCGGTGATTGTCACCATGTGAGGAAATAGGCCGACGTAAAATAAAGAATAAAAAAAAAAAAGTGCTGACAGTTGTATAGTGTCTGGATGATCCCAAGTAGAAATAAGTGAAATAGATTGTTTGGCGATAATTATTGGGTGTTGACGAAAATTTGATCGTTGATAGTGAGAGAAATAATCATCCTGTTGAACCTCCATCGGAGAAAAATGAAGGAAAAATGTTGCAACATATAATTTATTTGTACTAAATTTTGAAGACAATATCTAATACTCGGTAGTGAGGTAGTAAGTGCTCTCAAGGACGAGGAGCAGGACAGGTAATTGTTACCCATTATGTATCTATATTAATAAAATTTACTTTTAATAGGTTTGCGTCGACCATCGGTTGAATCGGTTGTGTCGATACTTTGTTATCGGGCGTAGCGTTTTGCCTATTATTTCGGTTGCCTATTGTTCGTTGCGCGAGTGATCGAGTGAGCATCGGAAGTCGTGGTTCGCCGGGTAAGATCGGTCAGTGGTGAGGTACATTATTGATTGTGATCCAAATTATTCGTTCGTCATGCTCGTCGGGCCACCCTATCTTGGAGCAAATAAATCACTGTCCCATTTTGTAAGGGACTTCAGCGGCATCCGTACTGTTGGTGTAGATCGGTCCAAGTTGGCTCTCCAGCGTTGAGATGAAATCATAATGAAATACCACTATCACACTTTGTGAGTGGCCTCAATAGCATCCTTACTGTTGGTTTAAACCGGCTTTTCAGCATTATCAAAAATCACTTTGTTTTCCCAATGAAAAACCACAATCATACTTTGTGAGTAACCCCAATAGCATCCTTACTGTTGGTTTAAATCGGTTCAAATCGGAAATCGGTACTAATTACACCTAACAGCTTGTCGTTAACCAAAACGAACCTTGCTGCCACCCAATCCTGTTATCCAAAATCCCAGTGATTTCTCGTGGAAGTGCAGTGGATTCCGCGGCTTCCAATAAAGCGAGTATCACGTCAACATATTCCTACCCATTCCCTACTTGACCTGCATTCGGGCGAGGCCGGCGCCGGTATTGCCTTAGTTTGGGATCACCAGTTTTTACACATTGAAGATGTATGTTAGTCCCAAGCATCATCTGTTGGTTCTCTGTGTAATAACAGCTGATCTGGCAACAACGGAGTAGCAACCTCGGGCGGTCAATCATGCTCATGCTCATGCTCATGAGGGTGTGGTTATACGGGTTATACTGATCTATGTTTTTACGAGCTGGCATATTTAGTGTTACCGTTAAATTACTTGTGTCGTTGATCATATTACGTATGCATTAAGAAAATGACTGATTTATCGATTTTTTATGCCATTACCCGAGTAAGTCTAACATCTCAAAGATAGCAATTCGAAAACTTATTTTAATATCTACACCAAATGGACATACACATTTTAATTCACTTCACACTGACTGTTGTTCCGTTAGCGGAGCTGGCTTGGTTGGGACAATAGGCCATCATCGCGATAGGGCCGACGGTAGTTTCGACTTCAACTCCGATGGCTTCGATGAACTGCAGCTGGAAGCTCGGAAGCAGGTGGCGACTCCTCTTCCATCAGAGCCGCAACGATCAAGTCGCACTATCCGGTAGCCTGGGATGACGACGCTAAGTTTAGGCTCGATGTGCGTCTCCGTGACGATGGCGATGTCGGTGTTCTTCCTGTTAAGGCTGTTATGTGGCGGCATTCAACTGCAACCCGGATTGCACCAGCCTGGTGGGAGAGCCACCGTGGGGGCGTCGGCGGCTGCCGCGAATCGTTGTTGAACGGAGGCCGAAGGGTGGTTGGTCTGGCGGTGGTTTGAATAGAGCGGCGGCAGGTTTGGTACTTGGTACCGTAGCTTCGGGACGTGTCCCTCGTTCATCGGGAGAGGCGGACGGCGTTGACCAAGCCGGAACTTGGTGGATGCCTTCTTGCGGATCGACAAAAACTACGCACATGGAAGCGGGAAAACTTTGTACCGCTTTCTTCTGGATGGCCGTCACTAGAAGATGATCAAGAACCAGAGAGGAAAAACGGGGAAAAACTTCTTTACGAGAGAGCGAAAACACGACAATACATGCCGCTTGATCGAATATGAATATTAGTCACAGAAAGTGACTAAGCTACTGTATTGTGTGGCTATCGGAGAGTATTGTAACTACAATTATGTGCTGTGTCATACAATGAATGTGTTTTGTATGTCGCTTGTGCAGTGGCTTCTAGGACCATCGCGTTGTTCGCGACATCTATTGTGTACAGACAAAAAAATAACATCATAATTAGTTGATTTGCAGCAGCAATGGTGAAAAAAGTCAAGCAACTACACTCGATGGTTTGTTCGTACTCGTTCGGAACTCGTTAAGCACCTCGAGTTCGCAGGATAAAACCGATCCGGCATTTACAACAATCCTCTCCCTTCTGGAGAAAGGTGAGAGCGTCGAATGGAAGCCTGGTTCTGTCCGCCCGAGAGTGCTACGCGACCGCAAAGTTCAGCAGAAGCTGAAGAGGTAGACAAAGAGCAAGGTTCCCTAAAGTTGTCGTCACACGGCGGCTATTTCTAGTATATAGTGAGCTATATGCTAGAAAACTATGTAATAGTTCATAGGAATACCTCAACTATGCAGTGATAGCTCATAGTTATGATTTGCAAGCGATAGTTTTACGCTATGATATAGAGCCGTGCCCGTTATCGTGTGTACACTCTAGCGATAGTTTCTATGTTTAGTAGTAGGCTGTGAACGATTCCATCCGGACGGAATAGTTCATAGTTCGTTGGTCGAAGTTTTTTGATAGTTCGTTTGATTTTCTCGGGCTCCAGCGGCAAAATGGGAAGCATCAACCATCAGTGCTAATGGTTCTGTGGCATCAGGGTAGAACAAATGTACAGCTTCCGCGAGACATTGTTTGCATGTGTGAAATGACCGCTGCGTATGCTCATCCCAGGCTATCTCCCTACACGCTAAGATGAGAATACCTAAAAATCGTTAAAAAGTAACGATAATCGCTCAAAAGTGCACATACCCAAATTATGCGTAAACACAGATTACCTCATATTGGGTAATGGTATTGAAAGCAGATTAACGTTAAAAATAACCGTTTTTTTTATCGTTACTTTTTACTGAAAATTAGGTATAATTTTGTAGTTATATTTTACAGAATGTTTCAAAATAGACAATTTAACAATTTATACATTCGGATAAGTATTTAAATTTCGGAACTTATAGAGAAACAAAATTTAATGTTCAAACGTATAAAAATCTCAGTTATTTTATTCTGTATTCAAGAAATAAGTATCAATAAAGTATGGAGGAATCCATGTAAAGCTTAAGTGAGGTTAAACATCAAAGTATCAAAAACTGAAATTGATAATAACTTTCTGGCTATTTTTCAAACTGTATGGAATTGGTCAGTATCATCATTATCAACGATTATCTACTCTTTTTTATCAACAATTACTCTGCTTGAACAGCTCGAAAAAGAATTTTTCAAGAGCGCCATCAACGACGTTTAACCTCTTTTTTGCGTTACCTGGATTCCTTCAATACTGATATATTTTTTCTGCATCAACCCAACATTTTGGGTTCACACACGTTCCTTTTTTTTTTTTTTTGCTCCGGAGTGAAGCCGAATTGCACTTCGGGATTCTCGTCGGAGCTAGAATCTAAAAAAAAGAATGCAAAAGTTATTGCTTCAAATATTGGATTAATTAGAAAAATAATTACGTTTTCGCTTAGAAAAATATGGCGACCGCGTTGCTTCATTGTTGAAAATTTATTCAATTTTGGGTAAATAATAACGTCCAATAATGACAAATGAACATTACTCAAATATCAGTAAAAATGACTGTTAATTATCGTTTAATTTTACCGATATTTTGGGTATTGTCAACAATAACCAATTTTAGGTAAAATAAATACCTAATTTTAGGTATTCTCATCTTAGCGTGTAGAGTCGTTTTTACGATTGTCGAGAATAAGCTTCCGAAGGACTTCTTGAGGTTTCACTGCGTGTGGAATGAATCGCTTGTACACATTCATCAATGCGAGGAAGCGTCGCAGGTCCTTGACCGTCGTAGGTGTAGTGAAATTCACCACAGCCTCATCTCGTGACGGTATTGGCCGAATGCCATCTTTGTTAACAAGGTAGCCAAGAAACTCAACTTCCGGTGAAAAAAATGTACACTTTTCTAAAGGGCGAACACGAAATTATTGCGTCACATTCAACAGGGCATAACTTTTTTACCATTGGTAAAAATCAACCAAATTTTGCACACTTTCTCATTGATGTGTATTGTTTACATGCTGTCAAACTCGAAGTCGTGTTTTTCGATTCAACGAAAATGGAGGTGAACCAACGCGAGTCGAGAGAACAAATTCTTTCCAAACACCTGGAATTTCCTGACCTGCCGCACCGGCAGTTGGGAAAAATGTTGAACATTCACCATTCAACCGTCTCCAGAGTGTTGAAGCGGTTCCAGGAGCGGTTGACGTTGGACCACGGCAAAGGAGCTGGAAGAAAACCGGGACCGGAGAACAAAAAGACGGAGGGAAAGGTGAAGCGGATGATTAAAGCAAATTTCAACGTCTCAAGCCGTGATTTGGCTAAAAAGATCGGCATGTCGCAGAGCTACGTCCAGAATGCAAAGAAGAGAGCTGGACTACATACATACAAGGTACAGAACTTCCCAAACCGCGATGAGCGGCAACAATCGACGGCTAAAACTCGGGCACGGAAGCTCTACGAGAAGATGCTGACAAAATATGGCTGCTGTGTGATGGACGACGAAACGTATATAAAAGCCGATTTTAAGCAAATTCTTGGGTTGGAGTTTTTCACCGGCAAGAGCAAGTTCTATGTGGACGACAAATTTAAGAAGAAGAAAATGTCGAAGTTCGCCTCCAAATATCTCATTTGGCAGGCCATCTGCTCTTGCGGACTGAGGAGTGAGCCTTTCGTGACAAAGGGCACAGTAAATGGCGAGATCTACAAATCTGAGTGCCTAGAGAAGCGCCTTTTGCCGTTCTTGCAGCAGCACGACGGAGCTCCGCTATTTTGGCCAGATTTGGCATCATGCCACTATTCTAAAAGTGTCCTGGAGTGGTATGAGGCCAATTCTGTCCATTTTGTTCCAAAGGACATGAATCCGCCAAACTGTCCGGAGCTGCGCCCGGTGGAGCAGTACTGGGCAATGATGAAGCGGGAACTTCGGAAGAGCAAGAAGACAGTCAAAGACGAGAAGGACATGTTAAGAAAATGGAAAAAAAACTGAGAAACTGGTACCGGATGACACTGTAAAGACTTTGATGGAGGGCATCAAGCGAAAATGCGTTCAATTTTACACTCAAGGCTCCATCGAATAACTTTTCTTTTGATTTTTGAAGTAAATATATGTATAAAACTACCCTAAAATTTTGGTTTGATTCTTAACATTATAAGAAAAATGGCATGACATTTTCGGTTCGCAATAATTTCGTGTTCGCCCTTTATGTTGCTAACGCGGCCATTATCTCTAAGTCGTTCTAGGACGATTTTCAGGTTGCTTTGATGTTCTTCTTCGTTCGGCGATGCCGCACAAATGTCGTCGATGAAAACAACAACAAATGCTAGATCTCCGTAAAGCTTGTTCATGAACCACTGAAACGTTTGACTTGCGTTGCAAAGTCCGAACGGCATGCGAAGGAATTCGAACAAGCCAAAAGCTGTTATATCAGCTGTCTTCGGAACGTCCGCACACTCAACTGGGATATTGTAATAGGCTCTGACCAAGTCTAGAGTAGTGAAGACAGTCTTACCTTGGAATCTGTTGAGCAGATCGTGGACGTGGGGAACTGGATATCTATCCGGAACGGTGACCTTATTCAAACGACGGTAATCGCCAACGAATCGCCATTCACCGTTTTTCTTTGGAACGCAGTGGAGAAGACTGGCCCAGCTGCTACTGGACGGTCGACAGATACCCATTTCGCACATAGCTTGAAACTCCTCTTGTGTAGCTTTTTCTCCTTCAGGATGTATTCGACGAGCCTTTGACGCAACTGGTGGACCGTGTGTAACAATATGGTGGGTCACATCATGCTTTACCTCTTGCCGAATCGATGATGGGACCAGAATCTCTCGGTAATCATCTAAGAGGTCGCGATATGGGTGCTGACAATCTACCGCTTTGACACCGTGGATGACTGCTGGCGTTAAACAGCCAACAGTTCGAAGTTTGGTTGTTCCATCGGTTAGTTGCCGATGTTTTAAATCTACCAGCAGTCCAAAATGCGCAAGGAGATCTGCGCCGATGATTGCTCCACTCACATCGGCTACGATAAAACGCCATGTGGAGCGGCGTCGGAGTCCGAGGTCCTTACCTTACCTTATCAATCAGACTAAAGCCGGTGTGGCCTCTGCTGTACACAGAAGTTGTTTCCATTGTAATCGGTCCATGGCTGTTCCTCGCCAGCCTCGCTGTCTGCGGAGGGTCCGCAGGTCGCCTTCTACTTGATCGATCCACCTTGCTCGTTGCGCGCCTCTTCTTCTTGTACCTGTCGGTTCGTTTTCGAGAACCATTTTCACAGGGCTGTCGTCCGACATTACGACATGCCCAGCCCATCGTGGTCGACCGATTTTTGCGATGTGTACGATGGGAGGTTCTCCCAGCAACTGTTGCAATTCGTGGTTCATTCGCCTCCTCCACGTTCCGTCGGAGTCCGAGGTCCACATAGATGAATTTGCTTGCGTAAGTGTTGATTTTCGTCCCGTCAGCAGCATGTAATGAGAAAGGAATGGTTCCTCTTTGCTTGTCGCTCCGCGATGCAGGAATTATTGAAACGTCCGAGCCTGTGTCGATGAGGAATCTGGTACCGCTGGTTTTATCAAATAGAACAAGACGTCGACTTTCGAAATCACAGCCCACCTGTGCCGACTCAGGAAGGCGCGAACCTAGTTTTTTTTTTGGCAATTGAAACTGCAAGGTGTCCGGCAGTGCTCAGCTCGACCACCGTATTTGCGGTGGTACCAACAAATCGTATCTTCTCCTGTAGTGCTTGGTCTGGATGACGAACGACTTCGAGTTCGACTGAGCCTGGCCGTCAGCGCATCTATCTCTCCTTTGAGGCTACTGCAATCGAGCGGTGATGGGCCGGGTGTAGGTACGGAGCAGCTAGCGATGTTCGACGAAGGATAATCCAACATTCGGTCGGCCATTTCAGCCAACTTGGTGAGGCTGCCATCGCTGATGGACAAAATCGCACGGGCGTGGATTACGATTCGGTATACGCTAAAGAAAAAGTGTTTTCATGATGCTTTCATCCATGTTCAGGCCGGTAGCGATTTCCTGCATACGAGCGGGGAGATGCGATGGCCAGAGATCGCCCAGATCGCTTGATCCTAGCAGCTGCTCGATACGAGCTTGTGGCGATAATGCAAAAAGAGCGATGAGCCGGTCTTTGACTTCCTTGTATTTGTTGATTTCCGGCGGCGTGTTGACCAGATCCGAAATGTGACAAATGACACTCTGGTCGATCTTGGTGACGATATGCCAGAACTTTGCTTCATCCTGTGTGATCCGGGCCAGGTGAAACTGAGCGAACCACATGTTCAGATCATTTTTCCAAAAATCTGGAAGCTTCACGGAAACGGCGGCTGCCAACTCAGCTCCCAGATTAGGTTCAACCATTTTGGGGTTAGAAGTAGCGCGGCAAAAAACTTTCGGAAATCGGAATGTTCGTGACGTTCCCGGTACGTAATCGGAGCGGAAATCACGTCGGGGTCACCAAATGTGGGAACCGAACACAGATCGATAGGAAATTAACGCGTTTACGGATAATAAAACTAAATAATAGATAAAAATACACGTGTTAGAGTTTCTGCTTTTCTTTTTCTGACTGACGTTTTCTCTCGGAGACGCGCTTCATGGTGACCATGAAAATGCGTCGCCACAGTGCTTTCCGTCTAACGTTCCTACACAATTGGAAAACTGCCATTTTCTTCAAAATCACGAAAAATTGACAGCCAATCCTCTTGTGGATAATAAACGTATATTAAATAAAGCTCTCATTTCAATTTCATTTAATTTTTGCCGCTCTAACCACCGGTATTGATTATTTGAAACCTCAAAGCGATGAATTAAACCGATTTCCCTGAACTTCTCCTTGGAACTTCCCTGAACTTCTCTTAGGAACTTCCCTGAACTTCTCTGAAGAATTTCCTAAAAGTTCTCTGAAGAAAATCCCCGAAGATCTCTGAAGAACTTTCCTGATGTTTTTGTGCAGAATTCCACCAAAGTTCTCTGAAGAATATCCCTGAATTTATGTGAAGAACTTCCCTGAAATGCCTCTGAAGAACTTCCCTGAAATGACCTTCCTAAAATTTCCCTGACCTTCCTAGAATTTCCCTGAAGTTCTCTAAAGAACTTTTCAGAAGTTCTCTGAAGAACTTCCCCAAATTTCTCTGCAGAACTTCATCGAAGTTTTCTGAAGAACATCTCCGAAGTTCTCTGAAAAACATCCCCGAAATTCTCTGAAGAAATTCCCTGACCTTTTATAAAGAACTACCCTGAATTTCTGTGAAAAACTTCCCTGAAGTTCCTCTGAAGAACTTCCCTGTAGTTTCTCTGAAGAACTTCCCTGAACTTTTATTAAGAACTTCTCTGAATTTATGTAAAGAACTTCCCTGAAGTTCCTCTGAAGAACTTCCCTGTAGTTTCTCTGAAAAACTTGCCAGAAATTCTTCTGAAGAACTTCCCTGACATTGCTTTCCAAAAATTCTGTTAAGAATTTCCCTGAACTTCTCTGAAAAATTATCTGAAGTTCTCTTAAGAACTTGTCTGAATTTCTCTCAAGAACTTTCCTGAAATTCCTCTGAAGAACTTTTCTGAAGTTTCTCTGAAGCACTTCCTCTGAAGAACTTCCCTGATATTACTTTCCTGAAATTCTGTGAAGAAGTTTCCCAAACTTCTCTAAAGAATTATCTGAAGTTCTCTGAACAACTTCCTTGAACTCCTCTGAAGAAATTCTCCGGACTTTTCTGATAAACTTCCCGATATTTCTCTGAAGAACTTCCCTGACTTCTCTAATGAACCTCCCCGAATTTCTCTAAAGAACTTCCATTAACTTCTCTGAAGAACTCCTCTGAGCTTCTCAAAAGAATTTCACTGAACTAGTGATCCGGATCTTCATAACCCAGCTCCTTCAGCAGATTAGCTTAAATTGTCTAGCCTTCAATACGAGCAATCCACGATTTTGTCCAGACTTTGTGCGTTTTTCGTTTTATCCGCCTTTTCAATTTGATGTACGCAGTAACTGCAGCAATGTTTCATTCTTTGTCCAGAGCTGGCACATGATCACTTTTTTTTTTTTTTTTAAAAGCTCGCTACTGAATATATGCGGTCACAAAGCAAATCAATCGTGTGTACACCGGAAAAAAGCTAAGTGATAGCGCTGCGGCAAAGATTTCTACTACATAGATTCTATTACTTCATGGCTCATATTTTTGCAAAACCGTTTCTCGAATCTCATAGAACTATGAAATAGATATCTATAACGACTATATCATAGTAAACTATAGCAAAGATATCAAGCGCCGTGTGGCGGCACCTTAAATGTGGAACTGGTCAAACGGTGAAGAAGGACCTATGCAAGGTGGACATTGTTATACGGAAGCCTCAGTCGAGGCCGGCCGTGTCTGAGCGGAAGGGAATCACTCAGAAGAACCAACTGCTGTTCGAAAACAATTTTCCGGCTAACCGCGATGTCGTGGTAATAATGTATGACGAGACCTACTTGACACTGCCAGGGGACCGGAAAGTTTGCAGCCCCGCACCGAGGAGGTAAACGTTGACGTCAAATATATTGCCCACACCAAGTCCCCGAAGAAAGTCCTTCTGTGGTTGACGATCAGCGAGAAGGGAATGTCCAGGCCACTGTTCTTCCCTTTGGGGCTTGCGGTGAATGTGTTGCCGCCTTCATCAAGAAGTATCACGCGAAGAGGAGGTAGTCTTTTGGCCGGACCTGGCCTCGGCCCTTCATGCCAAGCGATCACTGGCGGCGATGGACCAGCTGAAGATAAAAAAAGACTTTCAATGCATACGTTGTTATTGAAAAGACAAAGTTACCGGTGATGCACCAAACAGCACGAATCAAATTTTCTTTCAAGTTTTCAAGGGCATTTCGGCTTGTTTTCAAAGAATTGCTTTTGGTTTTTACACATCTGTCTTTTGTTTTATTACTGAATTTCTACATTTACAGTTTGCTTGAGTTCCGTTTTTTTTTTATTTATCATTATTTCGGTCGGTCGTTTGTTGAAGGATGGGTTGCTTTGATTTCCGCCCTCTTGCATTATGCTAGAACCCTTGCAATCTTGAGAGGGATGATTATTATTTCAGCAGAATGGCGCCCCCCCACTCACTGTTATCTAGCAGTATTGTTAGGAAGTTTGTTTGGCTCTTTTTGTGTGTTCTGCAAATATCGTGTGTTTTATATTTCTACATTGAGCTTTGACTTGTTTGTTGGTTAGCTTGTTAGTTTGTTTCGCAAATAATTAAGTTAGGAGCAACCCTGCGTTGTTTGTTTACATAAGTTGGTTTTTGTTTTGAATATATGTGTGGAACGAATTAGTGAAGTTTTGAACTGGTTTTAACTCTCGAGTTAGTAAGTTTCTCCTCTCACTAAGCTTCTGTTTCAAATTTTTGTTTGTTATATTGTGATAGAGAAGGAGTTGAAAATAAGTTGTTTTGTTTACTTAAATGTCTTTTGTTTACGTGTGTTTGTTTGTGTTTGAGTAAGTAATTGGTTTGTTCTTATCTCCTAAGTGGGTATTGTTTTTTTTTCACTACTTCGAATGCTCGGCACTCTCCAGCCTCATACTTTCAATCTCATTCACATTCATTCGCTCATCATCAGACTTGTCAAAAGTTAAGAAATTCAATAAAGAACGAAGCGCAAAAATGGTCGCTGAAGGAAAATGTCGAGACTCTTAACCTCACGCAATTCCAAACGCAAAGTTCACTCAGGAAAATTTCCCGGAAAAACAGCGAGGTTACCGATTCTCGACATTTCGCAATGCTGCTGCCTTAAACAGTAGTAATATTAATAATAATAAGGACGATAACCAAACAAGAAGCCTTCTTCGTTACTTTCTCTACTAAATAAAAGCTGTCAAACAAGAATTTGCTGTTGTTGCCAATTTAAAAGCTAAATAGATAACAATTGCTAAATAAATCGTTCTCGCTTGTTCCTAGATTCTAGTAATAATCAAACTTTAGCCCGCTTTAAATAATATACCGCGCGGGACATCTCCCCGTTTCGAATCCCTCCTTCGAGTGCATCCGACCGCAAACAAACTAATCAATATGGCGTACGTTTTCTGGTTGTTTCTAACCTTAACTTTCGTGCATTTTTTTTTAGATAAATAGTTTGTGATGTTCCTTTCCCCTGCTTTGTATTCAGACAAACAACTCATGCTGCATGGAAACCATTAGCAAAGATCGCCAACCGGATAGGAAAGTGTGGTTATGTGAGCTTCACTGCGGCCCATGTCGACCGCGATCGGGAGCGAAGCTCATTTTCCGGTTGCTCGCAAACATCGTAATACTGTTTTTCTCTAGCTTGTTTGCTTTATTTGTTTACGTTTGTCAAATGTTCGCTTGTTTTGGAATCCGTTTATAAAATTTTGGGAAGTTGTTCTTAAGTGGAAAACTGATGCAAAAATATGGTTGCTTCCTTACGCTAATCTTGCACATGGTCGTCACAATTACTTAAAAAATATGAACAATACTCTTTGACAGTGTTAATCTGTTCAACGTTGACACAAAACACATTCAAAATGTCCTGCCTGCGTCGCGCCCATGCCTGCGCTTACTTGTTGTGATGGTGGCTGTGATGCTGCTGCTGACGCCGCTGGGTGTGCTTGCAATGGTCGGCCCGACGCAGCACTTCCGCGTAGGATAGATCCAGCTTCTTGAGTTTGTGCAGATCCTGGCTGGCGGAGGAGGGCTTAAATTGGACCACATCGCCGTTTTCGTCCACAAGGTCGGCAAAACGGTTGCTGGCACTTCCAGCAGTGCTGACGTTACGGTTGACACTGCTGCTGCTGGTGCTGCCACCGGTGGTCGAATTGCGAAGGCTCTGGCCATTGCGTTGCGAGGTGTTTGGCGTTGGCGAGTTAACGCTACGGTTGTAGATGGTCATCGAGTTTCCGTTCCATTCGCTGGCCACTGCCGTTGTTGTGGAAGCGCTGACTGTGGAGGAGTTACCAGTCGGGCTGCCCAGTGGTTCATTCGGGTTCCACGGGCGGAACGAGCTGCGTCCCTTTTTGCCAGTGCTGGCGTACACCCGCGGAGGAGTTGGAAGCGCAATAGGCGAATCCGAACGATCCATGCTGTCCGATCCCGAGCCACGGTTGCGACGGCGGCGAGACTTCTTCTTGTTGACACCCACTGCAACACTGAGGTATTCCAACGGTTGACGCTTGTATGGAGTTAAAATGCGTCCATCGGGCAGTGCAGCGACACCTACCGGTGGCTTATTCTCTTGCTCGCCGTGCTTCTCAGCGTACTTGGCTTGCTTCTCTATCTTCTTTCTCTCCGACTTGGTAATGCATTCGGACATGGCAAACGACTGTTCGGAAACGGCCGATGAAATTACACTCTGCGTATCGTCTCCGAACTCACTCGGAGGTTCCTCATTTGCCGGAGTCACCGGTGGAACCTTTGGAGCCGTCACCGCCTTCGAAGCCGGCGGAATCTGATCATCCAACAGCGGGAGTTGTTCCCCCTCATCTCGGTTATCCGCAGCCTTCTTCAGGAT
The DNA here is from genome assembly GCA_024533555.2 of Aedes koreicus. Taxonomy (NCBI): domain Eukaryota; kingdom Metazoa; phylum Arthropoda; class Insecta; order Diptera; family Culicidae; genus Aedes; species Aedes koreicus. The sequence continues at coordinate 25,158 of JAHHFK020000856.1, read as the reverse complement.
TGTGAAAATCTCACGGAACAAGTCCCGGTGCGACGGGCTGAACCGGAATCTTGAGTCGATCACCGTCTGGTCCTCGTAGATACTGAACTTACAATCCTCTCCATCCGCGATCGTGCACAAAAAGTTCCTCGGACGTTCGTCCGTCTGCGTAGCCTTGTTGCTAATTTCGTCCGAAAAGCCGGAGCTGGTCGTTTCTGCTTCGGAAAAGTCCGTCGGAGTACGCAGCCCAATCTTCCGCCGCGTACCGTTGCTGCTCTGATCGTCCTTCTTGCTACCGTCCTCGTCCGTGAACTTGGTATTCAGCGAACTGAAATCACCAGAACCGAGCTCTTCGTGTTGGTGGTGATGAATATGGTGGTGGTGCTGAGGAGCTCCGTCCTGAGGCTGCTGAGCAGCCGAAACCGCATTCGGTGGCAATCCGCCACCCGTTCCCGTACCGACGCCGCTCGGTTTGCGCGTCACCGAATTCCTCTGGACCTCCAGTAGTGCCTCATACTTCTCCACCAACTCCCGGTATGGATTGTTTGAACTAGTGCCCGACAAATCCAGGGTATCTGGCTTAGGAGAAGAAGTCTGCAAAGAAAGTGAGGTTAGTTTCTCGCCACACAGCACCGAACGGTCGCAACTATTGATACAGATAGAGAGATATATATATATAGATATAGCGAGAGAGATATATAATGACAGAAGCGCTGCTGCTGGATTCGGCTTTGTTTACAATTCTACATTAGGGAGCAAAATAAATAACGTTTGTACAAATGTGTGTAAAAAGATTCTATTTCAGGCAAGTTACAACCAAGCTTTAAAATTATTATTAGTAAACTGGGTTTCTAACTACTTAAGTACATCGAATGTCTTTTTCAAATGTCTGTACAGGAAAAAAAATAATCTACAGTAAAAACAACTACTCCGGAATACAGTTAAAAATATCACATTAGTTTGTTCCGCAGTTTTCCATTCCGAAATGTATTTCCATTTCCTAAATAGCAATAAATAAGTTAGTAAGTACCAACACTTCAGCTCGCTCCACTGAACTACTTTTAATTTGAACTTGAAGGTTAGGAAATGCATTTTTCGCTTTGACTAATCAACATTCAGTTTTGGCACTTGTCGCGTCACTTTCCACTCCATCAAAGTAGGCATGCCTCTAGCCCGCCATGATATTTGTTTCTTTTTTTTTTAGAATGAATTATTGTTGTTTCTTTTTCGCTACCAAATAGATTTAGAGAGATAGGATAAAATCTATGATAATAAACCGAAAAACTAACGAAAACAAGAAGTGGGGAAAAAATATGTCGTATTTACATAAAATTCAACTGATCGTAGCTTGGCACACTGATCAACCGGTAGATGAGCAGGGCCGGCCACTGGAACAACTTGAGTATCCACTTGATAATGGTAAACCGGCGCACCAGGGCGAGCCACAGTTCAAGCAACAGTTTGATTAGATTGACCGGCAACTCATGCAGGTATTTGGTCGAGTGTGCACAGATCGAACAGTACCGGGCCTACAACGGGAGGGAGAAAAGAGATAAAAAAGAAAAACAAAACAAAAATAAAAGAAAGAACGACAACGAACGGAACGAGAACAACAACAAACGAAGCAAAACAAAAACACAACATCGAAACTAGCGATGTACGTTTCGGAAAGAAGGAGAGAGAGAGTGAGAGCTTTTGAAAGTCTTGCCAAATGAGCGAAAGGTGTTTACACACTATGATAGACATAGAAAGAGCAGTTGAAAGAGAATGCCACTCAAAACAAAACAAAAAGAAAAACACATAATTAGAACAGGAAAGAACGGAAAAGGAAGAATAGGCCTTTTGGGCAAGCTGATTTTAGAGTGCTGCGTACACTGTCAACCAAAGAGGGGGAAAATAGGAAGGATAGGAAAGTCCAGAACCATTGCTTTTCATCAGTGTATCATTCGAGTGAGCTTTGCATGAGAGGTGGTGGAATGAAGTTTACATGTGTGTGTGTTTAAAGATTGTTCTACTTGAGAAAAGTTGGCTGTTCAAGAAATTTTTCGATGTGCTCCACTGGTATGTGGTGGTTGGAGTGTGGTTACTGGTTACGTGATGTTTTGTTAAACAAAAATCTAATTGGGATTTGATCGCAAATTCATTGAATTTTGTCTGAGCCATTGTTTGCGACGGTTAAAACAATTATATTCCAGTTAGGGTTGCATTATAACAAAATAAGTTTTTGAAAATTTAATAGAGAAGATGAGAGTAATTTTCATGAAAATCAAGATTTCTTGCATTCTCAAAACTTGAATTTTGGCTCCTCCCTGCGAATGTTGGGTTTGAATTTAATGGAATCAAACTCCCTGAATCTATTGACTGACTGACTGACTGACTGACTGACTGACTGACTGACTGACTGACTGACTGACTGACTGACTGACTGACTGACTGACTGACTGACTGACTGACTGACTGACTGACTGACTGACTGACTGACTGACTGACTGACTGACTGACTGACTGACTGACTGACTGACTGACTGACTGACTGACTGACTGACTGACTGACTGACTGACTGACTGACTGACTGACTGACTGACTGACTGACTGACTGACTGACTGACTGACTGACTGACTGACTGACTGACTGACTGACTGACTGACTGACTGACTGACTGACTGACTGACTGACTGACTGACTGACTGACTGACTGACTGACTGACTGACTGACTGACTGACTGACTGACTGACTGACTGACTGACTGACTGACTGACTGACTGACTGACTGACTGACTGACTGACTGACTGACTGACTGACTGACTGACTGACTGACTGACTGACTGACTGACTGACTGACTGACTGACTGACTGACTGACTGACTGACTGACTGACTGACTGACTGACTGACTGACTGACTGACTGACTGACTGACTGACTGACTGACTGACTGACTGACTGACTGACTGACTGACTGACTGACTGACTGACTGACTGACTGACTGACTGACTGACTGACTGACTGACTGACTGACTGACTGACTGACTGACTGACTGACTGACTGACTGACTGACTGACTGACTGACTGACTGACTGACTGACTGACTGACTGACTGACTGACTGACTGACTGACTGACTGACTGACTGACTGACTGACTGACTGACTGACTGACTGACTGGACGGATTCAAGGAGGTTTCAATTTCAATTTTCATTAATATATAATACGTGCTTTCGTGAATTTAGAACTCAATATTCTCAAAAACTAGACGTGTTAAAGCTATTATGAGCTCATATTTGGATTTAGCAAGGCAAAATTCATAAAATCAATTAGGAAATGCTGCAAATCTGTAATTTATCCGTCTCAAGAGTTGCAAATGTTCAACGACCCGTTGAATTTGGATCACAAGCTCGGAGCAAGAAGGAAACCGGGAGCAGCATGTAGGAAGCTCCGTTAAGGGTTAAGGGTAATTTCAGAAGGTCAAGGCAAGAGCTGGATTACATGCAAACAAGGTTCAAAACTTCCCAAAACAACGATGAACGGCAGCAAACTGTAGCCTAGACCCGTGCTAGGAAGCTCTACACAGAGATGTTGACCACATACAGTTGCTGTGTATGGGACGACGAAACCTACCACAAATCTGACCTTCATCAAATGCCAGGACGGGAGCTTTAAACCGGTAAAGGTAAATTCAAAGTGGATTATCGTTTCAAATTACAAGTCAACGCTGAAAATTTTTATGTTCACCAATAAACAAGCAGGTGCCATTTTGGAGGCGGCCATGAGTAACAGCAATCTGGTTATAAATGTATAAAAAAAATCATTTTTTCAAACAATTCTAAATGCGTCGTTTGTCAATTTTACATTTTACAATCTGGAAGTGAATTGCAGTGCCCTTAGCCAAATGATATCGGTAATGTTTACATGCGGGTCTTATTGTATGCGAAAGTCACCTCGGAATGGGCGGGACTCTCCAGACATTCTGAAATGGGTTGCTGGATCTGCAGTAGAGCTATCACATTCTAGTTCCAGGATTAAAGTTGCTTTCAGCAATCCCATCAATGGTGAAATTTAAAAGCCTGAGTCCCTCCAAGAACGTCTTCTGCCATTTTTGGAGTAGCATAACGAAAAACCACTATTTTTAACCGAATTCAGCTTCATGCCACTATTCTTACAACGTGATGGAATGATATGAGACTAATTCGGTGCATTTTGTCCTCAAGGATATGAATCCGCCGAACTGCCTTGAACTACGTCAAACCGAAACTTACTGGCCCTTGCTGCAGCGGGAACTCAGAAAGTCCAAGGAGAATGTAAAGGGCGCAAATGACATACGTAGGAAGAGGATAAAAATGAGAAAAGGTACCGGTTACGACTAAACAAGCTCTTATGGACGACAGGAAGCGAAGGTGTCGAGAACAATAGCAAAAAACCTCTAATAAAGGGTGTTCCGATCAAAATTTTGTCAAACAGTAATGTGTGTGAGTCGAGCAAAGTTTTTATTAATAAGTCATTTTTTTTTCTTTTTCAAGTTCAGTTAATACAGAATACAGGAGAAATATTCAACTAAGCTTCCTTTTTACCGAATGCGAATTGCCGGGTCTTTCGCTTAACACCTGCCATTAGATTTTGTACAGTCTCCTTGTCCGTTTTATTCGCCGCAGAACGCCAGTTTGCCTTGAACTGTTTCTCGCTCACAACAGCTTTTTGAGTCGTCTTAAGGTTCCGCTTGACGTAGCCCAATATTGTTCGATTGGGCGGAGCTCTGGCGTGTTGGGAGGGTTCTTGTCCTTGGGCACCACTTGAACGTTGTTGGCAGCATACCACTCCATGGCCTTTCTTCCGTAATGGCAAGATGCCAAATCCGGACAGAATAGAACGGAACAATTGTCTTGCTTCAGGAAAGGCAGTAGCAGTTTTTGTAGGCACTCGCTCAGATAAATTTCCTGGTTGACGGTTCCGGTCGCAATGTAAACGTTGCTCTTCAAGCCACAGATGGCCTGCCACACCAGATTGCGTTTAAAAATGCTGGCCACTATTCTTCCGATCGCTGCGGCTTCCTGGGATCGGTTTCCTCTTGATTCCGGCTTCCCGGCAGTCGTCAGACGTTCTCCGAACACTTTTATAATATTCGTCACAGTTGATTTGGCAGAATTAAGTGACTTTGCCAAGTCGGCGTGAGATTTTGCTTATGCGCTTGCAAAATATTGATACGCTGCTCTTCTTGCTCCGACGCCATGTTGACAACTGAATAGAAAATGTCAAAAACAAATTAGAGTCGACAATCCGTACGCATACACCTACAAAATGAGGGGTGTTCATTTTTTTAATGCACGATTAAAAAAACTACGTCAAATTTGAGTCGACCAAGTTTTGACCGCTCCATCCTTTAGAACGGAAAACATAAACACTTACCAGCTCGCTAGGTGTAATTTTACTTCACTCGCTAACCCGCACTCTCCGCGCTTACTGCTTAACGCTTCTTATTTACCTCCCAGTAAGTTCCCTGTTCTCATTCTTCTTCAAAAATGAGGACAGAATCGAGCACATGACGGGAGGAATCTAATGCCCATCTTACAAAACAAGCTGTCTGACCAACAGGTATGGAGATGACCCAGATAAACCTCAATAATTGCGACACTGCCCAGCAACTGTTTCGGCAATGAACAAAGAGGTTGCAAAAATTGCAAAGACTTATCGGCTTTATCTTGATAGCGGCAGCTGGGTTGGCGATGGAAGAGGTGTCAAACCGTCCTGATAGGTAAAATCAGTGGAATCTTCATGTGTAGTTCCAATGAACCGCCCAAGATGGAAAATTGAACAGTTCCATCAGATGTAGGATGGGCTTACACTATAGCGCTGACTAAACTGGACTAAACCCGGTAGTCATAGAAGCATATTTCAATGCTTGGCAGAGGAATGTGACAGCAGATTATCAACGCAAGAGGGTATCGTCTACTGGAAGCTCTGGCAAAGCTGGATTGGCCAATGAAGCCACCACCAGCACTTTTTTCGAAGACAACCGTGACTCACTTATCGAAGTAACTTTCTGCAGTTCATCGCTCATGTCAAACATGAACTGCAGAGTATGTGCGCTATACTCTCATCGTGCCCATCAGCCATCGAATGACACTTCAAGTTGAAAGATGAGAACCCATGTACGGAGATGAAAGGCAAAGGATTACGAGAATGGTATCTTCGTTGAAGCTCTCCGTACGAACGAGCCCTCGAAACTAAACGCAGGCGGGAACCAACCAATCAACGGCAGCCAGTATAGAAGATAAGCAACCCAACGAGTCAACGACACCTGCTGAAAGTTGCCCAGACAAACTGAAGGTTATCGTTGATGGACTCTCTCCGGAGCATAGCCCAACTAGGTGGCCACCTACACCGTGTGACGAGGTAGGAGAAGATAATGCAGACGATGTTCAAAAGCGACGAAGCATTTGCGCTTGCACTTTGGCGATCCAGGTGGAAAGTTGGCGAGATATTCTGACATGGACTGGGTCGGAGATGTCCGAACATGCAAGTCAACGACAGGCGTTGTTTTTATATATGCGGGTGCGGCCGTATAGCTGCTGCGTAGCTCTGTCACTCATGAGGTCCGAGTACGTTGCGTTAAGCGAAGGATGTCAAGATGCGGTATGGCGTCGGAGGCTTTTGGAAGAATTCGGCGATAACCAGTGTTCTGGGACGGACTTACTAGTGGGCCTTTCACTTAAAAAAAACTCCACGTTGTTTTCTGCCTGAAAACTGTTATCAAACTGATTTTTCCGTGACTGTTGCAGGTTTACTGCTGGAGTTGGATTAGCTCTGTATTGCGCTTGAGGAACGGAGGGATGGGCACTAGCAGCAGCCGAGGGCGACCGCAATTTGACGAACTTCCGAAATGTAACATGGTGTGGTGTTTTCGCCCACAGCGGGAACATGAGCCTCTAAAGCAATCCTCGTAGAAATGACCACTGGCTAAACAGCTTCTGCACAGTCTCCTTCTGCTGATCTCCTCAGTACGTTGAGGTACAGTCATGTAAAATCATGCACAGTAAATTATGCGAGTCTCCGCAAAACAAGTATCGACGCTCAAATTGGGACGATGTGTGAACCGATGATGATCGTCGCTTGTCGACGTCGTGGGTTTTTGCTAGAGTAATTGATTACTGCACTACATATTGATTCCTCAAGAACTGCATCAGATCGTTGAACTTGGGCACATCTTCGCAATTGTGACAAGTCTTCCAAGGGCGAAGAGTCATTGTATCGAGGCGAGATCAAACCATGTAGGGAAACTGCCCCCATATTAATCTCATTGTTCCTATATTCATCCTACGATGAATCAAACAATTGAGAAGTTGAAGGATCGGTTTCCTTTTCTAATAATGTTTGCTCACGTTAAATAACTAAGACAAACATTACTAACTAATCCTGTCACGTGTATATCATTTTTTTTTTCTTCCCTACGCCAATATGGTCGACCATTTAGCTGTTTGCTCCCCAATCGTACTCAACATCAACACATTTTTAAGCCCTCTGCTCTTCCCTTCCTAATCGGTCCGACAGCAAACAACGCATCTAGATGGGCCTTCACGATGAACTTCTTATTTTCATATTTCTCCAACAGCTGCCTCGAGGCCACCTCATAGTTGTCTCTCGTCAATTCCACCGAGTTCAGTTCCTGGAATGCTTCTCCACTTGTCGACCTTGACGACCGCAAATAGGTGAATTTATCAACCGCAGCTAACTGTTGATTGTTGTGGATGAGGCTTCGAAAGGTATCCCGAAAGCTGGTCCAATCTTGTATCCTTCCACTGAAGCTCGGCAACTTGATATCGGGCAGCTTCACTCGGGAAAATGGCTGCACTTTTGCTACCACCTGACTCTCCGGGGTTTTCAGATTCTCCTTTTTTAGGACGCAACTGGAAGAGCGCGGATTTAATTTCTAAGTATTGCTCCTGAACATAGTAGAGAAGCCCTTCAAACTTCTTTTCTCGGCGTCCTTTTTCCGCCCGAATATTTTCCGAAACATTAACTTCTCCAGCACCATCTTCGTCATCATAATGCATCTCAATTTTCCGGCGAACATTATAGAACTTCTTCATCGTCTCTTCAAGGGTCTCCAAACGTACATCAATGTGGGGTTCATGCTTCCACTTATGGAAGCCTTGGACGAAACGCGCAAGTTCATTGATGGCCCGATCAACTGCTTCTCCTGCTTTATCAGCTCATTGACTCACCAGGGGTGACATTACGCATTTCGATACGAGTATTATTTTTTCGTTTCGACCACATTACCGCCATTACCGATTTCGATTCGAGCTCGAAACGAGTGAAACGCGTAGGGTAGTACTAGATCTTCGAGTAAAAATTGGTATTGCGTAACAATAAGTTCGAGCATTTTTGCACTACAAATATCTCGTAAAGCAGAAGTTGTTCGTCGCACTCATAAGTGCAATCATAGCCTCAATAAGATCGTGAAATTTAAAAGCAAACACGAATTTGATTGCACAAATAATCGGTAAAATGTAGGCATGTACCCATATGTAAGTACAAATATAATGTTTTAATTGAATTTAATCATTAATTATAGTTCATTTTAGGTCTACGGAATCACCACGAAATGCGTTCAGCATCAACTCCTCCCAAGTGGAAAACTTTACGGAATTCATGGAAGAAAACCAAGACCTTACGCGGGGTATGTTAAAAACTCCCGATGCCAAAAAAAAAAAACTCCCACCGATTGTGGGATCATTTGAGAAATGCGCTCAACGAACGAGGTCCTTCAGGGATCTTCTTTTGGGGATGTTCTACGAACTTCTTCTTCAGGGATGTTCTACGAACTTCAGGGAAGTTCAAAAAAACCTCATGGAAATTCAAGGAACTTGAACGAACTTCAGGGATGTTCTACGCACTTCAGGGAAGTTCAACGAGCCTCATGGATCTTCAATGAACTTCAGTGAAGTTCTACGAACTTCAAGGATGTTCTACGATCTTCAGGGAAGTTCAACAAATTTCATGGAAATTTCAGGAACTTCAACGAACTTCAGGGAATTTCAACAAACTTTAGGGAAGTTCAACAAATTTCATGGAAATTTAAGGAACATTAACGAACTTCAGGGATGTTCTACGAACTTCTGGAAGGTTCAACGAATATCAAACACAGATAAAAAGAAACATTTAATTTCTGCGTTATCTAATGCACATAAAGGGAATGCTAGATTCGGCAGAAATGAAAGGGATATTTCATGTAAATTTCGGTCAGATAACGCCTTAATGTAGTTTGTTGTACGGAAGATTGCTAACATTGTTGTATGGCGTATGAAATATTGCAAACAATCTCGTTGTTTACGCTTCCTTTGGCTTACAATTAAACAAAGGAAAATTTTACACGCCTGTTAAAATTCATAATTTTCTTCTGTGTAGAAATTCAATGAACTTTAGGGAAGTTCAACAAATTTCATGGAAATTTAGGGAGCTTCAACGAGCTTCAGGTAAGTTCAACAAACTTTAAGGAAAGTCTACAAATTTCACGGAAGTTCAACGAATTTCATAGAAATTCAATGAACTTCGGGGAAGTTCAACGAATTTCATGGAAAATCAAGAAAATTCAATAAATTCTTGGGATGTTCTAAAAACTTCAATGAACTTTAGAGAAGTTCAACAAACTTCTTGGAAATTCAATGAACTTCAGAGAAGTTCGACGAACCTCGTGGAAATTCAACGAACTTCTGGGAAGCTCAACGAAGTTCATTTAGATTTAATAGACTTTAGGGAATTTCAAAGAACTTCATAGAAATTTATGGAAATTCAACGAACTTGATGGATGTTCTACAAACTTCAGGGAAGCTCAACGGATTTCATGGAAGTTCAATAAACTTCAGGGACGTAAAAGAAACTTTATGGAAGTTAATTAAACTTGTTCATGAACTTCATGAAACTTCAAGAAAATTCAACGAACTGCATGGATATTCAATGAACCTCGTGGATATTCAATGAACCTCATTGAAAATCAACGAACTTCAAGGAAGTTCAACGATCTTCAGGAAAGTTCAATGAAATTCAGGAAAGTGATTCACTCACAGCGGAATAAACTAAACCACACTATTTCCCGCTTCTATCAGTCCCTTGGGGGACATTACTCCATTTTGACCGTGATGGGAAGTGAGTGACGATCAATACCAGTCAGTCACCCATGTTAGTCGTTTAAGTTTAAACCGTATTTTCTAAAACACAAAATGTTTTTTTTTTTATGAAATTTACATCCAATATCCATGTAACATAATATATAATATCCAATACAAACAGTCATCAATGCATTTTAAAACATGTGCAATCCGCCATTACCGTGCACGGAAAGCTGCCTAAAATGTCAACAATATTTAACACAAGCTGTAAAACTGATAGCATTCAAACGCGTCATAGTACTCGAAAACTTGAGCAAATTTTTATTTCACCTTTTGTCAGTAAAATATATAGTTTTAGCAATTAAATAAGTAACGAATCCAACAACTGAATCTCTGATTCTTACTGCTCTTAGGGAAGATCCATTAATTAAAGGGCGAACACGAAATTATTGCGACACATTCAACAGGGCATAACTTTTTTACCATTGGGTAAAAATCAACCAAATTTTGCACACTTTCTCATTGATGTGTATTGTTTACATGCTGTCAAACTCGAAGTCGTGTTTTTCGATTCAACGAAAATGGAGGTGAACCAACGCGAGTCGAGAGAACAAATTCTTTCCAAACACCTGGAATTTCCTGACCTGTCGCACCGGTAGTTGGGAAAAATGTTGAACATTCACCATTCAACCGTCTCCAGAGTGTTGAAGCGGTTCCAGGAGCGGTTGACGTTGGACCACGGCAAAAGAGCTGGAAGAAAACCGAGACCGGAGAACAAAAAGACGAAAGGAAAGGTGAAGCGGATGATTAGAGCAAATCCCAACGTCTCAAGCCGTGATTTGGCTAAAAAGATCGGCATGTCGCAGAGCTACGTCCAGAATGCAAAGAAGAGAGCTGGACTACATACATACAAGGTACAGAACTTCCCAAACCGCGATGAGCGGCAACAATCGACGGCTAAAACTCGGGCACGGAAGCTCTACGAGAATATGCTGACAAAATATGGCTGCTGTGTGATGGACGACGAAACGTATATAAAAGCCGATTTAAAGCAAATTCCGGGGTTGGAGTTTTTCACCGGCAAGAGCAAGTTCTATGTGGACGGCCAATTTAAGAAGAAGAAAATTTCGAAGTTCGCCTCCAAATATCTCATTTGGCAGGCCATCTGCTCTTGCGGACTGAGGAGTGAGCCTTTCGTGACAAAGGGCACAGTAAATGGCGAGATCTACAAATCTGAGTGCCTCGAGAAGCGCTTTTTGCCGTTCTTGCAGCAGCACGACAAAGCTCTGCTATTTTGGCCAGATTTGGCATCATGCCACTATTCTAAAAGTGTCCTGGAGTGGTATGAGGCCAATTCTGTCCATTTTGTTCCAAAGGACATGAATCCGCCAAACTGTCCGGAGCTGCGCCCGGTGGAGCAGTACTGGGCAATGATGAAGCGGGAACTTCGGAAGAGCAAGAAGACAGTCAAAGACGAGAAGGACATGTTAAGAAAATGGAAAAAAAAAACTGAGAAACTGGTACCGGATGACACTGTAAAGACTTTGATGGAGGGCATCAAGCGAAAATGCGTTCAATTTAACATTCAAGGCTCTATCGATTAACTTTTCTTATAAGTTTTGAAGTAAATATATGTTTAAGTTCGCCTCCAAAAATACCCTAAAACTTTGGTTTGATTCTAAACATTATAAGAAAATTGGCATGGCATTTTCGGTGTCGCAATAATTTCGTGTTCGCCCTTTAGGCCAACCAATGACAGGTACTCCTTAAGTTTGGACTCAATTAGTTCAATATCCTCCAAAGTCTCAGCAACAATGATAATGTCGTCAGCAAAGGCGATGATTAATGGAAGTTATATGTACCCCCCTCCTGGTTAAGCATCAAATTACTAATCGCATCAGCAACAGACTCAACAACTGCTTCCATCACTAAATTGAAAAGGTAAGGTGAAATAGGACAACCTTGTGTTATCCCACGTCGTCGTTCAAGGGGCTTGTGAGCTGCCGCTGCCCCAGTATCTGCTGCTGCTCCTCTCGTAGACCCTCGATCGGTTGATGAGATGCTGTGAAACACCTTTTCCTAGAACGTTTCAAAACAAGATTTGTAAATGAGCGTAAACATGTAAACAACAGTTACCTCTCAAAATATCCGGCAGAGACATCAACGAAACACGATCACAAGTCTTTTCAATATCAAGGGACATAATTATCAGCGGCTTGCCTTCATTCCAGCTCTCCTGCATGACCCGTTGCAACACATACAGGGTGCGGCAGAAAATAATGCGAAAATGTTCAAACTTGAGTATTGGGTTAATTCGTGTAGCTAGTGACTAATTTCTGTCGAAAGTGTATTTGTTTATGTTTACTTTCAAGTGCCGCATCCAAACATTCTATTTATTTTATTGCCAAATTCCTCAAAGTGTTCGCGAAAAGAGTGATCACCAGTTTGTTGCTCGCCCAGAAGAAACCGAAAGAGATTGCCAAGGTGGTGGGGTGCCATTTGGCAACAGTTTACCGCATATAAGCATCCACTGCAGGATGGTCCCTTTGTAACGTGAATCCGGAGAGAGCGGACGTCCGCGCTTTACCTGCTACGCGAAACGTGATCAAATCGGTCCGTGCAAAAATTAGTCTTAACCCGGTGCGTTCCATAAGAAAACTTGCAAAGGAAGCCAATATTTCAGAGAAATCCATGCGGAGAATCATCAAAGAAGATCTGCGCGCATCTTCCAGAGCCAGAGTGAAACGCCACTTGATTACGGACCGAGTCAAGGAACTTTGAGTGACTCGTTCCAAGAGATTAACTTCTCTTGTTGAAGAAGGAAAAAAAATGATAATCCTGTTCTCCGACGAAAAGCTTTTCAGCATCGATGCTGTGGCCAACAGCCGCACGGACCGGTTCATTTCACCGCGGAAAATGGAGAGCGTTCCGGAAAAAGTGAAATTCAAATTTCAAACCAAACATCCGGCTGGTGTCATGATGTATGGCTTAGTGGCGTCCAACGGTTTAGAAAATGCCTTTTGTTTTCATTGATGCTGGAGTTAAAATCAATACCCAAGTGTAAATCAGTATTTTAAAGGACCAAGTGTTTCGCTGGAGTGAAGGCCAACTTCTCCGAGGATCAAAAACGTTGTCCTACAGCAGGATAGAGCGCCGTGGCACACGTCCAATCGGGCCAAACAATGGATTATACGATAACATGAAGTTTTGGCCGAAGGAGTTTTTGGCCCCCTAAAAAAACGACGTTCAGATCTTAATCCGTTGGATTATTCGATTTGAGCATATGTTCCAGCTTACGAGCCTGCAAAACATCACACCCTAGTGTGAAAAGCCAGCAAGTCAACCATAACATGCTCGCAGCAGTCAATGTAGGATGACTACGTCTTAAAGGCGTACTCTGGCTTCCGGCAATCGGCTCGAGGATGCTGTTAATAAAAATTGAGGACTTGCAGTGAATAATTTTGTTTAAAGGGACTTTTATAAAGTTAACTGCACTCGAAAATGTTGATATTATTGCTTGAATTAGTTGAAAATGGGATTTGAAAGAAATAGAACAAATTTTCGCATTATTTTCTGCCGCACCCTGTATAATGGCCGAAGTTACAGAATCTTCTCTTGACCTAAATAAGCTGCAAACAGAGCTACATATTTGTATGTTTTGAGCTGGCAAATGAAAGGAATCGATCAACAAGTGCTGTTAATAAATGCTTACGACGGTTTCACTTCTGCCAATGATAACATCCTACAGCCTAACATAAATATTCACAACTGATAGTTTGTCAATGTCTCGAAAAAAGAAAAATATCGACAAATAAATGCTTCGACCAGCTCGAAAAACATTTTTCGGACCCCTCGTCAACACGTGCCTTAAAATTTTGTTTTGAAAAACAATTTTTTGTCCCTTTTTCCGGGGGCTTCCCTTCCATTACACATCTATGTAATCGAATACTGGAAAGTGCTTTTTATGGCCAGGTATTTAGAGAGCTGTGCTGCTGTCGTCGAGAGGTTGGGTAATGAATATTGAGCCTTTCCGCACCAAGCTCGGGGCTCCTCCTTCTGCTTTCTCCTGATTCTCGCTCCTCGTATGCTTAGAACCTAGGAAGGGGCTTGGAAGGCATAGAATTCAATATGGCGTTTACTGTTAATTTCCTGTTTTCGTTTTAATACGGGAGAAGTAATTTTTGGGGTTTGACATAAAAAAAAAGTGAAAAACAACGAAAACCGAAACAAAACACGCGCATTTTGGAAGACAAAAAAGGGTTAAAAGTAGGCCACAGATGGCGCCTTCTAGAGCGGGAGACCTTTGTTATTGTTTTGGCATTAGGCATTAGGTGATATGTCCAGAGGTGGTGGGTGTGAACCAGTGGAGGTTTTGCGGTTAGAGGGAATAATAATTAGAGGCCACTGAATTTTCTAGCTAGTTCAAGAATCAAAAACAACCAAAACAGGCGCTTTGGATGGTGTGATTCATATTAAACTGATCCCAGTAGAAAACAAAAGAGAAAAATGTTTCGTGACTTTTGGCAGTAAAAATTAATGAATTTTCAACGCGCACGCGGGACACCAAACACATGGGAAAGGAATGTTTAATGGCACATAATTTGGCTTGTCGATTGATGGACGAGCTAGGGTATTTTTTGTTACTTTGGTAGGAACATGTGATGTATATATTTTTGGTTGGTGGCTTGGTTCCTCGAAATAAATTAGTTTTAGTTTCTGCATAATATATGCGTCAAATCATCGCGTAATCCTAGGGTGTTTAAATTATGCCTCAGGGGCTGCGCAAAACGAGTGCTGACGTTTCAAGGTCATGTAATAAACATTTATTTTGGTTAGGGGCGGATATTTGTTACTGTGAAACCTAGTCCAATGGATACCATATTCCATGCAATTTTTAAACCGAAGGGTATTCAATTTCTGTCAAATGCTCGGCTGACAATTTGTGAAATGTTTTTCAAAACGAAGAGTGGCACAGCAGATTGTCGACAGCGTCGTCACATGCTTCTTATTCATTCGAAAATTTTTTTTTCGTTTGGATCTAAAGCCCCGGCGTGTTCAGTTTTCAGTGGAATTGTGCTTGCTAAATCACTCGGAGTTGTGTGCCCTTTCCAAGGAAAATCTGCTCACACTCATGGTTAAGATTCAACCTAAATAATAAAAACAAATCTCCCAAACAAATGGCACACAATTTATAACAGTCTCCCATGCGTGACTTCAAACGACGAAACCTTGGAATTATATCATCGTGACAGAAATCGCAGCGGTGGTGGCGGCGGCGGCGGCGGCAGTAGCGGTTCTTTGTTTTGATTTCAACGCTTTCCCCAAACCGCAACTTCTTGGGAACCTCGCAATAAACTGTTCCCCCCAAAAAACCGCTCTTAGGCACACATGTGCGGTGTGGATTTGAGATTTTTTTTTGGATTGCAAAACATAAAAAAATTCCAGGAACCTCCCTTTTCCGCCGGAAAACAGTCCTCCTCTTGAGTTTCACTTCCCAAGTTGTTTTTTGTTTTGTTTTCAAGCTCTCCTGAAGAGTGGAACAATTTAGGAGGTTTCGAAGTATACACTGCAAAACAAAATCAAGAACCCTTTTCCCAACTCCTTTTCAACGTACAATCCAAAGCAAGAAAGGCAGCAAAAAAGTGCAACTCCTTCCTTTCCTGATCATGCTTCTGTTCCATTCTTGGGCACAGCCGGAGGGATACAAAACACAAACTCGTTATTATGCAATCATGATTTTTGTTTGTTTCGCTGCTTATGTGCCTTCTTTGTTTTGTCAGTCTAAATTTTCTGACAAATAGGCTTAGAGGAGGATCGAAAGAATAAGAATTTTTTTTCCTCCGCGAGAAAAGAAACGACGCAGTTAGCGATGTTCATCGAAAAGGGAAATGTGCAATCTGCAGCAGCGTCGAAAATATGTGCATTCAAAACAAAGCCTGCTGTGTTCTTCGCTTCTCTCTAACACAGAAACCTACATTTCGAGGATTATTCTGCACTGGAAAGCGATGCGTGGTCTGCGGTGACCGGTGAGGCGCGGAATCTTCAGTCGAATTCTGATGAAAAGATTGGGGTTATTTTCTTGGAAGAGTTTTTTGTTTCGGGAATGTTATACTGGGTTAATATGCTTCGAATCCAGCTTGTGGTGCTAAAATTAGACTGAAAATGGCGCTAGATTCCAGGGAAGTGATTATGTAAGAGTTGGGAGAAGGAAAAACTTAATTCAGATTTGTGTGATGAAAGGTTGAAAATGGGGATCAACAAGATGGTTGAGACATCTTATTTCTACATAAAAAATAGCTAACTGGAGTTCAAATTAACGTAAGGCGAATCATACTTCATCGGTTTTTCTTCATCGAATATTAAAATTAGGCAACAAGAAGCTGGTTTCGCTGCATTTTTTTTTTACCTCAGAATGCTAGGTAGCGAAAGAAAACTTTCGTCTTGAGATGAAAAAGGCAGTCAAACCTGCTTCTTGACACCTTATTTTAGAAGCGGGAAGGCGATGAAAAGAGTCGATAAAGTCTGATTCAACCTTATTTTAGCTTTGAATTGAAAAAATCGTAAGCCGTTCGCGAAATTTTTGGCCAACGGTATAGTTAGAAATAGTTGAATGAAAAATGCAATTTTTGTTTTGTTTCTCGAGACTTTACCCGGTTGCGAAAAGGGTACTTTACTCTATTGTGAATTTATTGATAATTTTTATGCTTTACAATAATTTATATATTATTGTGCATACATATTTTATTTTAAAAAGATGTAACTTTGTCTTCTGCTTGTTGTTCGTTGGTTGCATAGAATTCGGTATACTTGGTTGCTAATTCCTAATTCTAATCAAGTAGTGTTACACTGCGGGCAAGCAGCGAGCACTTGATGAGCTGTTATTTTTCGATTGCATACTGTACACATTTCTGGATGTTTCTTCTCGTTTCTCTGTGAACCAAGCGTGTCCTAACCGTAGTCCAGTTAATACTACTTGTTCTTTTTTTTCGTTTCTGTCGATGGGTTTATCTACTTTAGTTTTAAAATTTTTAATGTGTTCTTGGTGGTCAGATTCCAAAATTGTTGGTATGTTTTCCAAACTGCCTTTTTCATCCATTAAACAATATCTTGTCTTGGGACAGTCGTGGTAATTGTTGGCTGATTTCTTCCGTATCGTATCATCGGCTTTTTCATTGCCCGGAATTCATGTATGTCCTGGTACTCAACAGAATTGAACGTTTTTTTTTCCTTTGGCTGCCATCTCAGTGCGCTGAATGTAATAATTTGTGGATCTTCCAGACCGCTGAAAATTACTGCTTTATGATTCGTATACTCAACTGCTTCAGCAAGTGCCTTTGCCTTCGCAGTAAAAATTGAGCACTCGTTAGGTAAACTGGCTTCGATTTTGGTGTTAGGTCCGATTATTCCATGTCCAACTATTTCTTCAGCGAGCGATACATCAGTATACCAGTGGTCAAATTCTTTATATTTGTCTTCGACCAGCTGTCTAAATACACCAAGTGCTAGTTGGGGAGGTTAACTTACTCTAAATTTAGATTTGATTGACCAGTCAATTTGAGGGCCCATTTGGTTCCTCTCTCAATGCCCCTTTTTTCCTTTTCCATCCCAAGGGGATTTTCCCCCCCCCAGTTTTTTGAAACCCCCATTTGTTTTTTTCCCCCAGATGTTTGATTTTTTTATTATTTTTTCCCGTTTTTCCTTTTCTTTTTTCACGATATCGATTGTAGCTGTAATGTCTTGAATTAAAGAGAGTTTGGTTTTGCTTCTGCTTTATTTGATGATCACTTATAAACTAACTTTTCTACTCGCAGCACAGGATAACGTTTGCTGCGATTGCTGTTAATTATCTGAACAACCGTTGTTAGGCTCCAACACCAGAGTTGCTACACGACAACTGTGGTATAGATGTTGATACACCACAACTACTCCCCCTCTTAGTAACGTGGTTGTCATGCAACTCGACTCGATCTGGTCACGTATGTTCCGTCTGCCTGTCGTTGACCAACTGGGGGCAATTCTTCAACTTCTTCAGCAAAATCATCACCGTAAATTGAGTCGTCGCCTGAGTCGTCTGCATCTTGGACTGCATTCTCTTCGCTTCTAGCAGCAGGGACTGCATTCTCATCTTCGCTCCTAGCAGCAGTTGAAATACAGGTACGATCGTTGTCGAAATCGTCGTAGGGATATATCAGCAGTTGATGGCTCCTTCGTTTGATGTGTCCTAAACCTTCAACATTGCACTCGTACAACACAGCACCATGTTTCTTCATCACCGATGCTCGCATCCAGGCTGGCTTCTTAGGATCACGATAATCTCTTGCATAAACGATTTCACCAACTCCGAATGCTACAGCTCTGGTCTGTTTTAGATCTTCATTTGCTTCACGCTGTCTTCTTACAGGATCCGCTTTCAAGGCATCGAATCTTATCCGCATCTCCTTTCCAAACATCAGCTTGAAAGGGCTTTCCTTCGTCGTGGAATGTTTCGTAGCACGATACATTTCAAGGAAAGACCACAAGTTTTGAACAACGGTCTTCCTTTGATTTTCCGAATCCACAGATAGCTTCGATAACGCCGCCTTAATTGTTTTTACCGCATTTTCTGCTGCCCCGTTGGAAATGTCTGATTCCTCTGTCCAGACAGAACTTCTTGAACTCGTCCGAGGAAAACGCCGTACCGTTGTCGGAGACCAGGGTAGAAATGGAACCAAAACGAGATGTGTATTCACACAGCTTTTCAATTGTCTCCTTCGATGTCAAAGTTTGCACTTGGAAAACCTCGATCCATTTGCTGAAACTGTCCACCGTCACAAGATAATCGGCACCTCTGAACTTGAAATGGTCGATATGAACACGATTGCCAGGCGAATTGGTAAGTCTCCACGGGGATATTGGATCGGTTCTCTCAGGTTGCAACTGGATACAAGTTTCGCATCTTCTTCCGAGCTCTTCAATTTCCTTGTCCATAGACGGCCACCAAAAATATGACCGAGCTAGGCTCTTCATCTTAACGATTCCCTGGTGTACCGAATGCAGCTCTGTCAGGATGCTCTTCCGTAACTTGACTGGAACAACGATGCGATACCTCCATAGCAGGACACCTTCTTCAACGCTCATCTCTTCTCGTTTGGAATAAAACTTCTTGAGCTCTTCCTCCAGGATGTTTGATGGCCAGCCAGATTTCAAAAAGTCCACAACATGGCTTATAATCTTGTCACGTCGACTTTCGACTACCAATTGTTTCCGCTCCACCAACGAACGAGTCTCCAACTTCAAGAAATTCAAGAAACTTGCCGGGTCCTTCCCAGCAAAATCACTGTCGGCTCCATCTTCATCTCCGATGTCGTTTGACGGAAAACGGGAAAGAAAATCTGCTGGGATATTATCCACTCCTTTCACATGCTGGATCTCGTAGTTAAAACTAGTCAAAAATACAGCCCAACGTTGAAGACGTCTCGCAGCTGTTTCTGGAACACCTTTTTTGCTGAACAAACCAATCAACGGCTTGTGATCGGTCATGAGAATGAAATGACGTCCAGCCAAGTAACTGTAGAACTTGTTGCCTCCGTAGTATATGGCCAACGCCTCCCGATCTATCGTTGAATAATTATTCTCGTGCTTCTTATAGACTCTTGATGTAAACGAAATTGGTCGCTCACTTTTATCGGGAAAAACGTGTGTAATAACTGCTCCGATTCCAGCATTCGACGCATCACAGTACAGCTTGATTGAAAGATCCCGATCGTAATGTGCCAACACTGAATCTCCCGCGATGAGCTTCTTCGTATTCTCGAACGCCAACTGTCGCTTCTTGGTCCACGAAAACTCGACGCCATCCTTGAGTAGGTCGTGCAGTGGTTGCAGGTTGTGTGCCAAATTGGGACAAAATTTGGCGTAGTAATTAACAAGTCCCACAAAAGATCGGACCTCCTTGGTGTTCGATGGTTTCTGCACCTGCAAAATGGCCTTCACTTTACCTGGATCCTTGTGCAAACCATCCTTGTCGATGCAATGACCGAGGAATTGCAATTCTTCCTTGAAAAATTCGCACTTCTGTTTATTCAACAGCAGTCCGGCATCTTCTAAACGCTGCAAGACTTGGTCCAGGTTCTTCAAATGTTCCTCCGTGGTAGATCCGGTCACCATCACGTCATCAAGATAAATAACCGTTCCACGGCAACCTTGCAACACCCTCTCCAAAGTAGCTTGAAATACAGAACAGGCAGTCTTCGTGCCAAATGGTAAACGATTCATCAGGAACACTCCTCGATGCGTGCTCCACGCCAATAGCTTCCGTGTATCTTCCTCGTCCTCCAACTGGTAATAAGCATTTTTCAGGTCTAACTTCGAAAAGTGTTTGCCTCCTTGTAATGCCGCAAAAATATCGTCGATGATAGGCAATGGATGATGGTCGTCCTTCAAAAACGGATTGACTGTAACTCGATAGTCAGCACAGAGTCGAATCGATGAATCCTTCTTCAGGACGGGTATAAACGGTGTTCCCCATTCCACAACCGCCGTGGATGCTTTGGTGATAATTCCAGTCTGCTCCAAACGATCCAATTTGACTTCCACCTTCTCCTTGAAGGCTAAGGGCACTTTCCTGGGCTTGACAAATTTCGGCACCGCTTCTTCAACCAAAGGCAGATGCACTTTCGTGTTCTTCAAACAGCTCAGTTCTCCGTTGAAAACAGCTTCATGCTTGTTCAAAATCGTCTCGAGCTTCTTCGTGTGGTCTTCTGTTACAGCTAACGTACAAAAGTCAATCTTCAAACCCCAGCTGGACATGGTCTGTTGTCCCAGCAATAGATAGCGGTCACCATCAAAAACGAAATTTTTTTTTTGCAGAAAACGACGAATAGATTTGTTGGTTCTACCTTCGATTTCGTAATATAAACTAAAATTAATTTTCAGTGTAGTGAACTTATAGGGATTGTAGAACACTTGAAGCAATCCTCATAACTTGATTATATGTTGGTGCTAGTTTCTCGATACTCTTTCTACGTAGTACTTCCAGGCCGTACATCAGCTTGGAGGTAACAATGGCATTTCCAATATAAAGACGTGTTTTGCGGTCTGCTTTTCTTGAAATAGCTTTCAAAAGATTTCGTCGACTCCGACAGTCTTCCTTCAGTTGTTTTATGTGCTGATTGAAGTTGCATTTTCGATCGAAGATGACTCCGAGGATTTTAGTTGTTTTCGGTCTTGTGAGTTCATTTCCTTGATGATAAGATTTGGCCCCCTCGAGGTGCCAATTGCTATGTCGCTTTAGCTTGCAACAATGCATAGTTGATGATTTTGATGGTGGCAATTGAAAGCCAATATTGGTAGCCCATTTTCCGATAATTTCCACAGGTTTTTTTAAAAGTCTTTGTTGCAGGTAGCTAACGCGTTTTCCAGTGGAAATGATAACAATATCGTCTGCATATAGGAGCACTTGAACCTTTTTCAGAACAACGGTGAACAGTGAATTCATGGCCAGAAGAAAAGGTGACACTGAGAGTACTGAGCCTTGTGGGACGCCGTTTTCGAGTCGTGCTGATTTCGATAAAGCTCCTGCAAAGTTGCGTATAAAATGATTCATCCTCGTTCCGAGGTCGCTACTAATGATTGATTCCATAATGTGTCGTTGTCATACACGATCGTTGGCCTTTTGGATGTCTAGAGTAACTATCTCACAGTGTTCTCCATTATTGGCTGCTTCGGTTATAGTTTCGTCTAGATGCGCTAGGTAGTTAGTTGTGCCTTTCCCTCTACGAAAAGCGAACTGTAGTGGGTGGAGTGTTCCGTTGAGTTCTAAATGGTTCATTAGGCGGCGGTTTACCATCCTCTCCATTGTTTTGGCAACGCAGCTGGTTAGGGAAATCAGACGGAAGCTATTGGGCTCGAGTGTGTTCTCTTGAGGTTTAGGAATAGGTACAATGATACTTTCTTTCCATGTGGATGGTATATCGCTGGTTTCCCATATATGGTTGAAAGCATCCAACTGTGTTACCTTGCAGTGAAAAAGAAGCTGTTTTATCATGTTTTATTATTTTAGAATCGGAAAGGCGATAAAAAAAGTCGATAAAGTCTGATTCGACCTTATTTTAGCTTTGAATTGAAAAAAAAAACCGTTAGCCGTTCGCGAAATGTTTGGCCAACGGTAAAGTTAGAAAGAGTTTAATGAAAAATGCAATATTACATCAATAAGGATGCACTTAAACCGCGTTCGAAATACAAAGCATTGTTCAATGTTAAGAAAAGCCAAATCATCGATCATCCGCTAGTAGTTATTAACGGGAAATGTTGAGTACTCTCACCAACCGCTTTGAAATAGCTCTAATTCTACACAGAAAAAAATACTGAATTTTTATTGGCGTGTAAAATTTCCCCTCGTTTAATTCCAAGCCAAAGGAGGCGTAAACAAGGAAATCGTTTGCAATCTTTCATGCGCCATACAACAATGTTTGCAATCTTTCATACAACAGGCTAGATTCAGGCGTTATCTGGCTTAAAATTACATGAAATATCCCATTATTTTCTGCCAAAGCATTCCCTTTATGTGCATTAGATAACGCAGAAAATTCAATGTTTCTTTTTATCCGTGCATGCAAGCTTCTTATACTTACGACCATATAGTTCACTGACAAGAAAGTATACTCAACTTGTATACTCGGCCTAAGGTGTGGCCCATTTAGTACTGGAACAAACATTTTTGATTCTTACAGCAACCCTAGTGGTCGGATTTGTAAACTATGACATCTTATGTGTTCCATATAACAAAAACAACATCAGAAGTTTTTTTTCGCGTCCAAAATTTGCTAAAGTGTTGGGTTTTCCCCGAAGTACCGTGTGGCGTGTAGTACAGAGAAACTTTGTCGACGGATCGCAAGCCTCAAAGCAAGCGTCGGGCGGGTACTGTCAACCATCAATTGTCAAAGTCATCAAGAACATTAAGGC
Organism: Aedes koreicus; assembly: GCA_024533555.2. Taxonomy (NCBI): domain Eukaryota; kingdom Metazoa; phylum Arthropoda; class Insecta; order Diptera; family Culicidae; genus Aedes; species Aedes koreicus. The sequence goes on along the minus strand of JAHHFK020000856.1, from coordinate 2,130 downwards.
ATACCCCAACATCTCGGACCGCGATTTGGCGAAAAATTTTCGCGCCAAAAAGTTTCGCGGCCAAAAAGTACCGTGCAACGGATTCGTCTCCGGGAAGGCTTCTAGTCATACCGTGCCTGTAGACAACCAAATCAAAAGCAGAACAATTTGGCCAGAATCCGTGTCAGAAAAGTGTATGAACAGGCGTTGACAAAATTCAATGACTGTCTCCTCATGGATGATGAAACCTATGTAAAGGCCGATTTCAAACAGCTACCGGGACAAAAAATTTACTTGGCTACGGCTCGGGGAGATGTTCCTGCCAAATTCAAGTTTGTATTTGCAGATAAATTTGCACGTAAATACATGATTTGGCAAGGCATGTGTAGCTGCGGTAGGAAGACCAAGGTTTTCATCACTGATAAGACATTTAATTAAGAGCTGTACAGAACGGCATGTCTCCAAAAGCGAATATTGCCCTTCATCAGATCCCACAATGAACCCTTCATGTTTTGACCAGATCTTGCAAGCTGTCATTACAGTAAAACAGTGCAACACGGGATTCAGTTTATACCGAAAGAACTCAACCCACCAAACTGTCCCAAGCTTAGACCGATAGAGAGATTTTGGGCTATTATGAAGAGGAAGCTGAATGGCAGTGTCGTCAAAAACATCAATGAATTGAGAACCAAGTTGAATAAGATTGCCAAAACGATGGATGGGAATAATGTGCGCTGGTTGATGAAACGTTTTCCGGGAAAAGTCCGCAAATTTCTTCGAAATCGAGAAGATTAATTTTTTTTTGTATTTTCCCTCAAAAGTTCACATACCTTGTGATCAAAAAGTTCCGGTAATTTGAAAAAAAACGCATTTATTTCAATTTTTAATTGATATCTTTATTATCGCCTTCAAAGTACTCGCCATTAGAGGCAACACACATATGCCAGCGCTTTATCCAATCATCCATACATTTTTTATAGGCCGATGAATGTATGGCTTTCAGTTCTTCCAGCGAATTCTTTTTTATCGCATCAATCGATTCAAAACGCCTACCTCTGAGCGGAATTTTCAGTTTTGGGAAGAGAAAGAAGTCGCACGGGGCAAGGTCTGGTGAATATGGTGCTTGTTTGATGGTATTGGTGGAGTTCTTGGCCAAAAATTCACAAATAGTGAGCGCGGTGTGTGATGGAGCGTTATCGTGGTGTAAAATCCACGAATTATTGCGCCACAATTCTGGCCTCTTCTTTCGAATTGCCTCACGCAAACGTCTCATAACTTGTAAATAATACTCTTTGTTAACCGTTCGACCTTCTGGAAGGAATTCAGAATGGACGACACCGCGAAAATCAAAGAAAACGGTCAGTAAAACTTTAATTTTGGAGCGACTTTGTCGTGATTTTTTTGGTTTCGGCTCATCTTCGGCGCGCCATTCGGACGATTGTTGACTTGTGAGCATATCAAATTCATATACCCACGTTTCATCACCAGTTATGATGCGTTCCATGAATGTGGGATCGCTATCTGCGTTCGCAATCATCTGTTTAGCGACCTCAACTCGATGCTGTTTTTGCAAAAAATTCAGCTCTTTTGGAACAAGTCGTGCTTCAATGCGTTTCATGCCCAGAATTTCCGTCAAAATGTGTTCGGTCGATCCAAATGAGATATCAAGGAGTGCAGCTATCTCCCGAATGCTAATTGAGCGGTTTTCCATAACTAAATTCTTCACGGAAGCGATGTTTTCATCGGTAGTTGAGGTCGATGGTCGTCCAGAACGCGGCATGTCACTCACGCTTTCACGGCCTTCTTTAAAGTCTTTGTGCCAAACAAATGTACGATTTTGTGACATAGAGTCCTCACCAAAGGCTTTTTGCAACATTCTGAGCGTTTCCGCTGCAGAAAATCCGTTTGCAACACAAAATTTCACACAAACGCGTTGTTCCAATTTTTTATCCATGGTAAAAATCGCCGAGCGTCTATTTTTCGACTAACAAAAGCAGTTGTCAAAACAAAACTAATGGATAATTTGCTCTCACACTTTGACAGAATATCAGAACTAGTGTTGCCATCTTACACTAAAAAGATTTTACCGAAAAAATAAAGGCGGCCTTTTTAAATTGAAAATTACCGGAACTTTTTGATCACAAGGTAAAG
>JAHHFK020000855.1:0-138758 GCA_024533555.2 Aedes koreicus | reverse complement strand
ATTCCAGTTCGAACAAGCGACACGTACGGTCGTGTTTTTCGCTCTCTCGTAAAAAAGTTTTTCCCGTTTTCCCCCCTCGTCCGATTTCTCGCGATTGCGCGTCCGGTTCGTGATCTATCGCCAGCGCTTGCTAAGTTATTAGCGGTAGCAAGCCAGAAGAAAGTATTGCAAGGTTGTGAAATTTTTTCCACTCGACCTGTTGCCGTGGCAATGGGTCGAAAAAATCAACACGTGGTGACATCCACGCCAGCGACATCAGCTCCTGAAGCCATACCGAAACCAAGCAGCAGCAAGCGTCTGCGGCATGACGACACCGGACCATTGGACCCCAACGCCCGGCTACTAGCGAGCAATCGGTTTGCTACGCTCCCGGTACAGGAGATACCGAAAAAGGCGAAGATTCCGCCGCTTTTCACCACGTCAAGAAACATCGCTGCCCTAAGGACGGAGCTTGCAGCGATTAAAGTTAATCCGCTGTACAAGCTGTGCAGTACGGGCACAAAGATAATGTGCTCGACGGAGGCTGACTACCGTGCTGTTGGCGCTCACCTAATCGCCAAGCAACACGAATTCTACACCCACGACGCACCCGGAAACAAGCCGCTGAAGGTGATTCTGCGTGGCCTTCCAGAATTCACTCCGGAGGAAATAGTCACTGAGCTGCAAGCGGCGGCTCTGAAACCAGTGAAAGTGTTCCCAATTAGACGTCAAGAACAGGGAAATCATCGGGACCAACTCTATCTGGTCCACTTGGAGAAGGGTTCCGTCACGATGGCGGACCTGTTGAAAACACGGGCCCTTTTCAACGTCATTATCGAGTGGGACCGGTATCGCCCGAGGCAACACGACGTGACACAGTGCGGCAAGTGTCTGACGTTCGGTCATGGGACCCGAAACTGCCACATGAAACCCCGGTGTGGAAAGTGTGCCGGACCGCACACAACCATGGATTGCGCCCCGATGGATGAAGGTGCCCCATCAAAGTGCGCCAACTGTGGCGCTAACCACGAAGGCAGCAACCGTGCTTGTCCAAAACGAGCGGAGTATTTGGCCATCCGCAAGAAGGCGTCCACCAAGTCTCGGCCTGGACAACGCCGCCCGCCACCTCGAATGGACGAAGAAAATTTCCCGACGCTCCGGTACCAAGTGCCGAACCTGCCGCCAGTTCCATTAAACTATCGCCATGCAAACCGCCCGTCAGCATCCGTTCAGCAACGATTCGCGGCAGCCGCCGACGCCCCCATGCCAGCTCCTCCTCCAGGCTGGTACAATCCGAGTTGTAGTTCCTTCACGCAACCACCTACCGATGGACAGCTCTATGACACGGAGCAAATGGTCGAATTCGTCCAAGAGCTCTACCGCCAACTACGTTCCTGCCGCTCGAAGGAGGAACAGCTCAAAGCCGCCACATCCGTGACGATGAAATTTATTTTCAAGTATGGACCGTAATCGCACCATCAGCATCCTCAATTGGAATGCTTGTTCCATCCGGAACAAAACAATTGAGCTCGGTGACTTCCTTAACAGGAAGGTCATCGACATCGCCATCGTCACCGAGACACATCTCAAACCGGAACACAACATTTTCATCCCCGGATACCGGATTATGCGACTTGATCGTAGTGGCTCTAGTGGAGGAGGAGTTGCGATCGCCCTGCGCTACAACATCAACTGTCATCTGCTCCCGAGTTTTGAGCTGCAGTCTATTGAAGCCATCGGAATCAAGGTCGAAACTGCCGTCGGCCCCATCACCATCATCGCGGCCTATTGTCCCAAGCAAGCTAGCACCGCTAACGGAACAACAACGGTCCTACGGAACGACATTCGCAAGCTAACTCGGAGGCAGGGGCAGTTTATCATCGCCGGCGACCTAAATGCGAAACACGAAATCTGGGGTAACACCCGGCGAAACCGGAACGGAATAATTTTGCAGGAAGACCTGGAAGAGGGACATTACACCGTCCTGGGCCCGGATACTCCCACCCGGTTGAGCAGATCCGGAGTACATTCGACAATCGACATCTTCCTCACCAACATGGGGAACAACATCGCCCAGCCGGTAGTACACCAGGAGCTCAGCTCGGACCACTATCCAGTGGTGGCCGAAGTTGGGTCCTCGGTCAACTGGCATCGGATCACCAGACGGAACTACCATCGTGCCAGATGGGAGAGGTTCCGACAACATGTCGACGACACCGTCGATTTTACCGTGCACCTCGAGTCAACTGATGACATCGATCGGCAGCTGCAGAGCATCGAGCAAGCAATCTCCCAGGCCCGGGAGCAACATGTACCGGTGATTGATCAGGTGAGCAACTCTGTACCCATTGATAGACCCACTAAAGAATTAATACAATTGCGCAACGCCATCCGAAGGCAATACCAGCGAACTGGTCTGCCTACCTTAAAAACACATTGCAATCGGATAACAAAAATTATCAAGGCCAGAATGGTGGACCTTAAAAATAACAATTTTTCCGACAAGATCCGCTCTCTCCCAGATTGTGCAAAGCCGTTCTGGAAGTTGACCAAAATTTTGAAAACTAAGCCAAGGCCCATTCCACCGTTGATCCCACTAGATAGCAATGGCTCTAGGGATCGCTTGATAACTCCTGCAGAAAAGGCTGCTGAGATAAGTCAACACTTCGTCAGCTCCCACAACCTCGGACAAAACATCGTCAGTCCACACGAAGCTGCCGTTAGCGCGCTTATAAACAACATCCATATAAGTCCCAACGATTTCACAGAGGAGTTGGAGATCTCAGCTGACGAATTGTTGACTTATATCAAAAGCTCAAAGAACATGAAGGCCCCAGGTTTCGATAACATCATGAACTTGGAGCTCAAGCAATTGAGCCCCCAGTTCTATAACCATCTGGCGATGGTTTTCAACCAATGCCTCCGACTTGGCTACTTCCCCTCGTGTTGGAAGTCAGCCAAAGTCATCCCCATCCAGAAACCTGGGAAAGATCCTTCATGTTCCAAGAGCTATAGGCCCATCAGCCTTCTCTCAGGAGTATCAAAACTGTTTGAGAAAGCGATCCACCGTCGGCTTCTCTCGTCTGCAGACGAGCTGAACATCTTGCTCGACGAGCAGTTCGGATTCCGACGTGGTCGCTCAACAGTGCACCAACTTAACCGAGTAACCAACATCCTCAGGCGGAACAAGTCAGTGGCGAAATCATCTGCCATGGCACTTCTCGATATCGAGAAGGCCTTCGATAATGTGTGGCATGATGGCCTGGTGTACAAGCTAAAACAATACAATCTTCCCATCTTCCTGGTGAAGATAATTAAAAATTACCTGTCGGACAGGACATTCCGTGTTTCGTTGCAAAGTGCAGTTTCCGATGCACAGGAGATTTCCGCCGGTGTTCCGCAGGGAAGTATACTAGGTCCACTTCTGTTCAACCTATTCACCTCGGACATACCCCCGCTCCCTGAAAATGGATCTCTGTCGTTGTTCGCCGATGATACCGCAGTCGTCCACAATGGTAGGGTAACAAGAGCGCTTACAGCGAAACTGCAGCGAAGCCTGAATGTCCTGTCAGAATACTTCACCGAATGGAAGATCTGTATTAACGCAGCAAAGACCCAGGTCATCCTATTCCCACACTCCAATTCTCCCAAACTTGTTCCGCCTGAGGATTGTAAAATTAGCCTAAACAACACAACGGTGGAATGGGCCAAATCAGCTGTCTATCTTGGCGTCACCATAGACAGCAAGCTTATTTTCAGGGAGCAGGTTGACAAAACTGTCACAAAGTGTAACGTTCTGTTGAAGCTACTGTACCCATTGATCAACAGAAGGTCTACATTATCCCTGAAAAACAAGCTTGCTGTCTACAAGCAAATCATACTTCCAGTCATCGAGTACGGCATGCCAATCTGGGAGAGTTGCGCAAAAACACATCACCTGAAGCTTCAGCGTGTGCAAAATAAGTTCCTCAGGATGATCCTGAACACCCCTCCGAGGACAAGAACATCTGAGGTCCACCGTCTGGCCAAGATAAAAATGCTCGATGATCGCTTTAGTGAGTCTATCAATCGGTACAGGGCACGCTGCCTGACATCGGATCACCAGATCATTCGGAATCTGGTTCCCCACCCCTAGGATTTTCAAATTGTAGTTGTAGTTGTAGACTAAGTAGGTTATCAAATTTTAACAAACAATGCCCCAAGGGCTGATCTGAAAATTAATTTGTAACATAAAACACACTAAACACATAAAACATATAAAACACACAAAAAAAGCTGAAGAGCCCATTGGGCTAAAACACTTGAAATTGTAAGTTAGTATATAAGATAAAGAATGATAAATAAAAACAATTTTAGTAGTAGTCCCAAAACCCCCCCCACCCCAAATTTCCCAAAATTTTTTTTAAATTTTCTCTTGTGCTGTTTCAAATTAATTTCAATCACCGCGCCCCGGCTGAACATAGCATTCATTAAACGCCGCGTCCCGTAGTAAATGACAAAGAACGTTGAACAACCAACGAACGGAATTCTAGAACGGAAAGAACCGAACTGCGACACTTCAGACCGACCATGTGGTTGAGTTCGTTGTAGTTCCTAGTGTGCATAGCGGATTAGTTGCTGGCGGTGGCAAGCAAATTAGGAAAGTTTCGGTTAAGAAAATCATCCGTCTAGCGTGTAGTAATTAAAACTAATTATTGTGGCGCAATAACTGAAGTTCGTCCCCTTTGGTGCAATTTGTAACACATTGCCTTCGTTGGTACCGCCTTCTTTCGTGCACTAGCATCCGACGCCTTTACCTCATAGCTTTTAGCAGAACATTTTGATTCAGTCTTACGACAGTCGTTAAGCTGTGCAGTGGTCTGTAGGATCGCAGTTGGCGGCTCTGGCGAGCAGTCGTTGCCCAGAGAGGCGTTGGTGCAGTTGGCTGTTGTTGCCGATGCTCCCGTCAACCTCGCTGCGAGAAACATGGCTGCTGAAGCCTACAAGTTGGCGGGAAAAAGCCGCCCGTGACAACGAGACAAGAATCAATCATCCCACGAGATGAACCAAGAAAGAAAGCCCAAGTTCAATCGCGAACTGTTTCTCCCCCGTCAACTAAATCCGTCCTTTTCAGGACGACCAAATTAGTTTGCCAACTGAAGAGTTCGTTTGGATGAATTTTCTCTTGTGCTGTTTGAAATTTCCATTACCGCGCCCCGGCTGAACATGGCATTGCTTTAAACGCCGCGTCCCGGAGTAAATAGCAAAGCGCGTTGAACAACCAATGAACCAACAGATCCATAACTATCTTCTACGCGTTAGAGATAGTGGCCCTCTCAACCATCGTAGAAAATACAACCGGGGCCGTATCATAATTAAGAGCCACCAAATGCTTTCTAAAGAGTGTACAATAGAATTTTCTTGGCCCTTTTCAGGACTGACTTAAATCAATTAGCGGATGGCCCTGACGTGTATGGGAATTCGATTGCTGCGTAGTCCTACGTCACCTTTGCGCACAACCCCATTGGGCTGTACCTTGTAGTTTTTTTACTTGATGAAAAGGAGTTAGCAGTACATTTAAACCCTACTTTTATTTTTTTAAACAGTTATTTATTGCCAATTCAGTTCATTTCATCGTCCATAAATGGTAACCCTACAAACATTTCCTTGATTTCCTCCATACATTTAGCCGTCTTTTCAATACCATCCATCAGTACCGCATCGTTCGCAAATGAATCTTTTTGAAGTCCTGCGGTATACTCAGCACCGGTTCCATATAAGCTTCTTTGTGAATCTTGCACCACCGTTCAGAAACTTCTCTGAATAAAGCTTTTCTAAACACCATACATGTTACGTGTTCTAATTTTTCGATCTTAATCCTCGTGAAGCCGATCAGTCCAAGCGTGTAACGCCAGTTTTTCATTAACTTAGCATTTGCACCTTGATGCCGGGAGTCTGGCGTTATTATCAGTAAGATTCCTTCCGGTTTCAGTGTATCATATGCTTTCTGACAACATTGTAATCGCTGGGTCGACGAAGGCATGTACTCTAGCAGTAAACTAAAAACCACAGCGTCAAAGTAAGCCCGTGGAAGACTAGCAATCGACGATTTGGATTCGCCCACAAATTCACTACCAAGTGGAACCTCTAGGAAATCACAAAAGCTGACGGATTCTTGAGCGGGAGCAATATCTATCGCCGTTACTTCAAAATCGGGGAAAGTGCTGAACGGATTATAGCAACTACCCACATCAAGAAGTTTTATCCGATCGATTTGGTAGGGTTGATGTAGATAACTATGAGTCGTGTCCAAAGCTTTCATCACCTAAAACAGTTTATAATAAAATAATCCATTCAACTCAACTCCGTGCTTTACAACAACAACAAACTTGCCTTATCGTCCTTTTCACGAAAGAAATTCAACATGCTCAATCCAAAAAAATAATCCCGACAGGAGTTCACCGCCCACTCAATCCGGCTATTGTCCTTCTTGCAGGAAATCTCCATAGTTTTGTCCCAGTAGCAGGTAGCTAGTTTGTGCATGGCATTTGCATACTGCTTAAGTAGGTCCTCGTTCTGCAGATGATCTCGCCAAACATCATCTGGAGATGTGCCTTTCGACAAGTCCCGAAGCCGTTGGTGAACCGATTTCACCAGACCGGAGAGGGCCAGTTGATCTTCGGATGCCATAACCCGATGTGATGATCAGCAGCTACTATAAATATTGGGGTGAATTTTGGAATTTAAATACAGCCTAAAGCGAAACAATAGAAGAACTTGTAAGCCTGCATGTAAAGCAGTCACTCTAATCAAAACAACTGCAAAGCCAGATCTCGAGAGAAAATTTAATATAAATGTCAAAACCCTTCAGAAATATTTGTTGTTGTCTCTTGTACACTGAGGAAAATGGAGCTACAGTTTTTAAAGAACATTCCTGGAGCAACAATAGAAAAAGCCCTAAAGGCAAAAAGTAAACAGGCCCCCATACTGATGTGGCAGAGATGTGCACGCAAAAAAAAAACCGCAGTAGAAACTACCATTTCGAGGGGTAAATTAAGCGCAAACCCCAACCATTTTCAGCTGGCTATAAATGCGTTTGGTTTTACCATGCCTGCGATTAGATCAACCATGGTGGGGGTGATATCAATATGAGGTCTGTCAAATATACCACATGTGATGAAAGTTTTACCGCAGACAGACGTTCGACTTCATCTCATTTACCTGTGTAAAAACATGGCTTCCCTCAAGATATCAAGTAGCAATAAGCTAACAGATGGCACCACAGATTTGTTTTGATTGTTAAGAGAAAAATGGGTTGCCAGACAAACTTGCGGATTTAATGTAGCAATTAGTAGACTAGGCGGCGCTACTGTGCAAGTTGGAATTTTACACAACAAATTTGAATTCTTTTGTTCGAGCTTGAACGTCTGTGCGGTTTTATCCTAAACGTAGTAAATTTGACTGAAATTTCATGGTAGTTTTGAAGATAGGCATAGTGAGCTATAATGTTAGTTTTAACTACAAGATTTTTTCCTGTGTGGTATCACATAACATGTTGCGCTGTCAGTTTTTGTTTCGTATAGTTCAACCGTGACACATGATTCATAAGTGTGCCACGCAGTTTTTGTTGCACATATTTTTGAGGGTGTGCGTGTATTGAAACGAATTCATTGCTTTCGTGCACACTCATACATGATAGTGGGAACCTCGGTGGGAACTAAAAACAAAATCAAAATAAACTAAATTTGAAATCAACTTGGCGTAAATTTCTTGGTGTTCCAATCATATTTGAGTTTATTTTTATTATTTTTATTATTTCTTTATTCTATAGAACATTTAGAATTTGAAATATAGCCAAAAAATATTTTCATGAATTGATATTGTTTCGTTTGGATTAAACATTATTTTTCAAAGCTGCACGTCGTGAGTGAGTGTAGGAGTAGCACCTGCAAGTGTGAAAGCAATTATTGAGAAATTTGGAACGCACAACCGATTTGCCGAGATCTGGACGAAAACAAGGTCCAGTTACCCCAAATTGCACAAATACGTTGTGAAATAGACCAATAAAAACGTATCGATTTCTATGCGTGATTTGGCCAAAAAGGCAAGAACTTCGTATGAAATGATCCAACGAATCGAACGGCGATATGGCCTCAAAACATATAAAAAACAGTTGAGTATAATTACGCGACACTAAAGAATTCTGCACATTGTAGACGAAATACGCGTATCTGTCAAGATAAACAATAAAAGTAGATGGAATTAAATGGAAATTACTAATCTTTCTTCTCATTTTCTAATTATATAAAAACAAAAAATCGCCAAACAATGTTCTTAACAAAGAGAAACTGCCAGAAAAAAGATCGCGGTAGATCTATAATCGAATTTTGGAGAACGACGATCAGTGCCTATTAATGGCTGACGAAACTTACGTTAATTTAGATTCAAAAACTCTTCCTGGCCTGCAATACAACACGAAAGTCATTGGCAAGGATGTGTGTGACTCGGAGAAGTTAGTTCAGACTGAGAAGTTTAGACAAAAGGTGCTTGTTTGGCAGGTGATTTGCAGTTGTGGTTTACGTTCATCCAGTTTTTTTTTTCGCGAAAAGGACTATCAACACCGAAGTATACCGGAAAGAGTGCCTACAGAAGTGGCTTTTGCCGTTATTCACCACTGTTCTGCCCACTATGGAATAATTTGGATAATTTGGAAAACTGCGACAGAGAAATGTAGTCAGGCTATTGTGCAGAAATTGATGAGTGGGGAAAACGCAAAATTCATTTGTACGTCAGGAATGAACTTTTTGTCTGAGTTTGATTTCAAAAAGCACTTTTAACATCCCATACTGAAATAATGACGTTTTTACTTAATTTTACGCCAAAGAATATTTAAAACTACTTTTTGATTCACCCCTCAGTAACAGAACTAGCAAGTTCAGAACGTGTTTTTACGAACGACTTAATATTTTGAAAGTCAATATCTCCAGAATGCCAACACGTCGATGCAAATCTACCATCCGACACAGTTGATTTGTTAGTACGAGGACGACCTTGTGGAAACGTTCTTGTGATTCGTATTCGTATCATTTGACAAGAAAGGAATTTTGGAAAGAATAAATAGGTAAACGCAAACATTGGCGTCCTTTTCCTCTTTCTTTTGTTTTTGCTTTAAACAAAAACCTACACCTAACTCATAGCACTCACCGGTATCGCAAAATCCGTTTCAAATTCTGCGGAATTTCCAAAAGCTCAACCGTTCAACGAACACCAAATCCCGTTTCTTCTCGTCCTCGTTGATAGCACTGAGAACTGCTTTACGGACGACATCTCGCGTCTGCCGTTGCAGCGTGAATTTCTTGAACTGATAATCATGTCATTTCTGTACCAACTGGAGTGTTCCGTGCTTATGCAACAATACGTGGCCTTCTCAAGATTAGCCACTTCTGGCGATTTTGATTGGTGCAACTAGTTCCCATGTCTGTACCCAAGTAACCACGAGGCTGTAATAGCATGCATGATGTATTACGTCTAGAGCATCATTGAAGTTGGATTAAAGCTGAAAATGGCCCCACTAAGATCGAACTAATGCTATATCTTTTGTAATGCCATAAGACATTTCTAAAGTAGCATTATTGCATTGGTAATGCATCACAACATTCTTAAGCTAATCTAACGCTTCATTACTTGACAACTGTTGAAATGATGTGATCCCGCATTACCGATATTGATTTTGGGTCGAATAAGTGCAATAATATAATGCTTGTGGTTACTTGGGTAGTTCCGAATCATACCGCTCAACCGACTCCAACTGCTGATACAGAGCTGCCACTCCTTCTCCGGAACGACCATACTTCATCGCCGGTATAATTGACCATTCATTATTTTCGGGATGATAACATTCTACAGTCGGTATTCTTTCCTTGCTGCCAAATCCTCGAATGGCCTACACAGTAACCTGTACGGTAACGCCAACACCCAGTCGTTTTGAATGGATTGGTTGAATCAAGGTACACCTATTCAGATCCGGATCCTCGTTCAAAGAAAAATCATACTTACTCATGTTTCATGCCTAGCATATATCACTTTATAGAACACATTTATCTTGAAATATATATGTTTATATTGACAATATAATTAGTAATAATTATAATCTATTGATCATATACTAATACTGAGATCAGCACTGATAAAAAAGCAATCATAATATCTATTTGTCCCACACTTGAAGTTTTGCAATTTGATCAACAAATCTAGACAAAATCGTCAAAAGGCCGAAGGTAACAATTGTAAACAATGACTCAAAACATAAATTTCCTTGAAATGCCAGGTTACTAACATCTATAACTACTACCGATGGGAAGATAAAAACACCCTGTATCTGTTTCTAGTGCTATTGTGTTTGTGGGAGAAAGCAGATGCCAGAAAAATACACATAAATTATCGGTTGTAATATTGACAGAAAAGTTGAAACACAGAAACACCTTCCGACACACTGAAACACAAACACAACGTGGCAGAGTGACTAGCCCCCTGCATGAACTAAAAGAGACACCCAAACAAACCAAAAAAAAACTAACCAAACACAAACCACCCATACCCCACCCCCCGAAACCCCCCCAAACCCAACCCCCACCCCGCCCACGGGCCCCCGCGACGGATCAACCATAGGCGTAGCCAGGATTTCAAATAGGGGGGGGCGAGTTTTTTTTTTTAGAGAGAGAGAGAGAGAGAGAGAGAGAGAGAGAGAGAGAGAGAGAGAGAGAGAGAGAGAGAGAGAGAGAGAGAGAGAGAGAGAGAGAGAGAGAGAGAGAGAGAGAGAGAGAGAGAGAGAGAGAGAGAGAGAGAGAGAATTACATCGTCTCCAACCAGTGGTTGCACATACTGAACAATTTACATTAACGGACAATACAACGCCCGGTGGACCAGTAGAGTAGGGCCATTTTCATGTTCCGACAGATGGAGCGGGAATGGAGCCCCATTTATGTGACATTACGCCTGAATGACGGGTGGATTATCTTCTCTACTCTCACCCAAAGTATTTGACAATACCCGTCCGATTCTTGCAACAAGATTAAACAATTCTAGGCTTGTTCTGGAATAAAAAAAAAACGATTTTAAAAACTTTCGATTTTTCCCATGTTTTTAAATCAAACCACATTGAATGCCAAACATTTAACGGGTCATGTTGGATTTTTGTATAGAATAACCACCGAGTTTGTTTGCAGTTTGTACTGAAAATGTACTTTTCATCCGCGACCCTCTCACCCAAAGCAACACAGAAGAAACACCGTTTTTTACTCACCATGCTCACACCGTTTGAATAGATTATATTTTTTTAATGGTTGTTCAAATAATAAGTGATTAGCTTTTAACAAACATACATTTTGAGTTTTGGTGGTTTATAGCTCATGGTTTGTGTCCCCTTTGCTCACCTTTAGTATAATTATTTTATCTGATATTTTCTAAACAGGAACATCAAACATAACCTTTTAAAACGACGTAAGTCACAAATGTAAGCAAGCTGTGTTTTTTGTGCTGAATTGTTGCTACTTGCATTCTTAACACACGAGTAGTTAGTAAATAATTTAAGAAATTTTATTCATCAATGACGAAAAGAAATTCATATGATCCAACTGAAACACGTTCTGTCGAAACATGGTATATGTAGCAATCATGTGTATATGAGTAGTATGAAACCAAAACGGTGTATCATTGAATTACATTAAAATTGTTGTTCAAATTGGAGAAATACAACCATTTTGCATATTTTTCTATTCGTGGTTATTTCAGCTGCATGAAAAAACATTCGTTTTGTTTTGTTTGCTTGTGTTTTTTTAATTACATGCTGGAAAATATTATACTTACTTTTGAAAAACTTTCGAATGTCCATTTATGGTTCTTCTGGATAAAATGAATCAAATAACTGCTTCAGACTGCTTATAATTAAAAAAAAAAAACCGTATGTATTTTACCCGATAATTCGTTTTGTTATGAAGGTTCTTCTGTTTATAAACACGCGCAGAACCATCGCTTATTCTTCCGGTCTTCCTCTAAACTCTCCACCGATTGCTTGTCGATCTGCCAAACTTGGAAGACATCTGCATGGAGTTATCTCAAATTATAATAATCCGTCCAATCTATCACAAAACGTTGCGATTGGTTGAGCGGACTGGAGATAATGAAATCCATTTGTATAAGGCCAAGTCTCTCCCGGTTGGTATTAAACCGATGAGCATGGATATCAATAGAAACATAAAGTTACCAGAAGGCACAACATGCATCTACGGACTCTTATTTTTACGAAATCCCTAAATTTCAATTTTTAATGGATTAGCATAGATTGTTCATTAGATACTTCAACTTGATTGATACAGTTATTAGTTACAGCAGTGCAATAGATTGTAGAATACAGTAGTAAAAATAGTAAGTTACGAAAAAAGAGTTTGGTTCGAGCATCGGCTGTGAAAGGTTGTGTCGATGCTTTATTACGCACTATTATCCTATCGAGCATGGCGCGTTTCGTGTTGTTTCGGTTATCTATAATTCGGTGTAACGAGTGATCGAGTGAGCACAGTAAGAGAACAACAAAGCGTCTCTCAAGCGTTCATAAAATTATCCTTGTTTTCCTAACGGAAAACCTCCATCACACTTTGTGAGTGGCTCCAATAGCATCCTTATTATTGGTTTAACTCAGATCAAATCGGATTTCCAACATTATAAAAAATCACCTTGTTTTTCCGATGAAAAAACACCATTACACTTTGTGTGTGGCCCCAATAGCATCCTTACTGTTGTAATTGGTTCGAATCAGAAATCGGTACTAGTATTTAAATATTTTACTAAACGAAGCGTGAATTCAGCTTATTGTTTACCAAAACGAACCCTGCTGCCACCCAATCTTGTCATCCAAAATCCCAGTGATTTCTCGTGGAAGTGCGGCGGTGGTCTCGGCTTCCAATAAAACGTCCAAATAAACGTTAACGCATTCCTACCCTTTCCTTATTTGAGCTGCATTCGGGCGAGGCCAGCGCCGGTATTGCCTTAGTTTGGGATCACCAGTTTTACACATTGAGCATGTTTGCATCATCTGTTGATCTTCTGAGTAATAACAGCTGAACTGGCAGTAACGGAATAACATTTTCGGGCGGTCAATCATGCTCATTATCCCGCTCATCCTAAAACGATAATTATTATAGGTAGCACCACCCCCCACTCCCCACCCAACTAACACATTCCAAGGCGCGATAATTTTCATGGAGACAAGGCGCCCAACCCCCCCCGCCCAAAGGCACCACAGAAACTACAGTACTCTAAAAATGGGGAAAGCGGGAGTAACGGGGCAGTTTGACCCATGCCATGACACAAATAGTTCAAATAACATATTTTCGCTGACACTTTTTCTAACTATCAACTGTGTTTCTCGATCCAATATTATTTGGCTTCTGAAAGCTATAGCATAGGTTTGAATATTCAGTTTTTGATTAACCAAGAACTGAACATTTTATTGAGCAGCTTCTTCAACTTTCAGCTAGCAGGGAAAAAATCAATCATTGCTTATCTACTAGCTTACATTACAGATTAGAGATATTTCCCTAGTAGCACATTTGTTTCAACCCAGTAAAGGTGACTGCTCTGTGACTCAATTAAGTCACAATAGAGCTGTCGAAACCAGTTTTGACTGTTGTGTGCTGCTTGGGTCTCCAAGAACATCTGGCAAAGCTTTGTGCAGCGATTTTGCGATGGGCGAGGTAAGCGATAAGGAGTGGTATTTTGATTCTGGTGCCACGTGCCACATGTCTCGGAGTGGCAATGATTTCGTGAAGCAACAGCATATGGCACACGCGGTGGGGACGGCGAACAACGGTAGCATGATGTCAGTCGCGAAGGGTTTGGTCAAACTCGAGCTCAGTGAAGGCCCCATCGAGGTGAAGGAATGGCTGCAGATTCCGGAACTGGCTACCAATCTCCTTTCGATCAGCAAGATATGTCAGAAGGGACTGACGGTAGTCTTCGATGCAGATACGTGTGAAGTTCGCGAGAACGGTGGCAGGTGATCGCATCTGGTACACAGGTAGGCGGCCTGTATATGTTGAACCGGAAGAACGAGCAGGTGCTACTCACACCGAGCACTGGCATTTGGCACAGACGGCTCGGTCACCTCAATCGTCAAAGCTTACGGAAGCTGGCAGCGATGGCAGACGGCATTGAATTGCAAAACGACGTCATCCCAGAGTTTATCGGTTGTATCGAGGGTAAGCATGCACTTAATCCATTTCCTTTCAGTGGGTCGCGAGCCGAAAGGCTACTGGATTTAGTCCACTCGGACCTGGTTGGACCCATCGAAGTTCCTTCTCTAGGTGGCAGCCGTTACGTGATGACGTTTATCGACGATGCGAGTCGGAAGGTGTTCCTCTATTTCCTGGAACGGAAAAATGAAGCATATGAACGGCAAACAGAAAGGAAGCTGAAGGTTCTGAGAACGGACAACGGCACCGAATACGTCAATGCATCCTTTAGAAGCAGCATGGTGAAAGATGGGAGTGCGCCACGAAAAGACATGTCCGTGCACCCCTGAGCAAAACGGTGTAGCGGAAAGGATGAACCGGACACTCATCGAAAAGGCCAGAAGCATGCTGAATGATTCGCGCCTGCCGAAGGTGCGAGGGTCCCACCCGCCCGCCCCACAAGCCCGACAAGATCACTCGAGACCCCCGACACCGGAAGAAGCTTGGACCGGTAAGAAACCCGATTTGCGACATCTGAGGGTTCTCGGGTCGCTAGCTCTTGTCCACGTTCCGAAAGAAAGAAGAAAGAAGTTCGACGCTAAATCTCAGAAAGCAATTTTCGTGGGATAAGCCGAAAGTACCAAGGGGTATCGAGTGTACGATCCAATCAAGCGTGATATCCGGATTAGCCGCGATGTAATTGTGGTTCAGGAGGGAGAACCGCAAAGTTTGATCGAGCTCAGCGAGGATGCGCAACAGATACAGTTCATGGAGCTGTACTCAATCGATGAGCCGAATGCAAGTAGCGGACTACCACCGGTTTTAGAACCGATTGCCAGTGACGGTGATGGTTCTGACGATGAAGATGATGAATTTTCAACATGCGACAGTGACTCAAGTGATCCCGAATTTCTGGATGACAGCAACGAGCCTGCACTCCCGTCGCAACTTGATAAACCAGCTGATGAGCAGCAAGGGTTTAGGCGCAGCGACCGGGAGCGCCGAATTCCAGGCAAGTATTCCGATTACGTTACGTATAGTTCGTTTTCTTGCGAAGTTGTTTCCCCTCAGCCTTCTGCGATGTGTTCCAAGACGACGTTTGATGATCCTCAAAGCTACGACGAGGCGCTCAACGGACCGGATCGCGAGCAGTGGATCGCGGCCATGCGTGAGGAGATCGAAGCTCTGGAGGAGAATGAAACGTGGGAGATGGCCAACCTTCCAAGCGACAGGAAGGCCATTCGAAACAAGTGGGTCTTCAAGACGAAACGAGGACCAACTGGCGACATCGAGCGGTACAAGGCACGTCTGGTCGTGAAGGGATGTTCGCAGCGGCCAGGAATCG
Organism: Aedes koreicus; assembly: GCA_024533555.2. NCBI lineage: Eukaryota > Metazoa > Arthropoda > Insecta > Diptera > Culicidae > Aedes > Aedes koreicus. The sequence continues at coordinate 123,230 of JAHHFK020000855.1, read as the reverse complement.
ATTACGACGAAGTGTATTCCCCGGTGGTACGGTATTCCACTATCCGATACCTTCTGGCGCTGGCGGTTAAGCATGACCTTGATGTAGAGCAGATGGATGCTGTTACTGCGTTCCTTCAAGGCAAGCTGACGGACGAAGTCATCTACATGGAGCTACCGAGAGGGTTTGCTGGCACCTCGAAGCAAGTCTGTCTGTTACGGAAGGCACTCTACGGGCTCAAACAGTCGAGCCGTGTATGGAACAACCAGCTGGACCAAGCGCTCAAGGAGTTCGGACTGCAGCAATCAAAAGTTGACCCGTGCCTGTATTTCCGGGTCGACGGTGGGAAAATGATTTTCGTCACAATTTACGTGGACGATTTCATGATTTTCACCAACGACGCCAAGCTAAAGCGGAAGTTGAAATCTTTCCTTCACAACCGCTTCAAAATGAAGGACCTTGGCGAAGCGACTTTTTGCCTGGGACTGAGGATCACGCGAGATAGGAAGAACGGGAAGCTGTGGGTAGATCAAGAGCACTACATCGACAGCATATTGCGACGGTTCAACATGGCGAACTGTAATCCAGTCTCCACACCAGCGGAGGCTAGTGTCAAACTGGATAAATCTATGGCACCGACGACGCAAGATGAGATCCGTGAAATGAAGGAGGTTCCTTACCAGGAGGCTGTTGGCTGTCTCACCTATCTGGCGCAGGCAACGCGACCGGATATCAGTTTTGCGGTCAATCAAGTCAGCCAATTCAACAAGAATCCTGGACGTAGCCACTGGAACGCTGTCAAGCGTATCGTGCGGTACCTGCGAGGTACAAGTTCAAGTCGGCTAACATATTCAAACGAACGTTGTTCGGATTTGGTTGGCTACACAGATGCCGATTGGGGAGGAGAGCCGGATTCCAGGAAATCCACTACAGGATACGTCTTCACGTTCATGGGAGGAGCTGTGTCATGGAACGTCAAACGGCAACCAACAGTTGCGTTGTCCTCGTGCGAAGCGGAATACATCGCGCTTTCTCGCACAATCCAGGAAGCACTTTGGTGGCACTATTTCCAGTCACAGATTTTTGGTGTGCAAGGGATTCCCATCCGGTGCGACAACCAATCAGCCATCTGTATCGCACGGAACCAAGGATACAACCCCCGAACGAAGCATCTAGACATCAGGTATCACTTCATCCGAGATGTGCTAGAACAAGGAGTAGTCGAGCTGGGATACGTGAACACGAAGCAGCAACCTGCAGATGGGTTCACAAAAGCCCTGGCGAATCAGAAGCTGGAAGAGAATAAAAAGTTAATTGGATTCGTTGCTTAGGAAGGAGTGTTGTAATCGAAGTAAGCATAGAGCATAAGCAACCAACCAATGCAGTTGTTATGTACTCTGTTATGTATTGTAGTAGCTTAGCAACGCCTAGCAACCACGGCAACGTAGGTTGTTGATACGAAATAAATTTTCATTAGTCGTTAGTCAGTCCACCTAACCGGTTGTATAATTATTACTCTGCAAAAAACAAAAAAAAAAAAAAAAAAAAAAAATAAAAAAAAAAAGAAAAAAAAAACAAAACCCCAAACCAGAAAGAAAAACAAAGAAGGTGGAGCGCACAAACCGTCGCAATGCGTTTTTTAATCGCGTCGGTTTGTGTGCTCCCATGAGAGCACCGGTACCGGTGCGTGACTAAACTATATTTGATCGCCCTCACCATCACTTCAAACCGTATCGGGCACAACTAAAAGCGCTAGCAAAATTGTGGCGTGACTATCGGAAAGCATCAGGCGCTCAAATTTAGCAACGCGATAGTGGCGCGAGAGAAGGTTGCTATTCGACTGCCAATTGTCAAAAATCTCCGATTGGTTTGTTGTTTATTTTTGTTCACGCAATCAGGATTAGGGGCAAATTTTGAATTTGATTTAAAGAAAATTATTGCTTTATCAACTTTAAGTCAATTTGGTTTAATAATAAGAATTTTATCCATAGGGTCGTGCGATGGCTTTTTCATGATTTCTTCTGGATAGATTTTTGGTTGGCATGAAAGAAAACCATTAGCCACAATGGCCGCTCTGGCAACCTCTGGGGTGTCGCGGGGGAACCTGTAGAAGATGTTTTGGGCCAAACCTGGGGAACTTCTGAGGTGCCCTGGGGGAACCTGTAGGAGGGGCTTTTTTTTTTTCACCAAACCCCCCTGGCCCTCTTTTTTTTTTTATCTCCCGGGATCCTCCATAGGCAAAAAAAAAAAATATACCACAATAGCCCCCCCCCAAACATCTGGGGTGATTTGGTGAAACTTACAGGGGATAGACAAAATGATCGGGACAGGCAAATTTTTTATCAACTTTGCAGTGCTCTAACTTCATGAAATATTATCCGATTTCAATTGTCCAAGAAGCATTCGACGGGGAATTCAATGTTATTTTATGTCTTGGTAACAAAATTGGCCATGGTCACCGGATACCGGAGTTGTTCCGGGTTTCCGGAGGGGCTATTTTACATGTTGACTTTGCGATGAATTTTCGTGCAAGATGACGTTGTCAAACATTCTTTTTCAGTAAACACACGAAAAAACGAAACATTTCCCAAGCGAATGAAAGGTCGATCACAGGAATCGGCCTTAAATTGACCGAGATATGGCCATTTCCGTGAAACAGGTTCTGATGAAGGGTCCTGGATGCGGTCAGTTCTTTATTTTACTCAAAACATGCTATGTCACAGCTTTTTTCTTGTTTTTTTCTTGCTTTTTACCACAAAGCTTATTATAAGCGAAAAGTGGATCTTTGGCAATATTGGCCCCTCCCGGAACCACCGGAACGACCCCGGGGGAACCTGTAGCCAATTACGATTTTACTCGAAAGCATGCCGTGCAGCAGCTCTATCTTCATGATTTTTCATAAATATGATTTTTATACACTTGAGAAGGACATTGGCTACATTAGCCACTCCCTGGACCACCGGAAAGACCCCGGGGGAACCTGTAGTAGGCGCCAATTAAGATTTTACTCCAGAGCATGCCGTACAGCAGCTCTATCTTCATGATTTTTCGTAAACATGGTTTCGATGGACTTGGGAAGGCCATTGGCTACATTAGCCATTCCCTGGATCGCTGGAACGGCCCTCGGGAGAACCTGTTGTAGGTGCCAATTAAGATTTTACTCCAAAACATGTAAACAAGCTACCTGAACTGTCAAATGACGTCATGATGCAATGTTCTACACCAAATCCTTTTTACACGTATTTTTATAAGCGGCTTGGCAAGATGAAGATAGAGTTGCTGCACGCATGCTTTCGAGTAAAATCGTAATTGGCCCCTACCACAGGTTCCCCCGGGGTCGTTTCGGTGGTTCCGGGAGAGGCCAATATTGCCAAAGATCCACTTTTCGTTTATAATAAGCTTCGTGGTAAAAAACAAGAAAAAAAAACAAGAAAAAAAGCTGTGACATAGCATGTTTTAAGTAAAATAAAGAACTGACCGCATCCAGGACCCTTCATCAGAACCTGTTTCACGGAAATGGCCATATCTCGGTCAATTTAAGGCTGATTCCTGTGATCGACCTTTCATTCGCTTGGAAAATGTTTCGTTTTTTCGTGTGTTTACTGAAAAAGAATGTTTGACAACGTCATCTTGTACGAAAATTCATCGCAAAGTCAACATGTAAAATAGCCCCTCCGGAAACCCGGAACAACTCCGGTATCCGGTGACCATGGCCAATTTTGTTACCGAGACATAAAATAACATTGAATTCCCCGTCGAATGCTTCTTGGACAATTGAAATTGGATAATATTTCATGAAGTTAGAGCACTGCAAAGTTGATAAAAAATTTGCCTGTCCCGATCATTTTGTCTATCCCCTGTATATTAATCCCACCCCTCTCTACTATTAAATTCAACCTTGCGTCAGTTGCGCTAACACCCATACATTTCCAAAATGAAACGTCAACCGTCACTAAAGTAAAACGGGAGTGGAGAACAAAGATCAACAAAAATCAACGCCTTCAACTTCTCCACAAAACTCCAAGACTCGATGATAATTATCAATTATTATTGTTTCGAAAAGACGGAATCAGTAACGGTAGTGAAGTAGATGTTGGCTGTTGGAGGCAAAACACAATAGAAGCAAATCGCGAAGCAGCCAACTTTAAATATTGTTTGTTTGAAAAACCTATTTTGTTTCTCGTATCTCAGGTTTGTCCCTCTCTCCGTGCGTGTACTCTTGCTAAATCAAACGCTGCTGATGTACAGAAACGGTCGATATCCACGGCAAAAAAGTGCTTGGTGTTGCAATTAGGTACTTATCGTTCTAAAAAAAGTGTTGGTTATAAATGCCAAAAAGACAACGCAGTGCTGCGGATTCCTGATTCCGGATCATTTGCGCGAAAATAATACTCGGTCCCGTCATCTAGTGTATGTGTCACCCATTTTTGTTGTCCGGAGTAACATCGGTTTTTCGCGTCCGCACTGGATATTATTTTGCTGTAGTTTGTGTTCGTAATTGAAGAGCGAGGAATTCCTTCTGAGTGAATATTGTTCGTTCGTGTGTAGCATTAATTGATGATTTCAGTGCCGTCTCAAGTGTAATGTGGAGTGTGTAGTGGAATATCTGAATAGAGGGAAAAAAGGGTGCCGGAAATTTTCTGTTCTTACTAGGTAGGAGCAAGCGATTCAACAGAAAAAGCGAAAGATTGAGATTATGTCCTCTCTTTCGGCTAGCGCTGAAAATCTGTCCAGCGATCAGGTAAATAAAAATAAGCCATTGCGGGAACAAGAATAAGTAATTGCACTGTCTTTCGTTTTATCTATAAAAGCACAAACTACTCGAGCCGATTCCGCAAATTGAAAAACAATGAATCATTCTCAATGGCCATTTAATTTTCAATCTTAAGATTAGATTAAAGGTATTTCCTGAGTGTGTCACAGCGGTGTGTGCATTCTGTTCAAAGTTGAAAAGTGTTTTTTCTTACACAACTTATTTTTGTTCTGTATAGCGCCTTCGTAAAACAATATTGGACAAAGCTATGCTGGGTTGTTCAAACTGGTACGACCCCACACTTATTACATTATTTTCGAATAGGTTATCCAAGATAAAGTTTGTTGGTGGTTTTTGCTTTGTTCTTAGGAAGTTTTATAGCTTCTCTTTCAGTTTTCGTCATATAATAAAAATGCCCCTTGCACAACTTCGAAGCCAGCAAATGTATCCGATTCTAAGAAGTATCTACAACTGCCACCTAGTTTTAACTTACGATTATATTATTATTAATTGCATCGTTTCCATTAATTCCATGTTCTCTCTTATGCTTGAATGAATCTAAAATTTTCATAATCTTCATTAAATAAAATCTATTTTTTTATTTGGATCACTGAGCATCAAAATTTTTAACTGATATTTAGTGAAATCTACACTTAACAAATCGTTTTTGATTTTTCCACAGCGTTCCAACTTTTATAACAAGTTATAAAGCAATGTTCCATTGTCCGCTCAAACACTGGGTTTTATCGACATAAACTCTGAGATGATCTCCTCTGCCGCATCCCAACTTAACTTAAGTCGTCTTTCAGTCCTAAACCCAGATGGAGTTGCATCAGTATACCTAAGGAAACATATCCCCAGTCTGTTGCATCGTTTTTACCAAGCGCCATCAAACCTTTCATTGTTTAACCTAACGTTAGCTTTACTTAGATTTCTAAATATCTTTCCGTGATTGCTTGTCGTTTGCGAGAAACCGAAGAAAAACAAACAGTAATTATGAGGCGAAAATGCAATTTGCTGCTCAAATGCTCTCAAAACTCTTGCCATACTGCAAATTTTCTCGTTGAGCCTCGATTGGTTTCCTTCTGATTTCCGCCGATTTGGACCGGTTTAGTGATCTCGGTCAAAAGTACGGCATACCATGTGTTTGCCAAACCTTCTTCATCTGAGGCAAAGCCGAGAGCTCATTTTGCAGTTGTGAATCATTCAATTAAAAACTTTACCCAGCTGACTAAGCACCTCAAGTGAATCGTATTTGCTTTGGCGTATGTTGTTTGTTTCGATTATAGCGTCCATGGGGGGAATGCCTACTTCGCTATGTGCAACCTATTTTCGTCCTAGGGAACGTCCATTAATTATGTCACGCAAAAAGTTACTTTTTATAACCCCCCTCCCCCCCTTGTCACGTTTTTTGTATGGACCTTCACTTTTTTGTATGGATTGTCACGTTTTCCCAAAACCCCCTCCCCCCTTACTGCGTACATAATTAATGGACCTTCCCATAGGTGTCAAACACAATGTAAAGAACACAAATAACTCCACGCAATGTTCAGGCGTCCACTTCTTGGTTCAAGAATTGAATTAAGAATTCTGTGTAAAAAACATGGCCGAACAAGTGATGCACCCTACTTTACCAGGCGTGTGATGCTGCCCACTCTCCCTAATGGTCTGTGTGGTGCTTTACAACTGTTATTATTTAATTTACACTTTTTGGCTTCCCTGCTTCGCAATATGTTGCGTTGCTACTGATCATGGTATAGGCATGGGTGAGGTTTTTTCTTAATCATTTGATAAATAATAATTAAGATTTTGTAGTGTTATTGATAAAACATGCTTTTGCTTACGATGTTCACTAATATTGCCTTTTTGCTTATCTCTTTGAATGTAGAATAACGATGGATCGTCAATGTGTTTGGAGCTGGCACTGGAAGGTGAGCGGTTGTGCAAATCTGGTGACTGTCGCGCCGGTGTGGCCTTTTTCCAGGCGGCGATCCAGGCTGGTACCGATGATCTTCGGACGCTGAGTGCCATATACAGTCAACTTGGGAATGCCTATTTCTACTTGGGCGACTACACCAAAGCGATGCAATACCACAAGCACGACCTAACGTTGGCTCGTTCGATGAACGACAAATTGGGCGAGGCAAAATCGTCTGGCAATCTGGGCAACACGCTGAAAGTGATGGGACGTTTCGACGAGGCAGCAATTTTCTGCCAGCGACATTTGGCCATCGCTCAGTCACTCGGTGATCGTCTCTCGGAGGGTCGGGCTCTGTACAATCTGGGCAATGTATATCACGCCAAAGGCAAGCAGCTTGGACAGAAGGATCCCGGAGATTTCTCCGACGAGGTGAAGGAATCACTAATGCAAGCCGTTGAATACTATCAGCAAAATTTAACCCTCATGAAGGAGCTGGGCGACCGAGGTGCTCAGGGGCGAGCTTGTGGAAATTTGGGAAACACGTACTACCTATTGGGAAACTTTGAAACTGCCATCGAACATCATCAGGAACGACTAAGAATTGCAAGGGAATTCGGAGATAAAGCAGCCGAACGACGGGCGAACAGTAATCTCGGTAATTCTCATATCTTTCTCGGGCAATTCGAGCAAGCGGCCAACCACTACAAGTAAGTTGTTTTTTGTTTTGTTGGATGTTTTTAAAATAATTATTTTATTAAACCACTGAGCGTAGTTCTCTTACACAGTGTTGTTTAAGATTTGACGAAACATTCTGCAACTAGTAGACTAAATATGCTTATCTACCGAAACATAAGCAGATTGAGAATGACCAACTTATCCGCGGGTTCCATTACTTGGTTTTCCTTTTTTTTCTAGTCAAGAGTTGGGGTAGCAGCCAGGGTTGCCACATGCACAGATTTATCGGAAGCCTGTACTCGAAAAAAATGCACCATTTTTATCCGTGTGTAACTTTTTTGTCCGTGGGTAAAAATTAATGAAAATCTGGGTATAACTAGTTTGGAGTGAATTGTTAACATGTGCGAAATTTCATAACAATCGGTTCAGTGGTTATTGAGATGTCATCGAAACAAGAAGAAAATCGCCGGAGAATTTGGCGCGCCGTCATGGAAAATCCGACTGCGATCATGAGATAGATCAGAAGACAACTGGGAATCACCCATACAACTGTGTCTCGGGTGATAAAATCGTTTAAGGAGTCCCAGACGACCGAGCGGCGGGCTGGAAGTGGAAGAAAATCGAAGACAGCTGACCCTGTGAAGGCCCGGAAGGTGTTGGATTATTTCAAGTGTAATCCGAACCTTTCGATTCGCGACGCGGCTCTGAAGGAAAAGTGTTCCGCCTGGTTCATTCAGGAAACCATGATACGAGCTGGACTTCGTGTATTCAAGGTCCGTAAGGCACCGAACCGGCGTGAGGAAGCTGTACCGAGAGTGGTTAACGAAACCGATGTGTGTGGTTATGGATGACGAAGAAGAAAGTGGACAAATTCGCCAAAAAAAATACTTGCTCTGGCAGGCCATATGCCAATGCGGTAAACTGAGTAAACTTCACAACGGGTACCGTCAACAGCAAAATTTACCGCACCGAGTGCCTCCAGAAGCGTCTGTTGCCCTTTTTGCGGTCCCACGGAGGCGAGACATTATTTTGGCCGGACCTGGCATCATGCCATTACGCGCGATCGACGTTGGATTTGTAAGCTGAAATTGAAGAAAGAATGGATGAAAGTGACCAAAAAGGTCGGCTCCACCATTGCACAAAATGTAATGAGGGGTCTTAAGGGAAAAGTGCGGGCTTTAAGCGATGGAAAGGAAATTGAGTAAAGTAATTATGCCGAAACATAATCCATATGTATTAGTTCATTCCCTGAAAGTTTCAAGAAAATCCGACTTAAAGTAAATTTTTGGCGAACACTTTTGTATGGTGCATTTTTTCGAGTACAGGCCTTATGTCGACTTAAATTTTTTTTTTTGGTTTTTCATACAGATATCTGTATGTGAATATTACACATTTTTGAGATAAACCAAGATTTTTAAGACTTTTGACAATTGCTTGTCCACTCAAAAACATCAAATTCAAAATACGTGTACATTTCAAGATCCAAATTTTTACCAATTCTAATTTTATTGTTCTGTTTTAGGCCCATGAAGCAAAAGAAAACAATTGACACTGACCCCAACAGTCAATAGGAAACTAGCTATTTAAAATTGGCTCATTATTGTAGAACCCCTTGGTCCCAAGTGTACCTGACACCTTACACCTTGCAATACATACTTGCGCCTTTCTGTACAAGAATCTTTGTTTTTGTCTCGATTCTTCGTTAATTTCAGAGAATATATTAAAGGTACTTCGATGTAAGTTAAATATTTAGGGGCGATTCATTTAAATTGGGATCGTCCTTGGGACGGATGTGCTGGTACTTCTTGAGCCAAAAATTATATCCATTTTGTTCTTGACTATCCAGCCCCTGTTAACACTACAGTGACAGATAACTGTCGGAAAGTCAGTCTGTGTGTGGGCCTAAAATGATTTCCCCATAATTTTTTGAAATAATCTTTCAAGCAAATTTTATAGAACTACCCAAAGATTGTATGAAAAGTTCTCAGACATTCCTTGAAACCTTCCTTCTGGTGTTTCTATACATATTCTTCAGGAGTTTGTAGGCATTCCTCCGGGATTCTCTCAGGAGTTTCTTCTGGCATCTCATCAGCATGTTTTTCAAAACATTCTTGTGATGATTTTTGGGGGACACCTGGAAGAACTGAGCATGAGCATGAGCATGATTGACCGCCCACGGATGCAATTCCGTTATTGCCAGATCAGCAGTATTTTCACAAAGAACCAACAGATGATGTTTGGGACAAACATACATCTTCAATGTGTAAAAACTGATGACCCATTATAAAGCAATACCGGCGCCGGCCGTGCCCGAATGCTGGTCAAGTAGGGAATAGGAAGGAACGTGTTGACGTGATACTCGCTTTGAAGGAAGCCGAGAAATCCTGTGCACTTCCACGAGAAATCACTGGGATGTTGGATAGTTTGGGAAAGGTTAGCAGCAGGGTTCGTTTTGGTTAACGATACGCTGAAAGTACATACCTACACTATCCGCCAAAAGCAATAGACCGCACCAATGTGACTGAAAATATACAAGCATTACGAAAAACAAACCAAAACAAAATAGACAAAATAAAACAGGATATTAGATATTGTCTTCAAAATATGGTAGAGATAAATTATTTGTTGCTTTGCAAACCAGCTCTCCTCGATGTCCTAGATGGCCAAGTCCTGCTGGACCCGCAGCTGCTGTCGTCGGCACTCGTCCACATCAACTCGCCGACGTGTCGGAAAACTTCCGTTAGTAACATGATATCTATTTCTAATACACTCTTCTTGCACCGATTAATTTACAAACTAAGCCTGCACACCGAATCAAAATTCACTTTGGCACAGTCGTGGTATTTTCCTCTAAAATCTAGTTCTAGATATTCCTCTGGGGGACACCTGGAAGAACTATACAAAAACTATAAGATAATTCCTGCAGTAATTCTTGAAGAAACCCCTGATTCGTTGGAGACATCTAAGAAGAACTCTTTGCACGATTTCCATTATCTCATACATTTAATTCTTAATTTTAAAAATTCCGCAAGGGGTTTTGTAGAATTATTTTTCAAATTTTGTCCAAGATATCTGCAGGAATTCATACGTATAATTCTCCAGAAAATACTTCAATAATTTTGTCAAGTATTCCGCTGGAGAAGTATTTGTCTCAATATTCCTAAAGGGAATTTCCTTCGGCAGAATTTCCTACAGAGATTTCTACAAAAATACTGTTTTTCCACTTTAGAAGCATTTTCATGCCTTCACGCAAAGGCATTTTGGGAAGTTAGAATAATGTTCTCGATGCTTACCCAGGTAACCAATAAGCATTAGCATATGCAGTTAATCAACCCTAAATTTATATTTCAGATGCTACAAGCATTATATTACCATTATATCAGCATCTTAAATGCAATCTGTTGTAAAGTTAGATTTCAAATGCCATTTAAATGCTTGTAGCTTGTTATAAGCATTTCGAACGCAAAATAGCATTCATGAAGCATTATCATAGCATTGCAGTAAAGCAGCCGTATATCGCGCCAAAAGCGGCATTTATATTGCATTTCAGGTGACTTAATTGCTTGATTGGCTGCCGTAAAAACGCTTTGGAACTGCTTATTTGTTACCTGGGTATTTTTGCTATTCGAAGCATAGTAATTTCGAACGTGATTTTTTGTTATCTTTAATATAATCCTGCTGTGCGAAAACCTTTATTTATTTTGCGCAATTGTTAAACAGTTCCAGATCAATGGCACCGATTACAAAAAAAAGGCTTATATGCTTTGGATCAGATGGAGCATCGGTAATGATGGGTTCTGATCGATCCGTCCAGAAGCTTCTGAAACGTGACTGTCCCCATTTTATAATTATCAAGTGTACTGGCTCCTTGTGCAAGCTACGCATGCGAAAAGCTGCCATTGAACCTGGAACAGTTGATCCGATCCGATACGATCCAAGGATTTCCAGATGAAACAAAATATCTTGGAATTGAAGGCTTTGAAAGATCTGCATCCATTTACCACCAGATGGCTGTTGTTGGAATCAGTCATTCAATGGATATGAACGGTTTTCAAAGTTCGTGTTGTTTTTCTCGTTCCAATTCAACTGCGACAACAATCAATACGCAGAGTGCATTTTCTGTCATCTCAAAGACCCGATAACACAGCCACCTCCCATTTTTGAGCTACGTATTACCCTTTATCAACAAAGCGAACGGTATCTTTCAGTCAGAAGTTCCGGAATTCTCGAACATCGGCAATCAGCTGAAGTCTCGCTAATGCTTCTCCTTGCAAATATTTCTAATAATTATTACCTAAAACACCTGACGTATTTCGGAGTTTCTGATATCGAGAAACATCTCCATAAGAAGTCGAAAATATTTATCGGGATAGCAGCAGAAGAATTGGTTAGATCCGGAACCTTCGATGATATCAGGAAGAAGGCTTTCTACTCGATCTGCTGTGCTTTCTATATCGAGTTGAGTAAACAGATCATGCGCTTTGATCTTAACGATCCAGATCTGGGCACTGCATTGAGCATTGACCCCGAGAAGCTGCACACTTTGAAGGAGTTCTACTCGATTATTAAACTATATCTGATCTTCTTTGGAAGCGGTGAGGAACAAGCCATCGAAAATGAGTTTTGTGAGCAGAAGACGGCAAACATCTGCAAGAACAGCGAGGTGGAACGATCGGATGACTTGGAAACTTGTTGGAGAAAACTGCTGTGTTTCAAACGAGCAGATGGGAAACAGACTTTTCACTTGCTAAGAAAGTTCATTGCAAACTTTCTACTTATTCCTGTACTACTAATTTCTTTTAGAAACAATATCCATTTGGCTGTAGTGTGATGTTGGGAAACCGATAAATACACTTAAGCCATATTGAAAAGACCGTTTTGTATCGGCTAATCAAAATAAATGTGTTCTGATGAATATATATCTGTTTTATTTTTGAATTCAGCTCAATAGCAATAATAAAAAAAAGAAGTATATACGCATTCAGTCACCTGAAAAGATTCTACTTTTACAACACAAAGTTTGAAGCAAAGATTTTCGCCAAGATCTTCTGCAGTTAAACACAGATTTTTTGGCAAACATTAAAGATGGGAACGAAAAATAATGTGGCAACTGCAGCTGGTAGCAGTTAAGAAATGTCAATTATGCTCATCCTAGTTTGGAGAAAAGCCATTTTTAAAGGGTGGTATAACATTTCCCAGAAATCCATTTCGCGGTACGCCACTTCCCGGAATGATATTTTCCGCGACAGACCATTTCCCGGAAAACAATTTTTCGGATATTTTTTTGTAGCTTGTGCTAACGTAAGAACTTCAACTACACTCGAAAGACGCAAAGCGAGACAGGACACAACACTTAAAAACAAAAAAAAATAGGTTAAGTTTATCTTTAGTTGACTAGTTTCGGGTTAGATGCTGCCCCATTGCGTTGGGTTGAGTCGAGTTGGAGCAATCTTACAACAGGTATTCATATTGTGCTACAGTACACGTCGAACAGAGTAAAAACAATATTCTACTGGGATCTCAGTTTCGTTAGATGAGAGTGAGAATATAAATGAGCGTAAAATGTCACACAAAGAAAATCTCCTCCTTTTGGAGCCTCTAAAGACTGTACTCGAAAACAATGTTTACGTTGGCAAAATTTCATCACGATCTGTCAAGTGGTCTTGAAGATGGCATTGGAACAAGAGCAGATCTGCCAAACAAATATGTGCGCTCTCGTGAAAAATCTGACTGCGTCCCACAAATGGATCGAAAAACACCTGGAATTCCATCAATCGACAGTGTCCAGGGTGGTGATGTCATTCAAGGTGACGAAGACGACCAAGGAGCGGTCAGGCAGCGGCAGAAAACGGAAGACAGCTGATCCGGTGAAGGCAAGGAAGGAATCGGTTGAATCTGTTCAAGCCTCGGCCGAATCTTTCGATCCGCGATGTAGTGAAGAAGGTGGATGTTTCCATCTGGTTCGTCGAAAAAACGATGAAACGTGCCGGCTTCTACGTTCACAAGGTCAGGAAAGCACCAAACCGGAATGAAAAACAAAACATGGTAACCAAAACCCGCGCCAGGAAGCTGCCCCGAGAGTGGCTAACGAAACCGAGGTGCGTCGTGATTAAGGACCGTACATAAAGCAATTTCCGGGGTAGGAGTTTTATCATGGTTGGTGAGCCATCTATATATCACGACGGGTACCATGAATGGGCAAATCTATCGAGACGAATGCTTTCAAAAACGCCTGCTGCCCTTCCTGCGGTCTCACGGAGGCGAGACGCTATTTTGACCGGATTTGGCATCTTGCCACTACGCGCGGTCAATTTTAGACTGGTGCAAATATAACAATGTTGTTTTTGTACCAAAAGACTATAACCCGCTGAACACGCCGGAACTTCGTCCGATTGAGCAGTTTTGGGCCATCATGAAGGCCAAACTTCAAAAAATACCTTAAGTATTCGAGGACAAGCTGACTTTAATGAAACAGTGGGTAAGATATCAAAAGTAGTCAGCCACACTATTGCCAAAATCTTATGAGTGGTGTCAAGGGCAAAGTGCAGGCATTCGGTCCTGTGGAGGAGATCCAATAAACCAATGAAGAAGAAACTGTAGATAATGTTGTAGTTTATTCCCTTTTGAAGAAGTTTGAACATTAAAAATAAATTTTTGGCTACCATTTTTGTGTGCCTCATTTTTTTCGATTGCAGTCTTTATGTAGATGATATTTTTGCTGCAGTTAAATGACGCTACCTACCACAGTTACTTGAATTATTTAACTCGCAACATTGGACAATACAGTTTACGGTAGAGATGTAAACTGATGGAAAGCTTCCTTTTCTTGATCTAATGATCAGTAGAAACATTGACAACAAACTTCATTTCGGGATCTACCGCAAACCTACTTCTATAGACCGGTTCATCAACAGGCAATTACCAGAGGACTGCCACTTTTGGTGTGGCGCTAGTGTCGATTTTAAAATTGTAAGCTCGATTCACAACGGATTATATTTCTTCACAATCTGTTTCTACCAAATTACTAGTATCAATAATTTAGCTAAAACATTATAATACCTGGCTGATAAACAATGAAAAAAATACTATCTTTGTGATAACCAGTTCACTAAGAACAACACGGAAGATGTTTCTCTCGAATCAAATTAACGACAAAACACGACAACTTCCGCCGCGAATATTGCGTTTGCTGCATATAGCCTTCAAGAAAACCGAGCTGTCAAATCAGCACTACACGCAGCACCAAGTTTTCGGCTTCACGATTGTTGTTCGTGAATGACAGCAGCTTCACTCCTGTGGCAATTACCCGGTTCAGGTTGTGTCTACCTCAAACGAGGGCTTCGTGGTAGCTCAGATGAATTGAGTGTTCTGCTGCTTCGAAAGTCGTCTAACCAGTTTTCACAGATGGTCGAACACATAACAGCGATATGCCGCCAGCGGGCGATATAGCGGGCGATTTAAACGCCTGGGCGCTGGATTGGGGAAGTCGCCTTACCAATCCATGGGCCAGATCCTATTTGAGGCCTGACTAACCTCAATGTAGACGTGGCTAACGTTGGTAACAAGAGTACCTTCCACAGAAACGGAGTAGACAGCCCTGGGCTGCCGAGCAACTAGAGGGCGAAGGAAGGCTACACTTACAGTGACCACTTGGCGGTTCGTTACCGTATTATCCACCATACTAGGCAGCGTGCGGAGGGAAGAGCACCCACTCCATTCGCCCGCGAAGGAGGACATCAAACTTCGATAATGAAGTATTAAAAGGGGCGCTTGAGCGAGAACGAAATATGAGCGATACCCAGGACCTGTGGGGTGATCAACTCGTAGCACTACTATCACGTGTGTGCAATCAACGTGTGTGTCCATACCTTCGTATAACATGCCTCCGCGCAAGACGGAGGTTGCAGAGATCGCATTCGGACGCTGAAAGAACGAAGCGTCGAATAGCACTGGCCGCGGCGGCATAGGCCGCAATAAAGCGGTATTAAGGCCAGCAAACGAGCAAACGAGGTTTGTGTTTGAAAGCCAATGCGGACCCATGGGATGACTAGTATGAGAACTAAGGGTGTGTCGGCTCCTATCGAGCATTCACCGGAGTTACTGCAAGTGGTCATTGGGAGACTCTTACCGCGCCATGACCCGCCAGGACTCTTTCCCTGGCCCCCCACGGCCGTATATTTGACCGCCGTAGATGATCGACGACAAGCTGTCCTTTAACAGCTACGTCGATTACGTCTGCAAGAAGGCCTCCATAGATATATCGGCATTATCTCGTATGATGTAAAGTAGCTCTGCGGAACTACAGTGCAAGCGGAAGATCCTGCCTGTGTTGCCTTGTCCATACTCAGGTATGGTGGAGCGCCGTGGGTCACTGCATTAAGTACTAAGAGCTACCTAGGTAAGCCTGATAGTACGTGGTACGGCCTAATGTGCCTAGAGTGGCCAGCGCTTTTTGGGCGATGCTTTGGGCCTCCATCAAACGGCTCATCTGCTTGAAGATGTCTACAAGGTTTGGCTTTCAGAAATTCCGGTTGGAAATTAACAAAAACGACACGAAAACTACTTTGTACCGAACCGCCTCGTCGCGTTGTGTCCCGTTGTTTTTAAGGGTTTAGTAATAATACATTTGAATTTGCACGGAGCAACTTCTTTCGATATTTCCAGATCACACGAAAGCTAATAACAAAACGTAAGAGCAGTGTTGACAGTCGTGACACTTGTGTTTCACCTAGGTAGTTTATGGCAAGGTGGTGTTATAACATGTTGTATGTTCACCGGAAAATTATGTTCCGGGAAATGGACCATTCTGGGAAATGTTACAATGGAGAGTGTACCATTCCGGGAAACGTCTTGCTGGGAACTGTTCCATTCTGGAAACTGAAACACCGGGAAATGTCGTTCCGGGAAATTGTCATACCGAGAAATGTCATTCCGGGAAATTGGTTTTCCGGGACATGGTTTTCCGGGATATGTTATATTATCTTCTAAAGCAGTGCCAGGCAGAGTTGGTATTACTTATGCTATCCATTCTAGTTAAAGACTCGACTACTATTAAGGAATGTATCGAAAATAAGCTATCCGCGTTCATTTGCGTTGTACGCGTGTATTTGTGATGGTTTTAATGTGTTCATCATAGCATGCTGTGCGTTTGAATGTCAGCTTTCGTTTGTTTATTTGTTTGCACGGTTTAAATTCTTCGTTTTCAAAATGTCGCGCATTGAAAAAGACGTGAAAATTAAGGTTTTGGACACATGGCTACGTGAAAAGGATGTAACTATGCGATAATTGGCGATTTGCTTTGGAATTCATCACGTGAGTGTACAATCCATCATTACCAAGTTTGGGGAACACTGTTTTTTGGATGAACTGCCAGGAAGAGGCAGAACATTCGGATCCTCCAACCCTAAACTGGATCAGATAGTGGTAGCTCTAGTTCGGAAGAACAAATCAATGTCTATACGTGATTTGGCCAATAAAGCTGGAACCAGCGTCGGAATCGTTCAACGTATTAAGAAACGGAATAACCTGAAGACCTACAAGAAGCAGAAAATTGCCAAACAAAGTACAGGAAGAAAGCAACGCGCAATATTATACTCTCGTCGTAGGGGGGATGTAAGCGATGCAAACAGGTCAATTCAAGTGGAGAATTTTGGTCGAAAAGTGCTGGTATGCCAAGCAATAGGTTCCTGCGGTATGAAGTCTACCATTTGTTACACTACCATAACAATAAATGCGGAAATCTATCGATCTGTGTGTCTGCAGAAGAAGTTGCCGCCTTTGGGGCCACCGTTCTAGACCATTACAAACGGCACCGTTCTAGACCATTACGTTTTGGCTGGATTTAGCGTCGGCACATTATGCCAAAACAACTCATAATTGTCTCACGGAAAAGGGTATAGTATTCGTTGAGAATGACATCGATCCGCCAAATTGCCCTCAGCTTCGGCCCATCGAACGCTATTGGGCATTTATGAAGAGGGTATTCAAAAAGACTGGTAAAGCAGCTGAGAATATACAGGAGTTAAAAAAAATTGGATTATGGGGTCCAAAAAAATGTGATGAAACACTTGTCCGGAACTTCATAAAAAGTGTTCGATCAAAAAATCGCAAATTCGTTAATGAATAATATTAATTTCATCCGGTCTTCACAATGTTCATGTTCAATCCCGTACAATAAAGAATCATCCATTTGCTTGAATAAACCATTTTTCATATGATCTGAAAGAACTTATTTTCGATACAGTCCTTATCGTCATATGCAATGTAGCTCGAATGCTGGCGAAGTCTTGGCGAAGAACTTATTTTCAATATTTCAAAACGTCAATTTTTTTCTATCCAATATTGGATTAGAATCAGCGACAAACAAAGATGTGAAATCTCTTTACTCAGCTGTGGGATCAAAACAGAAAATTGATTGATTGGACTAGAGCCCTTGGAAATCAAAATAACCGTTTTTAATGGTCTAGAATTTTTTTAGCCGTGTTTTTCAATATATTGATAGATTGGTATCGTGGATCTAAAAAAAGGAACTAACTATTGCAAGAACTCTTTAGTTTTCTGTACATTGAGGCTTAGTTGAGACTTTCGATGTTGATAATACTTGCTTAGCACTACA
Organism: Aedes koreicus; assembly: GCA_024533555.2. Taxonomy (NCBI): domain Eukaryota; kingdom Metazoa; phylum Arthropoda; class Insecta; order Diptera; family Culicidae; genus Aedes; species Aedes koreicus. The sequence continues at coordinate 105,287 of JAHHFK020000855.1, read as the reverse complement.
AAAGGCCTATGGGTCTTTTCATAAACCACGTACACTCATTTTTGAAAACCTCAGCACCCCTTTCCCCCTCGTAGACTTTTCTCTATATTGTTTTAATGTTTTGTATGGAGCGTAGACTTTGGTCAGAAACCCCCTCCCCCAGAAAAGGTTTCGTGGTTTATGAATAGCCCCTATCTGCCAAACGTAATCAATGCCTGCAATGTTAATATCTCATGAATAATCTGGTTGTGCAAATTTCTGCTACCTTCTCTGTTTGCCTGAAACGGTGTTCTTATTCACGTGCACTCGACGTTCAAAGTCATTTTCTCCACTTGGGTGATAGACCTTCTCCAAATGTTCATGTTGAAAAAAATAAACTGATAAACTAACTTGCCGTATCTTCTATGTTTCTTCCAGGCGCACCCTTTCTCTAGCGATGGAACTTGGAGAACGAGCTGTGGAAGCTCAGGCTTGCTACAGTCTTGGGAACACGTACACATTGTTGCGAGATTTTCCCACCGCCATCGACTACCATCAGCGCCATCTGGCGATAGCCCAGGAGCTGGGTGACCGTATCGGGGAAGCCCGAGCGTGCTGGAGCCTTGGCAATGCCCACTCATCGATCGGAAATCACGAAAAAGCACTCCACTATGCCAACTCTCACTTCCTGCTTGCCAAGGAGCTTGGTGATGTCGTTGGTGAAAATACGGCCAAAATGAACATATCGGATCTGAGAAAAATACTCGGTCTTCCGGAACTACCGGTGGACGGTGGCTCGGTGGTCCCACTTGAGAACGATACCCTCCATGAATTGTCCAGCAGTCAAAATACTCATCTAAGCGGGGCCGGTGCAGCGAAAGCTGGAATGAGTCTGTTGTCCAAACAATACCGAGTTCGGCGGCAAAGCATGGAGCAGTTGGACTTGATCAAGGTAATGTCTATTACGCGCAATAAGTGCGATCGTTATCAGTCGATTATTTATTGTAAATACGTTAATTATTATCAGCAGCTAAACACTGCACTGCATCTAGCTTGATAATAATTAACCTACAAACAATGATAGCTCCGTGTGAAAGTTGTCCATGAAACAGTAATTTTCGATGATGCTTGAGCGCAGTGTGCTTATCACCGTTTGCATGTACGTAACGTATGTAGCTAGTTCACTTATTTCCCCTGCGAATCAACAGCATCAGTCGGGGTGTACGCTTTAATATGATGACAGTACTTGTATCAAACGCAAGCCTGAATTAAATGTTTTAGCAAAGAGTAACCATTTACTACCCATGGAAATATATCAAACCGACCGATAGGGTCGACAGGAATCGATTAGGTTTTCCCGTGTTAATTAATTTGTCATTTCACAGCTGACGCCGGATGGCAAAAAGATGGTAAATGTACATGATAAGCAACAGTCAGCGGGGCAACTTCAACAACAGCAACATCAAAAAGCCAGCAGCAAGCATAACGAGAACATATTCAAAAACAACGACGAAGATTTCTTCGAACTGCTGACGCGCTCCCAGAGCAAACGGATGGACGATCAGCGCTGTACGTTAAAGGTGAGTGTTCTGTTGTTTATCTATGGGGGGAGTTGAATACTGTAATCTGGGTACAAATAATTTTCAGCTAACGCATGCTGAGAGTGTGGATTCGGCTCGGAAGCCACTTACGCAGCACAACAGCAACGCGACAGCGGCAGCCAAGGAAAATAGGTAAGCTTGATGAGTGCACATAGGAATATTGTCTGTCTCAGTGTTATCGATTATACTATGGAGCAATTTAGTTTTATGTTAAATTGAGCCACTTCGTTTGAAGTTCAAACCAGGGTTGGTAATATAATGACTATAATGACAATTTCAACAGAAAAACATCGCCTACTATGTTCGAATGAGAAGGTAATCAATAAGGTGAATTGCTGCTCCTTGTATTTTTTTTCCTATTTTTCTCTCGCAAATTTACTTCGCTATTTCAAATTGATGAATCTCGATTGTTAGTGAATGAACATCGAATGGAACTACATCAGAATGCTAACATCAAGTAAGCATACAAACTGATGTGATTAAATATCCAATATCTAGTACAGATTCTAAGTTATATCAATTCTAAAATTTGAGGTAATGGCTGCCATCGAGAATGCTTCAGCGTAAGCCCGTAACCAGAAATGATTGTCATGTGTGATAAGAACAACCATGGCTTGTGACTGTCGTTGTTTATAGTCAAACCCCGAATCAATGGTCAAAATCAACAGAAATTGGTAGCAGGGCTTTCCAAGTACGTTTATGAATATGGCCTATCTTCTGGATCCACTTCATCAGATATTTCAGCTGTCCCTTTCTAGTGACATATCGCCTTTTTGCTGGAAAACGGCAGACATGTTTCCGATATTTAAAAAAAGAAGCAAGCAGGACGTGAACAACTAGAGGGGAATAAAATCGTTAAGCACCGTATCGAAGCTATTTTAACTGGTCGTAAGGAACTCTCTTTTTGCACATTGTAAGCAGTATTTGAGTACCGATCAGTACACTTTTTCAGCTGGCCGTTCCACAACAACAAACCTATTGTGCCTAACGTCATACATCACTGATAGTATGATTGCTCGATGCCAAACGGACGTGTTCTACACAGATTTAACGGCAGCTTTCAATATTGCGATCGCTAAACTTGACAGGCTAGGAGTTGGCGGTAATCTCTTAAGATGGTTTCGTTCATATCTTACAGGGCGTCAACTGACAGTTGCTTTAGGCGACTTTCGATCAACAACGTCCGCCACGTCCGGGATACCGCAGGGCAGCCACTTGGGACCGTTGATATTTCTTCTCTACTTCAAAGGCTTACATCTTGTTATCGGAGGACCACGACTGTCGTTTGCCGACGACCTGAAGATCTTTCTGCGTATCTGCTCAATAGCCATCTGCCGTTTCCTCCAAGAACAGCTTGATGCCTTTGCTTATTTGGGAGCTGCTGTACGTAGCCGTTAATACGAGATCCGATATACCGACTGTTGTTTCAATATTGCGCAGAAACACTTGCCGACCAACTGAAGAAGATTGGTTCGAACTGAAACGGGTCGTCAGATACCTGGAAAGAACCAGCAACTATCGGTTGTGATTGAGCAGAATTTCTGAATCGGAAGGAATCGTAGGCTACTCGGATGCTGACTAGGCTGAACGCAGAAAGGATCGAAAATCTAATAGCGGTTATATCTTCAAGATAAACGGAGGTACAGTTAGCTGGGCCTGCAGAAAGCAAAGTTGTATATCTTTCTCCACGGTGGAAGCGGAATTTATTGCGCTGGCAGAAGCTGTTCAAGAAGCACTATGGCTGAAGCAGTTGCTACGGGAACTGAATGGCATGGAAATGCGGATGGACTGGTTATTTATGAAGACAACCAAAACTGCTTGAAGTTAATTGAGACAGATAAAAGAAGATTGAGGACTAAACATATAAGCAACGAAGATCCATTTTGTTTAAGAGAAAATTCAGAAGGGATAAATACAGTGCAAGTATTGTCGATTAGAGACCATGGCAGCAGATATTCTTACGAAGTTTTTACACAAAATTCAAACAGAGAAGCACATCAAGATGATTGTATTGACCACTGCCGTCTAGGAGGAGTGTTGGAGTTCAGACGACATCGATCATATTACACTGAGTTCATCAAGTTAAGTTAAGTTCTTGATGAAAAAGACTAGTTCACTTTAACAGCTAGTTATATTTCGACTTGTCTCTTCGGTGGTTGGAACTAAACTCGTGAAAATTTTCCAAGATGTGCATTTCTATCATGGCTGCAACTCATGGCCTACCACATCGTCTCTCGTGCATACCGTCGACCAGGCTCTGGAGAAGGTTCTTCAGGCGTGTCCGACTAGTCATTCGTCATCACATCGTCTGGTTCTTCGTCAGGAATCGTTTCCGCCTCTGGAACTGGATCTTCGTCTTGATCGCCAAGGATCTTCTAATGTATTATCTGGGACAAATGGTTTGGGAACTAGGAGATGGAATTCGTATATCAGGAGTGCCAAAGGAAGCTGATTATAGCAAGGTGTTGGATTAGCATCACTTGCACTTTAATACCGTTGTCGTAGCTGATTTTTGTGTACTCAAATGGGGCCTCATTTGTCGAGTAGAACGGTGTAGGTCACCGAACCCTTGTGCTCGATTACGTGTCCAGAAACCCATTCGGTTGTGTTGCGGTGATGGATTTGAGCGAAGACCAAATAATTTTCTGAATCGAAGACTCTCTTTACATCTTTTGGAGGAAATCAAACCATCATTCCTCTGCATGTGCTAGAAAAAGAAAAGTGATTAAACGCCAAAAAGTCCAATTCTGCTTCTCCTTCACCAGGGTTGGACTCAGAACACGGCTTCAAAAGATCCAGTGGTGTTCGTATTCGTATGCATCAGAAGCGCTTCTATAGATCATTGCTTACAAGGTGTCATAATTCGAAGCGCTCAAACAAAAATTTTCATTGTCTTTTTCCGGATTCTGTACGATTACATTCAGGAAATGATGTAAAAATAAGCGCTGGTGTCTGTTTTCTGGCTATTTTGCTTCAATCGTAATAAATTTAGATCACAAAATCTCAAACCGATCTTACCGAAAAGATTCTAAGTCCGCGTAAACAAGCTCTCTGAACTGTCAAAACTGTAGTGATGACGCCATCGTGTCATGATCTATTTGGTGTTGCCGATAGACTGAGAGAAACGTCTGGAGATGCTGGAAAGTTACTGCTTTTTTCCCTCCGACAAGTTTCTTCAGTCCTCGTTTTAGAGTATCGACGAAACGTTCAGTTTGTCCGTTCGCTTGTGGATGGTAAGGTGCTGTCATCAAACGGTTGACACCGTTTTCTTTACAGAATTGCCTGAAACGATCACTTCGCCAAAACTTTTTCATTAGGGCCTAACTGAGAAACGTAAACAATGGCTTCTTCCGTAAATTTATCGTGGCACAAAAGCTACTCAAGCTTTTGTAAGCCTCCAATTCTATCGCATAGATGAACTCTTCCTCTTCGAAACGAGCGCCGTGGAATGGTTAGGGGAGTTTTCAATGACGAGAAATTCGCGGAAAAAGCCATTGTTTATGTTTGTCAGTTAGGCCCTAATAAAAAATCTTGGTCGATTAATGAACTGGGTACCGTTATCGGACACAAGAGTATGCGGGTTGTCATATCTTGCAAACGTTTCTTGTTGAAACTCCAACGTCACTGTGGTTGCTATGCTACGAGTCCTGAAGATTTCCGGCCACTTGGAATAGGCGTCACTACGTCAAGGTTTTAGTATCCATCTACTGGACGGATCCTGTCCCACGGTTTCGTTGGTACAGGCCACGATTCAAGAGTAGTCACTGGCTGATAAATGATTCAATGCCATCATCGTTGTTAGGCGAGTACACAAATCTTGTGAGTGATTTCATCCGGTCGACCCCAGAGTGTCCACGGTGACGTTTTTTTTACCAGTTTATTTATTTATAAGGCTCAATCGCGTTAGCTTTACGGAGCCAAAGGCAATGTTTGTGGGTTACACACAAAAAAAACTATTTTTTAAACAAATTATGATTCTTCTTCTTTCTTCGGGGCGATTTTATGTTAGCTTCTTCTTGTTCTTTCGCAGTTCTAGCCGACTCTTTTTGTTGACATGAATGCGGCGAACTGCAACAACGCACGATCGCGGGTATCCAACTCCTTCGGTTCATCAATACGTATTTCGGTGTCCACGATGACAGATTCCTCCACCATCCAATTCTCTCTCACCTTCAGTTTCTGATCCTCTGGTGGCTGTATCTCCAGTTACTGCACATCCGGACGTTTTCTTCAGCTTACCGCTTTGCTGCTTTTCGTGACTTTGCACTTTCGGCTGACTCCGATTCTGCCGCTTGGGACAGGAAGCCATTAGGTGTCTCTCTTCCTTGCAGATAAAGCATTTGTCCTTGTTGCCTTGTTAGTATATGTTTCCCTTCCGGCTGGCTAAGTGCAGCGATGACGGTATTTCCTGCTTCATATCCATGTACGCGCCCCGCACACCAGTGTAGGCCGGTATGCCCAGCTCCGCCGGAAACTTCTCCCGCACGATACGTTTTACGCGTCCATATTTGGACAACACCGTAATGATCTCCTGGTCAGGAACCTCCGGTGGGAGATCGTATATTCGCACATAGCAGATGTGATCCTGGGCATGCGACATGTGCACTTTAACCTTTTTTCCGTTTCCACAATGGAACATCAGTTCATCCGAGTTGGCGGTCAACGCGTGCAACATCGACCGCTCAGACTTGAACTTGACGAGAAGGGACTTTTCATCTGCAATCCTATATGCAGCTTCAATTTCATCAAGCTCCACATCCAAGCCTTTTACGAAATTTGCCACTTCGCCAAAGACTGGTTTATCTGCTCGAAAGCAGAAACAGAAAGAACTCCATCCACGGTGACGTTGTCGGATGATGCGCTTGCAAAATCGTTCAGGAATCACGATTCGATCGCAAAACATGACACAGTCCTGGGTAACTTGAAGACCCTCTCGTCGGGAGAAGAACGGATAAACAGCTGGAGTTTGGAGCTCGTTCGCAGTGATCGGCCAGTTATTACTGATGTAATTAATTACCTCTTGCAGGGCCGGGTCGCCTTGAGTTTCCTTGGCCATCATTTTCGATGTGACAGACAAACTAAAGGTAGAGTTGCAAGTTGCTTTTACATCGGTTTCCGTTTGAAGAGCAGCAATCACGTATTCCTTGTTCGGTTTGCTGTGGCAAGTCATCAAGCGTGATAACAGGTCCGCGTGTCCAAAGCTATCCGTTGGAATGAACTGGATATCGAAATTGTGAAGCAACATCGCTTGACCTCATGGATTACCACATCGTCTCTCGTGCATACGCCGATGGTACAGAAAGCATAGAAATACCTACATTGTCAAAAAACTTACATCAAAATTACCATCAAATACAGACCTACTTCTAGTTAACTGCGTACTATTACTATTACCAAGAATGTAGTAATAGTACCAAGATAGTTTTTCAAACATGTCATGATAAAACATAAATTTTTGTATGCATGCCTACAGGAATTTTTTTTTTCAAATTCGGCGAAATTGATTAAGTGTTTAGCATCTTGAGATCTACCATGATTATCACTTTGGACTTTTTCTTCTACATATCTGGTTCTGATTTGAATACCTAGCTGTCTTTTAAAACCCATCTTATTCCAACTAAATAATTTACACTTCCAGAAACGCATTGCTGGAGATGATCGCTGACTTCCAATCCGAACGTATGGATGAACAACGAGCTCTGCTACCGGGGCTGAAACGAATATCTCTAAACAACGCAGCCGTTCGTCCTGGCGGCGCTACCGTTGGCCTCGGTGCGGTCGATGATCAAATTCAAGCGCAACAACCTCCATCGGTAGATGGTATCGGTACACCGCCGGACGATGCATTTCTGGATATGCTGATGAGATGCCAGGTTGGTTTAGTCGTTAGCTTGAAACTTATCGGAGACAGCGATGTGACGAAAACAAATTAAATTTTAGGGATCGCGCATTGAAGAACAACGGTCGGAGCTGCCGACGCCTAACATAACTATGGATGCGGAAGCAGGGGATCGCCGGGCAGCAACCGCTGGCAATTCCAACAGTGGAGCAACGGTTCCGGATGAAGATTTCTTCTCGCTGATCATGCGCCTCCAAGGGGGTCGCATGGAAGACCAACGAGCTACTGTACCTTTGCATAGTAACAACAACAATAATAACAATCGTATCAACAACAATCAAAATCACAGCAACATCAATAATAATAACAACAACTTCACTGCAGTTGCTGCTGCCAGCGCTGGTAGTAGTAATACCAGTAGCAGTAGCAGTAGCAACGGAACCAACTCAAATAACAGTCAAAACCAAAGTTCAAATAGCGGAGGAAAAGGACTCAAATGATTCTACTCGTTAGATCGATAAATGTAGGTATCGATTGCTAGTTGTTACAATTGTTATAACCTGACTTTGAAGCTTTCCGGCATTTGCTTGTATAACAACTGTAGGACTTTTAGGAATATAATCTGTAATAGGGGTACAGCACCACGTCGATATCAAAAAACGATAAATAGAAATCGATCCGCGCCATATTTTCTGTCCCTGCACTGGATGTTTGCGTGTACGTGTGTTTAATTTTTGTATTGTAGGGATTTATTTTTCATCTGCGGCAGCTAGAGTATCCCTCCGATAGATTTGTGCATAATTCCAGTAGATTTTAATTCTTTTGCATGCAGTTTCACTTTCTGTATATAAGGTATAATTTGATTAATGAATGAATGATCAAGATTTTTCTCTATTTTTCTACTAAGATTTATTTTTCTATCCATCGAATTATTTTACGGAGAATCTTTAACAATAGGCACAATCGAACAAATACAAAACACAAGACTTATACAAGCCTCTTGGAGATTTTACGAAAAATATACGAAAAACTAGTATTGGAAATGTATAACACGATAATTAAACCAACACTGGTCCTAAGTGAGAACTTACGCTGATCAGTTTTATAAAGTTGGAATCAAATGACCAAACTGACCTTTGAATAAACAGCACTAAAGCTAGAATCTTTCCAACAATGATAAACAATATCTTAGGGCTAAGTGTTTAAAACCAGATCAAAATGCCATTTATTTAGGTGATATACCTGGAGAATGAAAGCTACTTATGGTGTAAGATTCTTTTTCTTCGAGTAATTTAATCAACCGGATAATATTATACCATGTTAGGCAGATCCATATTACAGGATATATCTTGGGATTTGATGCAAAATTTTCTCCACGAGAATTTACCCATATTTATTGCAATATATTATAATAAGTACGTAACTTTCTCCATCATTAAAACGATTAAATTCCGTAGATGACAGTCCATGGCATTTAAAAAAACTGTAAATGGACATTGAACGTATGCTTTTAAACCCTTAAGCTCCACATGGCTGGCAGTGTGTCAAATCTTCCAATATTTAGTAGTCTTAAATTTCAATAAAAGCTAAAAACAAATTTAATCTTGATATATACACAAGTAAATTAGTAATCAGTAAAAAATAAAATAAAATAATCGTAAGCTTTGATATATATTACTAAAAATAAAAAATACAACACCTCACATCAATAATTGCGTGACAAATTTCGATTGTTTTTGATTTGAACTGCATTGAAGTAAATAAAAGGACTGTAGATGCGGTCGTGTTCTCATATCAGTGCGGTTTATTTAGACTTGAAAAAGCTGTTTGATATTCAAGGTAGTAGATACCGACTCAGCAACGGACATTTGTTAGTATTTTTTTTGGATGTTCATGTATAAATGTACCTATAAACATGTTTGTGATAAGTATTGAACCTCAGAAAAATTGAAACTTTTTGAAACTTGTTCAGCTGATCCCAAATATTCCTTTTTTTTTCGGTCGATTTCGGAACCAAAAGAATAAGTAATGAAGAAAATAAATTATGTGTATGGATACTGTTTAAAGTTCAAACGTGTTTTACCTAACAATAAATGCTTGTTATGTCCGATCCTTACAGTCTGAATATACGCAAACAAAGTATATAAATCATCCGAATGGTGTATAGTACCCATAAATGCATAAAAGTCCCATTATCATAGGATAGGATATCAAGATAAGAACTTGTTATGCTTTTATGTTTAGTATAGCCTTAATGTTGTTTTGATTAGAAATGTCCGAAAAGTCCTTGATCAAATTACTTCGCCGGATGACCAAAACCCATGTTCAATTCGCGGTTTGAGCATAATGAACGTTTATAGTTAGTTACGCACCACGAAATTTTAAGCGCTCATGTAGATTGCTTCACAAAGAGGTGATAGAGTGAAATACTACTGTCTTACATTATAACGCTGTTGTACAACCCATTAGACGCACTTAGAAAATAAATAATATACAGGTATGGTAATGTTCCTAGAAGGTTAATAAATTCTTCTAAATGAAAGCTCTCAGAAATTTCATACACAGATCTGGAATATTCTGACTCCATCGATTTCTCTTCATGGACTCTCATTGCATTTTTTTTTTCACCTCATCCTAGCGTTGTATTGATTCCTCCTTGTAACTCAGTAAAAGATGTGCACTCTTTGGGGTGGTCTGATCGGCCGTGTATTCGGGGGTTTGTTTTAATCGTGTATTTATATGTACGTGCCGCTGTAAATTGAAAAAACATAGCGCTTGTTGCATACCTTCTAGGGAGTAATATAAAGCCGTTTCAAAGTTGAGATGCGAGGTTGGGTAGGTGGGTCAGTTATGACACTAGTTTGAGCGCATATTCAGTTTTCTCATCTTATACAATTGAATTACCATCATTAATTTATTTGTAAGTTCAATCTGTGGCATCTGTTGTGACATCATTTGTTCCTTAATTGACCTGTATTACCTGTATTTTCTTTTGTTTTGACCATTAAGGTTATTCATTTCTACAATAAGTTTTGTTGTTTCAAATGATTTCAAGCTGTCAATTTCAAGTCATAAATATAGTTATAACAAAAATATAATTTTTCGAGACAATGCAAATGTTTCATTGCATCGACAAAAGCGGTAATTTTGAATCAAAAATTGCATTATTGTTTCTACAATATTTTATTATTAATTCAAAAAAAATATTTTTTTTGATAAATAGTAGCTATGTTGTTTTTGTGGTAGAGGTTTTAAAGATTAAAAAAAAAATATCATAAAATAAAAACAAATGTTTAAACATTATTTATTATTGTTATAAAATTACAAAATCAATACCAGTTCCGTACAAAATAGTTACCTGCTGCTTCCGTCACTCATTAAGATCATAAATGAATTGCGTTCCTTTCGATAGGTATGGTTGTGGGATTAGGTCTTCCACTTCCTTACGCTTCATGATTTTTAGCGTATCGACCGTGTACTGATTTGCTGAAATAATCATGATAAAATGAATAAAATTGTATACATACAAAGGCACTTTGAACTTACCCAAGAATACGTTAATTATAGAAGCCGTCAATCCAAAACTTTCCAATAACTCGATGAACAACAAAGTTTCTTCATAGACGCGTTCAACCACGAACTCTTCCACGTTAGCAATTTTCAGTAACATTTTCAGTTTGCTCCGAAAGTAGATTGGCTCTGTGAAGAGAGTGACGCCATGCAAAGCAACTCTAATCGTAAGCAACCGACAATTAGAGTTTTCTGGCAAATTATGATTTACGCATGAAATATTTTTGATCCAGCTATACCTAAATATCGTTGATTTTACAAAAATGGATTGCTGAAGCAATAATAGTAAGTAGTAAAAATTAAATTTGGAATATCAACAATATATTTAGATTAGTAAAAATTAAATTTGGAATATCAACAATAACAAATTTAGATTTTAAATTCTAACAACGCGACGTTGCTATTGCCTGTTGAGGTGGCGGATTCGTCCGTGCCTTGACCTACCCCGCAGTGGGATGTTAGGCAATGATAACGTCCTTGGTTCGAGTACTACTTACCTACACTGATAGGCAAAATAAAGTGCCCACCTCATCGTTTTTTTCAATTTCTCTCATTTACTTGGTTCAAATTAAAGTAAACACACTGTATTTTTTTTATTATCTTATTTTTTATATTCTTTTTAAGTTTCACTTATGGAATACTGAAAAAAAGGAGTTTTACTTAAAGAAAACAAAATCAAAAACAGTGACAAAAGTGCCCACTTCATTTAAGCTACAGAAAACATAAATTAAAGTAAAATAAAAGCATTTCAATAATTGATGTGTCCTCCTTTGGCCTTCAGGACCTCCTGCAGGCGCTTCGACATGCTCTCGACCAGGTTCTTTAGGTGCTGTGGATTTAGCTCTTCACAGGCGCGCTCCAGGGCTTCAAAATAGTTATTTTTATTGGTAACATTAGTTTTGTCAACCCTGGCATCGAGAATCGCCCACAAATTCTCGATGGGATTGAGGTCCGGGCTTTGTGGAGGTCATTCCAGCGGTTTGATCCGACAAGACCGGTAGAAAGACTTGGTCTTCTTGGCAGTATGCTTCGGGTCGTTGTCCTGCTGGAATACGAACTTCTTTTCAAGGCCCGTCTGGATCAGCGAAACCTCCAGATTTTCTCGCAGGATGTTGATGTAAGAATCTGCCGTCATTATCCCGTCGATTTTCACAATGCACTCCACCCCACGAAAAACACCCCCAGACCATCACATTTCCTCCTCCATGCTTCATCGTGCCTTGGATGTGGCGCTCCTGAAGCTCCTCTCCCGATCTGCACCAAACACGAACCCGCCGCTTTCGGTTAAACAGCTCAAATTTTGATTCGTCCGTCCAGAGAACCGTTTTCCAGAACTCTAGGGGCTTATCAGCATGCTCCTTAGCAAACTTAAGCCGTTTGGCTTAACGAACAGTTCGACCGGAAACTGATAACTGAAGGGTTTCCTGGATCTCGCGGACAGTTACCTTCGGGTTCTTCTTGACGCGCATGATCTTGGTGTCCGTTCTTGCATCCGTTTTCCGCTTCCTGCTTCTGCCAGGGCGATCCACCACTGATCCAAACGTTTTAAGCTTCAGAAGAATTTTGCCAACCGCTGCCTTACTGATACTGTACTTCTTAGCGACAGCCCGGTGCGATTCACCGTTTTGCACATCACGAACGACCAATTTTCGGATACACAAGGGAATTGCTTTCGAAAGCACTGCGTTCTCCATTTTTTTCAATTGAATCAAATGCGGTCACGTATACAAATGCACCAGGTTGAGCCGTTTGCTTCAAAACATGTCAAAATATCAAAACATAAACGATCGAGGGGTCTTCCAATGGAAACTTATCGAAAACATATCGATTTTTGAAGTGGGCACTTTATTTTGTCACTGTTTTTTTTTTCAACACAAATTGATTTTTTTTCTTTAAGTAAAACTCCTTCTTTTTCAGTATTCCATAAGTGAAACTTAAAAAGAATATAAAAAATAAGATAATAAAAAAAATACAGTGTGTTTACTTTAATTTGAACCAAGTAAATGAGAGAAATTGAAAAAACGAAGAGGTGGGCACTTTATTTTGCCTATCAGTGTATGCCCTTTCGCTCAATTTTCAATACTTCTATTCAATTTTCAACCAACCGTACACTAACGGAACTCTCAACACTTTCTCTTCATATCTTTCATTCTAGCAATCATTACTGCCCACTCTTTGTGCCACATGGTGATGAGCGGACATCTCCTTCTACATTATTATTTTGTTGTTGAATTTATTCTCAGATATTGCTATTTCAAACTACCTCTATTCCTCTACGTGTATGTTTACTGCGTGTTTTATTTTCAAATGTAAGTGCATGGAACACAACGTGGATAAGGCAAATGAACTATGAATAGGGTATTATAGGGGTATGTGGATTATAACATTGTTCGATAATAAATATAATAATATACCGGCATTTAATTTATTTTTTAATTTTGACAAGCGAGACTATTGAAAAAAACAATTTCAAAAAATAATGATTGCAAGACAACACCATCCTATTTCACCATGAAACACGCTACAAAAAAACAGACTACCTAAACCAACGAACCAACCATTGATTTTTAGCATACATAAGTTGACATATATGTCATAATGGGAGCCCCCGTTACTGAAAATTAAGTGCTGTCACTTTGTATAAATGTCACTTTGTGAAACTGCTAGTCAGTTTGTGAAAATAAAAATGATTAGATTTTTCTTGTTTAAAAATCGAGAAAAAATAGTTGAGATTCATAAAAAATATTTTTGTGCAAGGAAAAATGTCCATCATCGATACGGATGGAAAAAACCATGTTTTTTTTTAAAATTAAAACCCCCTATTGCATGAATTGCTGGGAGACTCGCGGAAAGTTTGAAGAATATCGTTCTAATTTGTATAATAAAAACGACAATGTATTCGGTAGGAGGAAATATTAAATTTCCTAGCTTTTTGATCTTCTATCTATCTATTATCTATTATGAAGGATTAAAATAGTGTCTACGGAAGGGTTGTGGAAACACATTTGTTTCAAAACGTAGAAGAATACAAAGGATTTTTTGAAATGTCTTACTGCTTGTCATGCGGCACCAGCTCTTCTATATACATTATTATAAATCCGTTCCATTTCTTACAACTTTCCCAAATATATGTTGATAATTCAATCAAACGTTTCTAAGATACAACGAACAATCAATCGGAAATCAGCGATTGAAAATTGGCTCTCTTTTGTAGAACCCCATTGATCCCAAGTAGGGAAGATGTACCTATATTAATCTCATCACTTTGCAATTCATCCTACTTGAAATAAAACGATATACACGTGACAGGATTAGTTAGTAAAGTTTGTTGTAAAATAACATTAAAATCTATTTCCAAACAATCCATCTTATTGTTCATGAATCAAATAAATGAAAAATACATATTGTCAGTACAATAGATTTACTATTGACTCCCTATGCTAGGATTTTCAACAATTGTGAAACAATACAATTAATAGTAATGGACTCAGATTGTCGATGTCTTAATTTACATTAGATTCTATTGCGGAAACAATATCTGCTGTCTTATCGTTTTGAACAATACTATTAATTATTATATTGTAAACCTATGAGAATTTTTTTTTCGGGTAGTTATGAAGAAAATGGATATAGTTTTTGGCTCAGCAAGTACCAGCACATCGATTCCAAGGTCGGTCCCAAGCTTAATGAATCGGTAGTTCCTGAGCTAATAACTATATCCATTTTCTTCATGACTACCCCCCAGGCTATTTATGACTTTGTCTCGGTCTATTCCTACTAGATTGAAAAAGAGAAATCTACCGTCCTTTCATTTGAGCGCATTATTTACCACAGTTGATTCACTATTTATTCTATTTTACAACTATTTTTCCGGAGACAGTATGGACAGCGGCTGGATAGTCAGGAAGAAAATGGCTATAGTTTTTGGCTCAGAAAGTACCATCACATAGGTAATTCATCCCTAAAACATAACATCGAAGAACCCCTCAAATATTCTGTCAAATTAAAACAGATAATCAAAACTAAAACTATATTCTAGTACAGAAAAGCGCAAGAGTGCATTGCAAGGTGCAGACTACAAGGTGTACTTCGGACTAAGGGAATAGTGAACCAATTTCAAATCGCTAGTTTCATATTGATTTTAGGTATAGATATGCAAAGTATGCCTCGGTATATTTTAACAAAAATGTCAGACTAACCATCCGTTACCTACCAAACACCAAGAAAATAAATAAAATATTATATTTTTTCGGCTCAGGAAGTACCAGCGCACCAGTCCCAAGCTGAATATATCACCCCTCAAATCATAACTCCCCACGAATAACCTGTGCTTGTACTAGCACAAGCTCGGTCCCAAGTTTAATGATTCGCCCCTAAGACCGTAACTCACACCAATACACTCTCAAATATTCTGTCAAAATAATATAGCGAATCAAATCAAAAACAATATCAATAACTATAACAATAACAATATACCAAAGCCTGCTGACTGCTCTATCAAAGTTCCGTCAGTGAAGAACGATTGAGTGGAATCAACTTGGTCAAACTTTGCAGAAAATATAACAGGAGCTATCATAGGAAGATGTGCTCCTGCTTCATGGATAAATCAAAATGAACCAAATTGTCGAAGTCGGAGAAGCAAACACGATTTGGAATATTCGGCGAAGGGCTGACATCCTGTGTTATTTAAGTCATGAAGCGAGTTTGAGGATTCCACTCGAGAAGCTTTTCGAAGTTTTCGATTACCTGGGGGTTCATAACTTCACACCTGGTGAGGAGCCGGAGAGACAATTCTGAAAACCGATCCAAGAGTGGCAACATGCCAGCCAGCACTTCAAGACTCATGGTATGAGTCGAGTGCATGCAACCTAACGCGATACGAAGACACCGATACTGAATACGTTCCAGTTTTATTATGCGCGATCGAGCCGCTGACTAAGAACAAAAACTACCGTATTCTATGACCGACAAAATCGTTGTCCGGTACAACGTTAGAAGATCTTGCGGATGTGCTCCCCACCAGGTTCCGGTAATTGTTCGAAGAAAGTTGATCCTTTGCTGGCACTTTCGCTTCAGATACTCAATGTGGGATCTCCAGGTGCATTCAACCTAAATTAACGCTGTTTATTTTTGGTTTTATTTTTCCTTGCTATTAATTTTCATTTAATGCTCTAATTTACATTTTCAATCGCTTTTAAAAAGACTGAACGTGGCAACCCAACAGGTTGGTGGAATTATCTTGGCCAGTGTAAGTGCTAAACTTTAGCACAATAGCTCAATGTTACATGAAAGTTCAGAAAACATTGTTACTTCTTTTATTTGTCTACTGCTTGACATGTCCTGGCCTTGTGTCATTGATGCTCTAAGTTAAATCGATCAAAAATTTGTTCAGCTTTTGTTGAGCGTGCTAATAAAAAAGCGGGTGTTATTAGGCCTTCATGCTGCATCTGGTAACCATGCTATGAATAGAATAAGAATATACCTCAATTAAAGCTGCAATCCTGATGTTATTCAGCTTGGATCATTTTGTTATAAATTATAAATAAGTTATAAATAGAGGATGCATTGGTATTATAACAAAAATAAATAAAAAAATTCAAAGGTAAAACTTGTCAGTTAAACTGAGAACTGGCGAAAATTCATGGTCAACAAAAAATCAGCCAATCGGTTGATGCAATTAGTTTCAAAAATCTAACGAGAAATGACTGAGTTATTATCTAATAACAACTTTTGTCAAACTAATCACATCCTTCTTCCCCCCTTCCTAAAATACCGTGAGGACGTGGCCGGACGTGGTACATTGAAGATGTAAAGCTACTCCCAAGCTCCATCTATGAGGTTCTCTGTGCAATAACACTAGTTCTGTTCAGTAACGGAGTAGCAACTACAAAATTGCACGGTCTTTTTTTTCTAAATACTTTTCGATTTGTTCCACTTCCAACCTTCCGTTCCACAGTCAAGCACTGTTCAAATGATTTGCAAACACAAAACACGGTACTTTTCGGTAGTTTAAGTTTCTTGGCAAGATCGCGTACCGATAAATTCTGGTTTTGCTGCCGTTCGTACAAAATTTCTTTTGCAATTCCACTTGATTCGACGCCATTTTACTGAATGTAAACATATTGTACCACGAAATGAAGTGTAGAGTCAGCTGTCATATAAGTGAAACGTTTCAGTGATCCCTGAAATAATTAAAAATTTACACTGAACGAAAAGTGTTTAACATGGACAGGCATTCACATCACATGACGTAAAAATACGTTGAGGCTCATAGAATGATATTTTCCAAATACTGCTACTGTTAATGCAAATACAAATGCTTCGTGATGCCAGTTTTGACCTCATGGATCTAGTTTTAGTTACCGTCAGAAAAATCAAGATGTGGTAATGAAATTTAATAAAAAAGGCTCTTTAGGGCTATGGACTGTAGTGGGTAAAACTACACACTTAGAAATTATGAATATTACATGAGACGTAATTCATGTTTGTAAAAAGTCGGGGAACGTAAACAAAGATTTCGTTTAAAATTATGTCTCTTGAAACTGACACATACGCAATTCAACAAAAGATGTGTTTGATTGAATTTATTTTCTCATCTCTTTCAACTCATTCTTGTGTGCTAAAGGACGCTTGAATGTGTCGGTCTCAGGGGACAGAAATTTACATGACATTTTGGTAGTGTGTAGTTCAATCTTATCTTTTAGGGTTCATTGTATTCCTTCATCTGCAAATGCTGACGTTGGCCGTTGACCAACGTCAAAAAATATTTAAAGGATGCTAGAAGATGTCACCATGTTCAGATTAATGAATAGTATAAGCAAATGAACTATGAGTGTTATGCTACGTGACCGTGTATCACTGAAAATTTAATTTGAAACATTTCGTTAGTTTCCTATTCCCCAAATTTCACTCATTTCAAGACTGCACCTTAAATTTACGAGCATTATATTTACAAGCAATGAAATTCGATTATTATGCATATCATACAAAATGAAGTAATAGTTGTATAATCTATCACGGAAAATAATTTGAAAACGACTAGTGACTTGTCGTGACGCATGGTACTGACTGCGATAAAAAATAGGTCTGTTGTTGTTATAACACCAAAGACAAGATCATGCAAATTTAAGGCTTGCAAATTTCAGTATTCAGTTAGGTGGCTATTTTTTTTTAACGCTTTACGGACTTAGATTTGAGGTTACCTTAGGGGCTGTTGTAAATGTAGCATCCGAATCGTAACTTTCAGCGCGTCAGTATTTATTTTTTGGGTTTTTATTAAGAGTTTAATTGAGTCTCAAAGTATTTACGTGCAACAAGGATTACAGGGTGCGGCAGAAAATAATGCGAAAATGTTCAAACTTGAGTATTGGGTTAATTCATGTAGCTACTGACTAATTTCTGTCGAAAGTGTATTTGTTTATGTTTACTTTCAAGTGCTGCATCCAAACATTCTATTTGTTTTATTGCAAATTCGTCAAAATGTTCGCGAAAGAAGTGATCACAAGTTTGTTGCTCGCCCAGAAGAAGCCGAAAGAGGTTGCCAAGGTGGTAAGGTGCCATTTGGCAACAGGTTACCGCATAAAAAAGTCCCTGCAGGATGGTCATAAGCAGCGGAAGCCGGTAAGTGGACGTCCGCGCTTTGCACGCACGCCGAACGTGATCAAATTGGTCCGTGCAAAAATTGCTCGCAACCCGGTGCGTTCCATAAGAAAACTTGCAAAGGAAGCCAATATTTCGGAGAAATCGATGCGGAGAATCATCAAAGAAGACCTGCATGCATCTTCTAGAGGCAGAGTGAAACGCCACTTGATTACGGACCGGGTCAAGGAACTACGAGTGACTCGTTCCATGAGATTGCTTTCCTTGTTGAAGAAGGAAAAAATGATAATCCTGTTCTCCGACGAAAAGCTTTTCAGCATCGATGAAGTGGCCAACAGCCGCACGGACCGGTTCATTTAACCGAAAGTGGAAGAACGTTCCGGAAAAAGTGAAATTCAAATTTCAAACCAAACATCCGGCTGGTGTTATGATGTTTGGCTTGGTGGCGTCCAACGGTTTGGAAATGCCGCCTGTTTTCATTGATGCTGGAGTTAAAATCAATACCGAAGTGTATATCGGTATGTTAAAGGACCAAGTGCTTCCCTGGGTAAAGGCCAACTTCTCCGAGGACCAAAACGTTGTCCTACAGCAGGATAGTGCGCCGTGTCACACGTCCAATCGAACCCAACAATGGTTGAACGATAACATGAAGTTTTGGCCGAAGGATTTGTGGCCCTCTAGCAGTCCAGATCTTAATCCGTTGAATTATTCGGTTTGGGCATATGTTGAAGCACGAGCCTGCAAAACATCACACCCTGGTGTGAAAACCCTGAAGTCAACCATAACACGCACATGGCAGTCAATGTCGGAGGACTACGTCCGAAAGGCATGCTCTGGCTCCCGGCGTCGGCTCGAGGATGTTATTAATAAAAATGGAGGAAACATTGAATACATTTGTTTAAAAGGACTTTATAAAGATAACTGCACTCGAAAATGTTGATATTATTGCTTGAATTAGTTGAAAATGGGATTTGAAAGAAATGGAACAAATTTTCGCATTATTTTCTGCCGCACCCTGTACATCACTCGTAGTATTCATTATTTTTAAGAGTGTAGCATTGAGTAGCATAGTCTGGAAATAAGAGGGTCACGCAAATGCAGTAGGAAGGATCGTTGTGGTGTTGTTCATCGATCTGAAAAAAGCTTTTGACACATTAAACCATGATATACTTCTGAAAAAACTTGATCGCTAAGGAATAAGAGGGGTTGCCAACGACTTGATATACAGCTGTCTTTCGGGTCGGAAGCAATTTGTAGAAATTAATGGTGTCCGTAGTACTTTACGTCCGATTGATATTGGTATTCTTCAGGGGAGTAACATAGGCCGTATTACGTTATTTTGTACCCAACTCAGCATTGCTGCAATTTTATTTTGCGTGCATTCATTCCATACTTCAATACCTCATCAGCGTGTGAGGTCATGCTGCTAAATCGAAAATTGAAAAAAAAATTCAAACGTTGCAGAATAGGTGTTTAAAAGTAATCTTCAATTTATCTCCCCTATTTTCGACAGTTTCTCTTTATACTAATTTTCGGCACAAAATGATCCCCATCCTAGGTTTGCACGATTCTCAAACAATCATGTTTGTACACAATAATTTGCACAATTCTAGTTTCCATCACAACATTGTTTTTACAACTAGAGCTAATTTTCAGAATACATGTAAATGAATTACTGAGAAACCGGGCATGTACGAACTTGGAAAGGAGTTAAACATCGAGAGGTACTTCGTTTCTGTCGGATATATAATAGCATTTACAACATCCTCTCCCTTCTGGAGAAAGGCGAGAGTGTCGAACGGAAGCCTGGTGCCGGCCGCCCGATAGCGCTGCGCGACCGTAAAGTGCAGCAGAAGCTGAAGAGGGAGACCGAGGGTAAGGTGGACTAATCTTTCAGCGCATTGGGCCAAGAGGCTGGTGGAACCGGCCAAACGATGTAGAGGTAACTGGACAAGATGACATTTTTATGCGGTAGCGTCAGTAGGGGCCAGCCGTGTCTGAGCAACAAGCAATCGTTCAGAAGGAGCAGCTGAAGGTGCTGGTGAAAAACATCTTTCCGGTGAAGCGCGATGTCGTGGTTATAATTGATGACGAGACCTACTTGACGCTGGGCGGCAATGACTGGCAGGAGACTGGGTACTTTACGTACACCGCTAATAACGTAAACGTTAACGTCAAACATATCTACCATACTAAGCTACCGAAGGTCCTTCTGTGGCTGACGATTAGCGAAATGGAAATGGGAATGGGTTCTTTTCATCGTGGCTTACGGTGAACGTGGAGATATACAGTACGAAAAGTGCCAGAAGTTTCTGCCTTCATCAAGAAGTATAACGCGAAGGATCACCGGAGAAGGATGCCAAGAGATCACTGGAGAGGTGAACCAGCTGAAGATAAAGGTTGTACTAAACTTAAACCACCAACCCTCCCAACGTTCCCAACAGCGACTGATTGGAAATTTGTGAGTGAACCTAAAACGGAGATTCTACTCCAATAATTTTGTGACCAAAAGGAGGAGTAGGCCACGAAAGAGTCCTTTCTCCATAATTGTTTACATCTGCCTCAAAACTCTCCCGCAAGTCGAAAAAGTAGACGTGTTGAGTTCACCGGAAGTCATTTTAAAGCGATTAACATGGGTGGCCAAAAATATCGCTAAAGGTACGAAATCTGATCGTGCGTGATTGCAATCGGAACCATACCCAGCACGCAGATTCCGAGAGATATAGAGTGAGCCGTGATGCTTTTCAGAAGATTTTTCTGAAGCACCAGAAGCTTGCAAGTGTTGCTGATCAGCCGGGACGTGGACGAAAACGTAAAACGGATCACCAAGGGGACCGCAAAATCATCCGAGAGATCAAGAAAAATCCGTTCATCGTCATCCGAGAAATAAAAGAGAAGCTAAGCCTACCGATTTCGGATCGCGTTATCCATCGACGCATCGCTGAGCAAGGGTTGAAAAGCCATTTCCCCCGGAAGCGATCGAACGACTAACAAGGAAAAACTGCTCCAATTCACCAGAACCCATATAGCTAAGCCCCTGGAGTTCTGGAAACGTGTTGTGTGGTCGGACGAATCCAAGTTTGAGCTGTTTAACAAGAAACGGCGGCAAAGGGTATGGCGCAGAAGTGCTGAAGGACGGCAGGATAAGCACCTCCAGCCAACCATGAGGCACGATGGATGTAATATTATGGTCTGAGGCTGCTTTTCGTGGTTTGGAGTGGGTAATCTGGTCATAATCAATAGGATCATTATCATTGATTTTCATCGATTTATCTGATAAAAACAGTTTTTCTGAAATGGTTGATAATTTTCGTTTGTGTTATTAAATAATAACATTAACAGTAAGCCAAATCAAACTTCCATGTGTATCTCTTGACAGGATGCATCACAACGCCCAGCTCTTTTGCAAATCTATGACTTTTATAAACAATCACAAATTCTTTACGGAATGCTTTTTTTTTCGCCGATCACTGTACATTTATCTTTTGATTATATATACACGACACTTAGCTCTTCCAATGCCAATTTCTGGAAAATGGTAAATCAATCACGGAAAAAAATAACATCCTCGAACAGAAGAAACGTTCGCCTAGGTCTTCATAATAAGTGTTTGGGGAATTGACATGCAATATCCGAGAACCCGTTATAGGAAGGTCTTATTCTAGTCACACCGAACTCTTGATTCAGTGTAGTGACAATGTAGGTATAATGAGATTAGTATGGGATTGATCTTATGTGTTGTATAATGTCAGGAGCAGCGATTGTCACTGATAACAAGACTTAGTCTTGTTTACATTCGTCATTTTTTTTCCTGTATTAAAAAAAAAAAAATTTTATGCATCTTAGCAACGCTACTGTTCGCACCAACATTAAAAAATAACTCTAACGTATGGGAAACCGTACGATCACTTCAATTGCAACCGTTTGCCCTTCCGGGAAAAAATGTATCATCTCGCCCAGGTCAGCCGCGAAGAATGCCTCCAACTGTCTCACCGGATTGTGCTACTGTTATCGTCATAACCGAATCGATCGATTAGCGCAGACGCTGTTGCTGTTGCTGCTGCTGCCACCGTTGCACCAGTTATAAAGGGGAGAGCATTTTTCGTGCCTAAAAATTCAAAATGGAATTTGCATCCAATTAAGGAATATTTTGGGTTCGATCCCTTGAACAAACTTCCTATCTCTCAGGCAGCCCTACCCAACAATAACATGTCCATGTATCCAGACAATAGAGAATTATGGTTATCCGTGCACAAAAGTTCGAAAATGCTTCCTTCCTCCCATGGCTTCGATTCTTGTTGGTAGATGAACCGTTTGGCACAGCCAAAAAAAATCGCAATAACTGCGGTATATGAAGAAGCAGAAGCTCACGATACACACGATTCTGTTTCACGTTCCGGACCAACCCGCTATGAAGGAACCCGGGAATAAAGCGAACCCCGAGAGAACAAATGAAGATTACACACGGATTTCGTTCGCGCTGCTTCCCAATCCGCGTGTCTTATTTTTTTTCTGGTCCGTAGCTAAGATGCCTTTTGTTTCGGATGTATTTTTTGCACATATTTACATAATTGTTAGATAGCAGAGGATTATAATAACCTATTGGCTGGGTTGTTTTGGCCCAAGCAAATCGGGTCGAAACGGGTTTTTTCCAAGGAAATTCAAAATCAAAATGGAGTTTCGAAGGCTGTCTGTTATGCATATAAAAGGCTAAACACAAAAACAGTTCTGATCTGGGGCTTTGAGAGATTAAGGAAGCTCACAACAAGTCGAGAAACCGGCAGCAAGCGTTCTTGTTGAGGTTGTCATCGTCGATTGTCTGGTTGCAATCCTGCTCTCTTCCTTTTCCATTCAAATTCCAACGAAAAACCACATTCGTCGGAAAATAAGCCAATTAGCCAAATACCGAATAATTCAATTTACGACATTCGGGTTCGGGCTTCTCTATGCCCTATATGTATGCGTCGAAGGATATCTTGATGTTTTTGTCACTTTCAGGCGTTCGGCTGAATTGGGAGCATTTCATATTGTTGGGTATCGTCCCGAGTGGTGCGCAAGCAGTTCACTTTTGGAGCCAAGCAGGTGAGAAGTCCATGTTTGGCAACGGCGTGGCTGGCTGCAAAAGATAAGGGAATCCAACGGAAGTTGGATGAATTATGACAAATTGCTACTGGCTTGATTTACGCAATTATGGCATTCACGTTTCAAACGATTCGTCTGCCGTGGCGGCCGCATCAAGAACACAAATGGGAACATGAACACGAACGCTGATCGTTTCGTTTCAGGTACGTTAAATTCTAACAAATTGGCCATTGGCATATCCGGTGGTGAGTTTCAGTTTCAAATGGAGGTTGGAAAACAAAACAAAAAAAAAAACAAAAAAAAAATTGGATTAAGAGTTTTATCTGCTAGAGTATGTTGTGCTAGAGTAGCACTTTTGGTTTGTTTTTTCGGGAATGGCCTGGAGAGAGATTATATTTTGCTCGACGGAATTGTTTACAGTCAGTTGATTTATATAATTTTGCTCAAAACCTGAGGCAACTATTTTAATCCAATAGTTAAAGTTAGAATTCTAGAGAAGAATATAGGTTGAGATATATATTGAGAAATTTACAACAAATCAAATTTTTATGACGAATGATGGTAAACAAGATTTTCTTTAAAAAGGTGGATGTTTTCTTTAAAACGCGATAAATCTCATTTTCAATTTGTCGAAAACTATTTAACAAATTTTATCTAGATATGACCAATGATAAATGCAGCAATTCAAACTAACCAGCATAAAACCTCCCTTAGCTCAGTCGGTAAAGGCGCAGCTACAAAGCAACACCATGCTGGAGGTGGCTGGGTTCGATTTCCGGTCTGGTCTAGGAAGTTTTCGTTAAGGAAAATTTCTCGACTCCCTGGGCATAGCGTATGATTGTACTTGCCACACAATCATACTAATGCAAAAATGGTACTTGGCATCGAAAGCTCTCAATTAATAACTGTGGAAGTGCATTTAGAACACTAAGTTGAGAGCAAGAAATAAGCTAATTGTGAAAGCAATAAGCTTGAAATGCTAAAGAAGAAGAAGAAGCATAAAACCTTAAATTCTATGCTATATAATAGCATAACGAATGAAAATATATTGATAAGAAGAGTGAAGGAAGATCATTTATCGATACATTTTTGTGAAAAGTTCCTCATAAACTTCAAACAAAATGCAAAAATATGAGCTGAAATTTTTAGAGAGTGATTATTTCACTACAGGACAGAAACTGGCGGACGCTTCAGAGCGTTTCCAGCCGAAATGACCTGGAAATGTGGAAAATTATTTTCGATATTTTTTTATTTGAATGAAACTTTGCATACGCGTTTGGTTTAGGAGACTGAGTATTTTCCGATAGATTTTTTTGACTCAAGAGTCAGTTTCAAAAAGGGCGTAAGCATGTTGAATAGCACTTCAATTAATAATTTGTAGCTCGAAAAACTTTGGTTGTACAACAAAACAGTTTAAGAACAAGTTGTGATCCTACGTGTGGAAGTTGTAAAAAATATATACACTGAGAAAAAAAAATTCGGAAAAAAATCGACAATTGACATTAAAATTTAAATATCTCAAAAACAGTTTTTTTGATTTTTTTATTTTTTGACTGTAAAAATTTGAAGCTATTATGCAAATTTTGGCAAAGATTCCAGGATGGAAAAATGTCAGGAAAAAAAGTTTTTAGAGCATCAATTTTCGGTGCATTTCTCAAAATTTTAATATTTGCGAGAATAAACGTTTTCTGATGATCCAATCTGATTTATGAAATATTTAAAAAAATTTAACTTCTTGCTGATGACCTTCGTAAGAGCATTCGTTCTTGAGATATTTGCAATTTAATTTTATCATACTCGAATAATTTTCGAAAATACGACCTTTTCATAAGTTTTTCTAGATTCTCCAACAATAATAGTTAGTTTTTCGAAATATATAATAAATTTAACGCTACTCTATCTCTGACCGCAAGATGATTGAATCAACGGTTCAAATAAAACAGATTATGAACTATAGAAGATGCATAGCGCTACTGTTCATCATGTTCTTACACGCGAACATGCCGAGTACATAACTGTCAAATCGCATACTTTTCACATTGTAAGTTGTGTTCCTGGCCTACTAAAACCAGGAAAAGAGATTTTTCCAACGACGTCAGCGCTATGGGTCCTCTACAGTTAATAATCTGTTTTGTTCAAATGTTGGACCAACTTACTCCTGCCTGAATTTTAGGTAGCATCAAAGGCTTTCAGTAGTTTGAAAAACTTGTACTTGGTATATAAATTCGTTCCACTGATGCGGAAAGCATCAGTAACAAATTTGTTTCGAATGTCTTATAATAATTTCAATATGGAATTCCACTAGGTGAAGTGTTGCAAACCCTTTCCTAAAACACGGTGTTCGGTAAAGCTTCGTAAATTAAACAAAAACATTATTCAAGGGCTAATATTAATGAACTGCCGAATTCCGTTGGATACGTCTTTATCAATCTGTGATTCGTGTCGATTACATTTAAACAAAGTGAAACACGCAGAAACTGAGTATGATAGCGATGAGCAACCACACAAACCCGTTCTGGAGCTTCAACCATCTACATCAAGGTACGCTATGGAGGAAATACCTTCGGCTACATCCATCAAATCATCTTCTCAAGAAAGCTTGCAACAGGAATTTTCCAGAGCGCATAATATCGAGTTATTTAACAAAGGTATAGCTGGAATCAATGTTTCACAAGTATCATCATCAAAACTGAAGCAGGTTCACTATCCTTGGAGAAAATAACAACAAATAACAAATAATAACAAATGCAAAAGAATTATATGATTGGGCCAATCAGAAAAATAATGACTGGTAATTACTGGTACACAAAAATATCACTCTTTTGTCCCGCGTTCAGATCATCAGATAGAGGCAAAATTGTTTTCAAATTATGTAGCATCAAGCCTTCATAGTATACATAAACATGTAAAATGAAAGGGAATTTCTCTAAACTAATCTAAATGTAAAAACAATATATGCACTTTAGTATGCGCATAATAAATTGGAAATATAAGTGAACTTAAATATAAGAAACGTTTTTTCAATCATTTTCCCATATTTCTTATGCTGTTTACAGAATCGTCTTGCTGGCTAAGAGTGAGTTGTGGGAAACTAAACGCATATTTTGAAAAAGGTATTTTTGTGATGCTGGAGAACCACGAATAATTTATGAAAAGGTCGCATTTTCTGCTGGAAATATACTGCAACATCGAAACACGATTATTTTGGCAAATAGTTGAGATTTTAAAAATGCTTTAAAAGTTGACCTTCGACACTTTTTTCACTTCAGATCTCTCCACCCTGAAGTTTTCTCCAAAACTGACGTTAGAGCTTCAAGTTTTTACACACAATGTATAAAGTATACAATAAGAAGCAAAATAGGCATATGTTAAACGAAAATTTAAAATACTGTTTGAACCATTTTACCCCATATCTTTTGAACCGTTCATCCAATCGTCTTGCTATCAAAAAAAGAGTTGTAGAAAACTTAACAAAAATTTCTAAAAACGTTTTGTGTTTACTGGAAAAACGCGAATAATTAATGAAAAGGTCGTATTTTTTAATATTATTGTATGTATGTATGTAGGAAGCCACCATCCTAGCGTGGGCATCGCCCTGCATGCGGTTCCACTTAACAGAAAGATCATGCTTTGTTACCGTTCTAAATTCAACATATCGCTGTATGAAGGGCCAAAAAGGGTTGGGCAGGCCCGTAAGCAGACACACTTACGCGAAACCTGCGGGAATAAGAGAATCTCCTTCCAGCAATATAATCCTATAAAACGAATAACAAAATACGCAATTCAGTTAAGCTTTCCACTAGATGGTTTGTTTAAGAAAGGCGCGTCAATTTCATTACAACTGTTGGAGTATAATGTACCAATCATAAATGATAGACACATCCCCTCCTAGACTCCGGTTGGCCGTCCACTCCGTTGTCCAATTGCAACTTCAATGATGCCCTGATGCACCCTCCCATCCCAGTAATGTTTTAAATCAATATGGTATTAGGTTTTTACAATATATATCAAATATAGAATATAATAAAGAAATAAGTATATATATAGAGTGCTTGTGAGTATATATAGTGTACGGAAAATTGGGTAGCCTGGACTGGATAATGTTTTCGAATTGTACACCTTGCATGTCAAATTTTTTTATGATTTTTATTTAAATTATGCAATGCTGGCCTACTGCACTTGTAGAAAAACCTGCAGAAAAACCTGAAAATTTAGACAATGTATCGTAACCATGAGAAAAAAAAATTAATTAAAAATTATTTTACATAACTTAGTAGTTCCATGGATGACCTGAAATAATTTTTATATAATAGTATAACTTAAATTTCGGCATCTTGTTCCGTTTCCTTGCATCGCAATAATCATTTGTAGAGGATCTCATAGGTACTACAGTGATTTTAAATGATCAAATTAATTTAAATGTAATAATATACTTTCATATCATAACAATGACGTAACAAAATGATAACATGAGCACGACAGTTATCGATAATAGAATGTATATCTGTGACTAAGCTGTTCATCCTCTCGTCGATAGACTTCACCTTTTTCAGCTAGCATTAATGTCAAGTAAGATTAATATTTGTATCCATAATAATAATAAGAGAATATAATTTATTAATGTACAAAAAATAGCTGACATCCAACGATCCAAGCACATCTAATGTGAACGTTATGCTGAAATAATGAAAAACAAATTGAGCCTTTAATGCTTGTAATGTTGCTCCATGCTCATAAGATAAGTGATTTTAGAACGAAAAGATTATCCCAAAGCGTAGTGAATTTATAAATTTAATGTAAATGATCGCACCCCCTCACTTCGCTATTGTCAGATTGACAACATTGCCCAGGCTACGCCAACCAGCGTCTCCATGTTTCAGCTGGCAGTCTTGTGATCATATGACTCGTGGAGGCGTAAGGTAGGAACTTGTGAGGACTAAAGGTCTGTCGTATCCTTCTTAATGCTGTCAACTCACCATTTGAAGCCCTATTTTTTAATATTATTCGAATATGATAAAATTAAATCGAAAATATCTCGAGAACGGATGCTCTTACGAAGAGCTAAAGTTTTTTTTTAATATTTCAAAAATCAGATCATATCATTAGAATACGTTTATTCTCAATTTTTTTTTATCAGTGTATATGTTTTTCACAATTTTTACACATAGGGACACAACATGTTCTTAGACAGTTTTTTGTACAACCAAAGGTTTTCGAGTTACAAATTATTAATTGAAGTGCTATTCAAAATGCTTACGCCTCTTTTAAAACTTACTCTTGAGTCCAACAATTTATTGCATCAGTGGAAAAAACTTACTTTCGTGGGTAAAACGTGTGAACAAATTTTCAATTAAATCGGAGACACTCGAAGTTGGTCGGTAGGTCATTTCGGCTCGAAACGCTCTTCATTTGAAACTTTCATTTCTATTTTCTTCTATTTGAATATGTGTCAGTCTATTGGCACCCTTTTTATAAGCTCTCCTTTTCCTATCGGCATTCGACCAGGGTTCCTTCTTTCCTTATGAATTCCTCGTTCCTCGTTCCAATAAGAGTTACTGGAAAAGAGCCTTAAAACCACAATGGGGTCTATTGTAGACCAGTCGGCTTGCTTTTTACCCGTCATTTGTTAGTCATTTACCAGCCATTCTTTAGCATTTCAAGCTTATTGCTTTCACAATTCGCTTATTGCTTGCTCTTAACTTAGTGTTCTATATGCACTTCCACAGTTATTAATTGAGAGCTTTCGATTCGAGAACCAGGTCGCCGAGAGATTTTCCTTTACGAAAAAATCCTAGACCAGACCGGGAATCGAACCCAGTCACCTCCAGCATGGTATTGCTTTGTAGCTGCGCCTTTACCGACTGAGCTAATGCAGGACCCATCCAACATCCATGGCGTCATTATATCGACTGCGTTGAGTGTTCAGGTTAGAAAGAAAAGAGCGTCCAGAGGATGGTTAGGATGCATGTGAAATTGAACATTGATTTCAATTGATTGGGTGTCCTCATATTATTCAGTTCACTGTTCACCGAAAATAAAGCCTTTAACCATACTGTTGAACAACATTAAAATCACCGGTTTTTACCAGCTACCTACGGTAAAAGAAATTTCACATTAATAAACGTGCAGTAAGTAGTCGCGCAATTACAAGTTCGAACATTGTCGCAACGCATCGTGAACCAATCCCATAAAGACACCAACCACCACTTGTCTCTCGAGGAGCATTAAATTAACATTTTTCGCATAAAACCATCTACTTTATGACAATTTGCGCTGACTCGTGCTCATACGACATGCACCTCAAGCTACCATCAATAAGTCCAACCCTTGGCTGGCCAAGTATCGCAGCAATACTATGCGAGATTTAAGAACACTACTTATCCAACGTGAAGTGACTGCTGTGGTGGCCGTTGGACCTCATTTAACTCCAGTTAAATCGCTTGAATGACAAATAAAATGTCTTACTTTACCGCAGCCACAAAGCTGCTCGTATGACTCAGTCAAGCACAGCGTCCACATTCAAGAAAGCTACCACGGTGATGTTGTAAGTGACCAAATATTGCAATAAATCGCATGTCAGAGGTGCGTCTAATTGGTGTCGAGAAAGGCTGGAAGTTTTCTCGCAATGTTTGCTTTTGAAAATAAATTTGCGAAATGGAGAGTATATGATAGGTAACGGCTACTGTTGCCCTATGATTGACCGAGACTTTCTATTCATTGCGGCTGGTGTACTTTTTTGACCAGCCAGAATGACCTGAAAATGTGTGAAATTTTAATCGACTATTTTTTATTTGGATGAAAACTTGCAAACACAGTTGGCTTAGCAGGCTGTGTAATTTCCACGACTGGAGTAATTTTCGAAAAAGGTGGATGATTTTTAGCATAAGTTTTAGTTACAAAATTGTGGCTCGTACCTTGGTTTGAGCATGTACATGAGAATGAGCATGATTGACTGCCCGAGGTTGCTACTCCGTGATTGCCAGATCAGCGGTAATTAGAGCTGGACAGCAAGTTTATTTTTAATAACGCTTTCAACAGCTGATTTTACCACATTTGAACCTACAGTAGAGATGCTGATGGGTTCACTCACAAAGGAAGGACGAAGGACGACGTCTTTGTTTTCTATTAAGCTTAGTGACGTTTAATTTACGCACACGTGTCTATCGTCGTGTAAAAAAATGTTTGGGTTCCCACAGATAACCTAAAAGTTTTCACTGTAGTTCGGGATAGTAAAGATTTTTTTGACTGTTGTTTGTTTGGTTCCCGTTCAAAACGCACTACCACATTTCCGAAAGGCACACTACCCACCCAGCCGTGATAGGCTTAATACTAGGGTACAATTAAAAAATCAGGTTCTAATATTAATATCTCAGTCGATTTTTCAAAGTTTTTCAAAATGGCACCAATCGATCGGATACGATATACTATTGAAACAATCATGAATGTTAAGCCTTGTAATATTTATTCAAAGAATATTGCATTGCACAATGAAAATGGTTTACAATTAGTAGCGAAGTCCTATGTCATCATTTCGAACAGCCCAATGGGGCTGTACCTTGAAGTTTTTCATTAAAAAAAGAAACTAAGTAAATTAAAAATTACCATCGAAAGCCAATTTGAACTCATTTAAACCAACAATAAAGCTGCTGTTGCTGTAATGGTAGTTTTTCTTTGGGAAAACATGGTAAATTTGTTATAAAGCTTGAAAGCCAATTTGAACCTTTTTAAACAAACAGTAATGATGCTGTTGAGGATACTCATATAGTGTGATGGTGATTTTAAGTAACGTTGAGAATAAATTTCACCCCTCTCAAACCAACAGTAAGGTTGCTGTTGGGGTCATTCACAAAGTGTGGTACTGGTTTTTCATTTAAAAAACACTTTCAATTTGTACAACTAGGGTAACGGGATGTAATGACAGCCTAGCTCCTTTAATCGGTCTTCGTACCAAATATGTCATAACTGCAACAATAATCGACAAAATCCTGTTGCCATCATGTTGATGGATTTACTCTGAAGCAGATTATACTTCATTCATCAATTTATACACTTGAGAAAGATTTCCTCACCGTTTTAAGGTTATGATTACACTGGTTAGGCTAAGGAGTGTATCGAAAATAAGCTATCCACAAACTTTCTTTCAAATTATGTTGAAAACCGATATTTTATTCATACAAAAAATTGATCCTTTATTGTACGAGGTTAAACTTGAACATAATGAAGACCGGATGAAATTTAAGTTATTCCTTCACGAATTTTCGAACTTTGGATCGAATGCTCTTCATCAAGTTCTGGACAAGTGTTGCATCGCATTTTTTGGACGCTTGAGCCCAAATTTTTTTGAGCTCCTGCATGTTCCCAGATACCTTACCAGTCTTCTTGAAGACCCTCTTCACGATTGCCCAGTAACGTTCGATGGGTCGAAACTGAGGGCAATTTGGTGGATTGATATTTTTCTCAACGAAATCTATACCCTTTTTCGCAAGCCAATTGAGAGTGGTTTTGGCATAGTGAGCCGACGCTAAATCCGGCCAAAACAGTGGAGGTGTACTATGCTTATATAAAGGCAACAATCTCTTCTGGAGACACTCAGATCGATAGATTTCCGCATTTATAGTTCCGGTAGTGTAAAAAATGGTTGACTTCAAACCACAAGAACATATTGCTTGCCATACCAGTACCTTTCGACCGATTTTTTCCACTTGAATCGACCTGTCCGCATCGCTCACATCCTCCCCAACGACGGCAGTAAAGTATTGTGGACCTGGAAGGGTTTTTGAGTCCTCCTTTACATAGGTCTCATCGTCCATCAAAACGCATGCATCCGGACGCTGCAAAAGACGCGAATACAATTTCCGGGCCCTTGTTGCTGCTCGCTTCTTTTGTTCTGCACTTTGTTTCGAGATTTTCTGCTTCTTGTAGGCCTTCAGGTGGTTTCGCGTCTTGATACGCTGGATCATTCCGACACTCGTTCATGCTTTTTTGGCCAAATCACGTATTGACATTGATTTGTTCTTCATGATTAGAGATACCATTTTCTGCTCCAGTTTCAGGTTGGAAGAACCGGGTTTTCTGCCTCTTCCTGGTAGCTCATCCAAAGAATAGTGTTCCCCAAACTTATTAACTCGCATGATGAATTCCAAACCGCTTCGCCAATTTTCGCATAGTAATACCCTTCTCACTTAGCCATGTGTCCAGAACCTTAATTTTCACTTCCTTTTCAATACGCGACATTTCGAAAACGCAGAATTTGAACCGCACAAACAAGTAAACAAAAGAAAGCTGACAGTCAAACGCACAGCATGCAGTGTTCAGAGCATAAAAAACCATCACAAATACAGGCGTACAGCGCAAATGTATGTGGATAGCTTATATTCGATACACTCCTTAATAGATTACCTTCTTGGTTTTCAAATCATCTAAATTTGGCTTAATTGGTTCAATATGCATAGTAATGCATCCTTTGCTTAGTTCACATAGAAACATGACCAATAATTATACAAGAATACCGTAGATCTAATTTTAGGACATATTTTTTGACGTAGACTACGTCTTACGGCAAGGGTAGGGTGTCAATTGAAAATCTAAAAATAAGCGACCGTCACGAAATATCGTTACAAATTAAACGCTAATAACTTAATAAATGCTCAATATATTTTCAAGATGTTTACATCAATCGGTTGGAAATTTTCCCGCGTATCAATTCAATAATCAAACATTATCCATACACAGCTATTGAAAATAACCAAAACATAAGGTGATGTCTTATAATGCCGATTTTTCAGAGTAAATTTACTAAATGCACTGTACTTTACTATCACAGATTTCAAATTTAAGCAAGGGAGGGCTCATATGCAGCAATGAATGATATAAAATGGGTACACCTTCGCAATTTTACTCATTAGTGTCGCAGTACTGGAGTTGCGCAGATCATCGAGCCATTAAGGATCTGCAGCTGGCGATGGAGGCAACCCCGATGGCATGAAACCTGCAGTGCGGAGCGGCAAGGCGCCATCGTGGCAGGTGGTGGAACATGCCACAGAAGGTGCAGTGGCGACCAACCAGTGGTGAGCTAGTTGATTGCTCTGAGACTGTTGCTAGCAAGCCCTTGGCTAGGCAACCGTTGCTAGGCAACCGTTGCTAGGCAGCCATTGTATATGCAGTGGTGTGCTAGGGAGTCGGTTGCGGTGATGATTTGTAGCCAGCCGGTGGGCGCCATCACGAGGTGCAAAATAACGTGCTTGTGTGCCATCTTTATCTGAAGCGCAACGTGCACAGCCAAAATAACCTGCTTCGTGAAAAGACCGAGAAGGACTTACTTAAATCCGTCCTTTTCAGGACGACCAATCCAAATCTGAGAGAGTTTGTTTAATTTGAATTTATCTAACAAGTAGCCAAATGGCAGACAGCGGTGGCTAAAACAATTTAATTTTCTCTCCATTGCATACCTTGAATATTATGCACAATTTACAAATAGCTGCCGTAATGAAAAATTGAATTGTCAATTGAAAATCGAAAAATAATCGACCGTCACGAAATATCGTTACAAATTAAAAGCTGATATCTCCATAAATGCTCGATTGATTTTCAGAATGTTTACATCAATCGGATGGAAATTTTCCCGCATATCAATTCAATTATCAAAAACTATCCGTTGACAATTTGAATCTATTGAAAGTAACGAAAATGAAAGGTGATGTCTTATAATTTTGTTTTGCAAGCTTGATTTTATGAATTCACAGTACTTTCCTATCACAGATTTCAAATGTGAGCAAGGGAGGTATCATATTCAGCACTGAACGATATCAAAGCAAATTTTCTCATTCGTGTTGCAGTACTGGAGCTGTGTGGAGCAACGAGCCAGTATTCATTGGCATTGGTATCATTCAAGCTGCAACTGGACGATGGTTTGATTGACTGCCTGAGTCTAGGAGGGAACGAGCATTATCATTTTCTTTATCCTACCGATTCGATTGTTTATAATTCTACTCCAACAGTTTCAGTGAGAGTGACGCGCCCTTCTTAACAAGCCATCCTGTAGAAAGCTTAATAAGTATTGCGAATTGGGTTATTCGAATTGTCGGATCGTATCGTTGGAAGGAGATTCTTAATTTCCCGTGGATTTCGCGTGAGTGTCTCTGCTTACGGGTCCACCGCTCCGTTTTTGGCCCTTCACACAGCGATATTGTGAATTCAGATCGGTGGCTCAATTTGATCTTGCTATTAAGTGGAGCTGCATCCAAGCCAAGGGCATGAAGGGATGGTGGCTACCATACATACACATACATACATATTGAAAAAACCTTACCTCAAATTTGAACCGAAATCGTCATACTATTTTTAGTATTCATCTCAGAACAATCCAGTCCCATTTTTAGTAAAAATGCAAAGAAACGCCTTGTTTCTGTGTTATTGCAGCAATAATGATTGAAACAAACACTCCTAGCAATTACCACCTACCATGATTTTTTAATAGCTAAAAACCTTTAATTCAAATTTATTAGTGACCCAACCAGCTGATGACAGCGACCGATAAACCGATAAAGCTCTGCATACTTCCCCAAAATTTATGAACCAGCGCCACACAAGGAATCGCCGAAACCAGTGCCGTTTCGAACCATCGATAAAACTCATTAATTTTGTATAACATGATACAGACTCCCACCAATCCACGATGATCTAATTTTCAGAGTTGCCCGGCTTCTTCAGTCTGTGGCAGGTAGTTTTTTTTTCGTATGCACCCAAAGGATGATACCGTGCTTCATCGATATCCGGTCAGTCTGAAAATTCTGACTTTTTATTTTGAATCAATTAGTTGGTCATTTTTATTACATTTCAAACAGTTGGAGGGTTGTTAACATTTACATTAGCTTACGTGCTGATAGCTGCATGGTAGACTAAGATAATCAACTATGATAAGTGTTCGGATTGATGGCTTAAGTGTGCGGCGATTGATGCAACACGGTACTGTTCCATTTGCTACTACGTTCATTGTCATCCTCTCGGGGATTGTTACCTATTTCGGAATGGAGATATCGTCGAAAATCGATATATCATCTTGAGATTTTTATCTTTCACCCAAAGATGCTACCGAAATAGTTGAACCTCCAAATGGCAGCAAAGGTTCCTATCTACAGCTTAACATTTTTATCTCACGGTTAATATGGGAAGCTCCCAGCACTTTTTTCCGAAGAAATTTCTGTGAAACGCCCAAGTGGACCTTTTCTGCATATTCCGTTTACCTATCTGCAATTCGTTGGTTTTTTTTTCTTAAACGACCAAAAGTTCAAATCTCAATCCCGCGGTCAATGATTCCTCCGTCTTTATGAGAACGAACCGATTGCGCTCGCTGAAAGGCTTCATCCCATGAATGAATTAGTTCCCCGTTTATTTGTTTTTCGCCTGATTCTGCTGCGGCAACTCCGCGCGCCAAATATATATCATAATATTTCACGCGGGGGGAACAAGCAAGATATAAAACAATTTACACGTACTCAAGAGGTGGTAATAGCAATATTTTATCGTTGCACCAAAACTTCACACCCTCCATCGCACGCATCATCAGGAGATACCCGTGCATACCATCAGCGCAGCGGAGTGGTTTCATCCTGGTTCCACATCACTGCACATGCAGGCTTCGATCAACGAGGTCTAAGGCCACAGAATGCAGGATGGAGAGGGTGGGATGAGATATTTGTAAGAAAATTTCAATTTCATTTCAATATGGTTAGATGCCCATAAATAAAGGAACCCGTTTGGAGCTGTTTTAAGACCCAATGTGATGTAGCACCACCAGCTAGCTAAGATGAAAGCATTTACGCATCAGGAGAAAATTAAAGCAGTGCAGGTTCCAAGTGTTTGTATAAATAATGCTATAAAAACATAATTTTATTCAATTTTTGCAATTTTGGAATCTTTCCAGTTTTCAAGTTAGCTTTTTTTTAGAAACTTGAATCGCTTTTGCATTGAAATAATTTCACGACTTTCAGCATACTTTTTAGCAATATTTTCAGACCTCGTTGAACTGAGACAAGTTCTATGCAAAATGAAATATAAGATACCTGCAATTCCGGCGGATTTTCCAGTTTAATAGGCTTAGTTGGTAAAGTAGACAGCATCAAGTTTGAGAAATAGGAAAAAAGCTTCCTGATTACATTCATTTTTTTCAATTATGAAGTTCGTGGAAATCCGGAACAATTTTTGATCTTTAACGTCGGTGTAGAATATTAACTTTGGAGAAAAAAGCTGCTCTTGAAGGCAAACACTGCAAACTCTATTCTTCAAAATGACGATCATAATATTCTACAGAGCAGCAAACATGCAGTGCTTTCACTATTATTTTATGTTTTTGTTTTCACACAAAAAACTTCGAAGGGACCTTGGAATGAAAACACACCTATATAATATTCAAGTAAAACGGTCAGAATAGTTTAAAGCAACTGAAATTTTATTGAAATTCCCCAACACCTCCAGCTAGCACTGTTGCAAGCCTCGAGTTCTCAACCCGTCGATGTTATTATTTATTGATTTCAATTCCGCTTCGCACGCAAATTCATCGATGGTTGGACGAAACAATATCGTACACGATAAAGTGCATTGCTTCTGCCCGGCTGCTGCGATCTTGCTTCAGAGCCTCAGGCTGCTTCCAGAGCCAATATCGATCCTTTACCACCTCACCTTCCCGCAATATGGGAAGGATGAACAAAATTTCCTCACGTTGTCTTTTGGGGTAGCGTGCAAAATTTATTGCCCCATATCGATAAATAACACCTCTATTTTCAATAAACTACGGCAAATTACATTGATGAATGTTTGCAAACATTGGGTACATAACTCAAAACCCTAATCAAGCTAGCGTGCAAGCGTACGTGTTAATGGAAAAGCTTGATCGAAAAATGTTTTTGAGTTATTGTGTGGTGTCGGTTCTCTGCCCCCACTATGCTGTCATGTTCCCGGAAGCGTTCCTTTTTGGACGACGGTTGTGGCTCCGAATATGTGAACCACACTGAAGACCCATCAGAAACAACATGACGTCGCAAATCTGGGCTAACTGGGGCGTACACCTTCGCCGGTAATCATACCACATAGTGCACCGTCATCCTTCACTTCATTGTCTTAATTCTGAAGATTATAACCTGAGGGACTCCTGCTGTTGTTCCAGCCTTAAGTTCTAACCTCGCACCTAAGAATTAGCGTTCCCGGGTGTCGGAGCAGCGCCCATCCGTCCCATCCGGCTACTACTGCCGGCGTGCTCTATAATTTACTCATTGTGTAATTTCACTTTCCGGCGCGTTAAACTCCCACCACGAGTAACATGGCTGACTGGCAACGGACGACGGGGAAACGCTTGTCCAGAATCATGGTGGCTGGAAGGTCGCCTTCGTCTGGAGACAGCAGGTTCAATTCAACCAATCACTCTACACACCAATAATGGTAGACAATGTGCTACTGCTGCTGCTACGTACGCAACCCGTCCATCGGTATGAAGTTAATTGAATAATCACCATAATCTAAAGACAACGACTTAATAAGCGACGAACCTGCTATCCGGGCTTCGTGTAGCTTTGCTGGTAGCAGATCAGGAATCATGTTGCTCAAGTGGATGAATTGAGGAAAGGTCGACGCGGGAAGACGATTAAACGCCCCAAAAACTGCCCATTCTTCTGAACTGTAGATATTGGTATTACAGCTAAAATCTGGAAAAATTGACTTACCAAAACCGGTTTTTTTTCTTGTTTTGTACTGTTTACTAAATAGTGAAAAGAGTAAGACCGACACCATCAAGAACGTACGCAGCGAGTAAACTCAATCAGTGGGTTGATCCAGTTTTTAACCGTAACGGCATTCAGTTCGTCCCACACAAAGAGAATAATGGTCAAGTACTAGATTTATGTCGGCTTGCCATTCATGGCCAGAAAATGACTTGCGCTGTTGAGCTATTGCGGGCTGTTGTTCTAGGATGTTTGTAGTTTACGGGAGATAATTGTTTCAACATGCTATCATTGAAATATGACGGTAGTGGTGAATAAGTCCTACGTTGGTTTATGGTTCTCTGATCGCAGCTGATCTTGAGGTGACTGGAAATTCTCTGCAAGTAATCTACTTTTAAAATTTTATGAATCACTGAATATTATGGATCTGAAACAATGTGCATTGTTTAGAAATGAGTCATATGATAAAATTATGCCAAATGGGAAAAAGCGTTCCCAATTCACTATAATTTTTGTGTGGCCTGTGCTAACGTAAGAACTTCACATAAAAAAATAATGAATTTTAACAGGCGCGTAAAATTTCCCCTCGTTTAACTCCAAGCCAAAGGAAGCGTAAACATCGAAATTGTTTGCTATCTTTCATACACCATACAACAATGTTTGCAATCTTTC
Organism: Aedes koreicus; assembly: GCA_024533555.2. Classification (NCBI taxonomy): domain Eukaryota; kingdom Metazoa; phylum Arthropoda; class Insecta; order Diptera; family Culicidae; genus Aedes; species Aedes koreicus. The sequence continues at coordinate 66,255 of JAHHFK020000855.1, read as the reverse complement.
ATACAACAGGCTACTAGATGCAGGCATCATCTGGGTTAAATTTACATGAAATATCTCATTAATTTCTGCCAAATCTAGCATTCCCTTTATGTGCATTAGATAGCGCAAAAAAAATAACATGTTTCTTTCAAGCAGTGTTATTACACTCGAGAGACGCAACGCGAGACAGGACACAACACTTAATGTTCTTACAAAACGTTTTGTAAGAACAATAAGTGTTGTGTCCTGTCTCGCGTCGCGTCTCTCGAGCGTTCCCAATTACATGAAAAAAAAAACAAAAATCATGAAAATCTGAACAGCTATTTCATACGCACTCATGATGTAAAGATAAATAGTCGAAAAAATGCAACACTTTCTTTTGAGTATGACTTTTTATTGCATAATTAAAAATTTATGAAATTAAAAAAAACTAGTTTAGAGTGCAATTATAACATGTGCAATATTTCGTCACTATCTGTCAAGCGGTTATTGAGATGGCTTCCCGGAAATGCTTCGACAAAGAATTATGGGTGCCATCGTGGAAAATCCAGGCCAGCCCCACAGGTGGATTGCGAAGGATTACTCCAAGCGCAATCCGAACCGTTCGATTCGGGACGTGGCCAATTAGGTCAATTCTTCTGTTTGGCTCGTCCAGGAGGCAATGAAGCGGGCCGGACTTCTTGTCTTCAAGGTAAGGAAGGTGCCTAACATACCCGATAAACAATATATGGTGGTCAACTTCCGCGCCAGGAAGCTGTATCGCGAGTGGTTGGTGCAGCCGAAATGCATCGTAATGGACGACAAGACGTACATTAAAGCGGACGCCAAGCAGATCCCCGGTCTGGAGTTTTTCATTGGCAAGTCCCGCCTGAATGTTCCGGAGAAGTTCTGAAAAACTATGGTCGACAAATTTGCCAAGACGTACTTGGTGTGGGAGGCGGGGGCGGCAAATTCAGCAAGCCGTACAGAACGATCGGCACCATCAACGGCCGAAAATATAAAAAAGAATGCGTCCAGAACCACATCTTGCCCTTCGTCCGGCCCCACGTAAGGTGACACACTGTTTTGGCCAGATCTGGCATTGTGAAGGGCAAGCTCCGGAAAACAGGCAAGGTCTTCACAAACTACAAGGAATTGAAGAAATAGTGAATGAAACTGTGTAAGAAAGAGGGCGAAAGTGTTGCACAGGATTTGATGGGTAGCGTTAAACCCAAGGTGCGGATATTTAGCCTAGGAGAAGAGGTTGAATAAACCAACGTTGCAAAAACATAGTTAATATGTGTTTATTTATTTCCTGAGGGTGTCAAAAATATCCGGCTTGAAATGAATTTTTGGTGATCATTTTTGTCTGTAGGATTTTTTTTCGAGTACAATTCTCATAACATGCTTATGGTGGTTTATTGTAATTTATGTGAATTAGTTATAGAGCGATTCCATGTGAAATGTCATTTGCCATTAGAAATTTTAGAAAAATTAACGTGTCTTGTGGATACTGAAACAACTGCTGATGGTGATTTTTAAGGCATGCAGAGTCCGAAAATAAAATAAAATCCGTTTCTTAAGAAAATATTTAGGATACGGGCTGGGTCCGCTTATAAATCCATATGAAGGATTTGTGCATTCCTGAAATTGAGTTCAATTTTTAATAACTTGATTATAACATATTTTTTATTACAAAGCTATAAACTACCTAACTAGGACATCATTATGTCAAAAGCATGTTAGGCAGTGCATCTTTTGAACTTATAATGTCTTGTATACTAGAGTAATGTATAAAACGTATAAATATATTAGTAACGTATAAAACACTAATGTTTTTAGTGACAAAATTTGTTTTCTATTTCTTTCCTATGACTCTTTTACAACAACATTTCTCCCTTGCACTGAACTGGCCGGCTTGACGTGCCACAAGGGCTCAGTAGGGATTCTTTGTCAAGACCCGATGCTAAGAGTCAGTTCCATTGACCATCGATCGGAAAGAAAAAAGTGGGCAAAAATGGATCTCCGTATAGTGTTAAGGATCACAAGCGTGTAGTTCAAGCTTTCAAGAGGAATCCCAACAGTTCAGTTCGAGATGTGGCGAAGAAACTGAATCGAACCAAAACTTTCGTGCAAGATGCGAAAAAAACGTGAAGGACTACACACGTATAAAGTCCAAAAGGCGCCTTATCGCGATGAACGGCAGAATACGGTAGGTAAAACACATGTACGGAAGCTCTAAATCCAGATGTTGACGAAACCACATTGCCTCGTTATGCATGATGAGACGTATGCAAAAGCAAACTTCCGGCAGCTTCCGGGCTCCAATTTTTCACTGCTCATCATAATTTCAATGTCCTTGAGGACGTTAGAAAGCAGAAGATGTCAAAGTTTGCCAAACAATATATGATTTGGCAAGCAATTTGTACGTGTGGAAAGCGGAGCACCCCATTCGTGACAACTGGGACGGTAAATGGGCAGGTGTACCTAAAAGAATGCCTCCAAAAGCGTCTACTTCCACACGATGATCTTACGATTTTTTGGTCGGATTTAGCCTCGTGCCATTACTCGAAATCACTTTTGGAGTGGTACAAGGCTAAGGAGGTCAATTTCGTGCTGAAGCATCTCAACCCTCCAAACGCACCGAAACTGCGGCCAATTGAAAAGTACTGGGCCATCATGAAACAGGCACTTTGGAAGCATTGGAGGAAGATATGAAGAAAAAATTTGATTGCCACGCAAAAAAAAGTTGGTCTAAATGTTGTACAGGACCTAATGAGTAGTGTAAAGAAGAAGGTTAGTGAATTTGGATATGGAATTGAAATCGAATAAAACAAACATTGGAAAATATTCATAACATTCATTTTCATTCATTTTATTTTACTCCCTGAAAGTTTGAAGATGATTGGTTGAAGGGGCGAATTGTGCCGAATATTTGTGTGTGTCGCAATTTGATTCCGTACACCCTTTATAATAGTTTTTCTAACTTTTCTTAGTGTAGGACTTAAAAAAACAGTTTTTTTTGCAATTTGATTTTGAAAAATTTGCAGAAATGACTTTTAGGGTATAAAATGACGCACATTTTGAAGATACAAGATAGTTGCTAGTTATTATAGAAAAAAAGTTGTAGGGGTTGAAGTGTAAAAGAATACGTTTTTGCAGGATATCTTACTCCCTTAATTGCAATTTTTTGCAAATACAAAATACGTTAACTGAAAGTAACGAAAGCTTGTCTGTCTGTTGAGACATGAACACTAACTCTTGTCCTAGCCTTTCCGGGCTTATGGTTATAGCGCCATAACTCGCTATCTGAAAAAACCATCTCTTATATAGAATGATCAACAAATATGAACAACTGGTAAGTATCAGCTCGTGTTCAAGTAACATTGTCCAACAATTGAGGTTGCATCGATTTTTAAGCCTTTTTCGATATTTTCCAATGTTCAACACTGGTGCTAAATTCAATTGAATATTTTCATAACTCAAGTTTAAATGGATATACTATTCGGTGAATTGCTAATCCTGATCAAACATCGTAAATTTTCACTCTAACTTTTTTCAAAACATTTAAAAAAAAAGTTTTACGAGAGTATTAGTAGAACGATTGTTATTAGAAAACTAAGAAAACTTCAATTCAAACTTGACTTACTCACTTAAAAAAAATAGAAAACAAAACTGAAACACTCAAAAGCGAATTCCTTAAAATTCCACTAGAAAAAGCTTATCAATTTACAGATAGGCCTATTTTGTCTATTATCTACAGACTTCTTCAGTGTCGAGTGCTTTTTTTTTTTCCTGACTTAGTAGACGTCGAGGCCGGCACGTTTCATGGTTGTTTTGACAAACCAGATGGAACCTCCTCCTTTTTTGCCACATCGCGCATCGAAAGATTCGGTCGACGCTTGAACAGATTCAACACCTTCCTTGACTTCACTGGATCAGCTGTCTTCGGTTTTCTCCCGCTGCCTGACCGCCGCTGGGTCGGCTGGGTCTCATTGAATGACTTCTCGCCATTCGGCACACTGTCACATGACGGATTCCCAGGTTTTTTCCTATCCATCCGTTGGACGTTGTTACATTTTACACGACAGCGCATATCATTGTTTGGCGGAACTGCTCTTGTTCCGATGCCATCTCGATATCCTTTGTGATTAAATTACGTAAATATTACACTCTTAGAAAGTTTCAGTCAAAATTTCATCAATTTTTACTTACACGCTAAGTAAAGTTTCTCTTTTGCTGGAACATTTTCCGGAAATTATTTAGTATATTTGAACCTTTGCTGTAAATATTTATCTCGATTCAATGTGATTTATTTGCCGATATCTCGTTCGAGTGGCTGATTTTCAATATATCTGTATGATGAAATAATTGTGCTTAATTATCATAATCTTGTCTCACAATGTACATATGGCTCTAATTTTAACATATAAGGAGTGCAAGGTGTATATCAGAATATCCAAATGATAGTCACCATTAAATATCATTTGATTATTACAGTGTGTCTCACAATAGGTGTCACCTTTTTTCAGTCTTGGTTTATTTCAGCTGGGAAATTTAAACAGCGGAATTGATTATACCCGTTTTGAGTGTATCTTTTTAACAGCTTATCGCTGAAGATAAATAAGCGATTCCGTTTGTTTATATTTATCAGCTACCATGGAAGCCATACGGGAGCAAGTTTTAAAATTAAATTTGCAAAAGCTTAGACCGTGTCAGATATTCAATAGCCTTAAGCAGTTCGGAGTGAGTAAGCGTTTTGTTTTTCGTACCTTGAAATGGTTCAAGGGAACTGGAAATGACCAAATCAATACAAAGGAGGTGCCAGACGACCTGCAGAACGAAGAAAAAGATCAAATGTGTGAGGGAGCGAATGAGACGTAATCCGGCCGTATCTGGCCGTAAATTGAGCAAACTATTTCAAATTTCCCCTGATTTAATGAACAGACTCTTTAGATATGATCTGGAATGCAAGCCATACAAGAAACAACGGATTCACGGGTTGACGGAACGTCGAAAGCAAGCCAGGGTCCAAAGAAGCGGAAATGTTTTGGCTCGGCACGGTGACTATGAGATTTTATTTTCGGATGATGAGCTCTTCCTCTTCAGGACAGTCATAACCAACAAAATGAACGTGTGTATGGCAAAAGTCTTGCCAATAAAGATTGGGCTCGGAAAAAATGCGACACTTTGTTTTGGGAGTAACTTTTTATCGCGTGAGTAAAAATTAATGAAACTTTGAGAAATACTAGTTTAGAGTGTTATGTTTATGTGTGCACAATTTTATCGCGATTTGTTAAGTAGTTTTCAAGAGCATTCGAAACAAGAAGAGCTACGCCAGCAAATCTTGGGCGCGGTGATCGATAATCCTGGTCAGTCGCACAGATGGATCGGCAAAAGGCTTGGAATCCACCATTCCACCGTGTCCCGCGTCGTGATGATGTTCCAGGAGACGAAGACCATCGAGCGGCGCGCTGGAAGCGGCCGAAAACCGAAAACGGAATACCCAGAGAAGGCGCGGAAGATAAGGCAGTACTTTAAGAATAACCCGAACCTTTCCACCCGAGACGTGGCCAAAAAGGTCAATTCTTCAAAGTGGTTCGTCCAGCAGACCACGAAGCGGGCTGGGCTACGTGTTTTTAAGGTCAGGAAGGCGCCAAACCGGACTGACAAGCAAAACACGGTGGCCAAATTGCGTGCGCGGAAGCTGTACCGTGAGTGGCTGGTCAAGCCAGGCTGTCTCGTCATGGACGACGAGACATATATCAAGGCGGACACCAAACAAATCCCCGACCTCGAGTTTTTTGTCGGTACGTCCCACATGGAGGTTCCGGAGAAGTTCCGGAAGAGAAAGATGGACAAATTCGCGAAGAAGTACCAGTTGTGGGAGGCGATCTGCGAGTGCGGACGGTACAGCAAGCCGTCCGTTACAACCGGCACCATAAACGGGCAGATTTATCGAGAGGAATGCTTGCAGAAGCGCTTGCTGCCCTTCCTCCATTCTCACCGTGGTCCCACGCTGTTCTGGCCAGATCTCGCTTCGTGCCATTACGCCAAGCCTGTAATGGATTGGTACGAAGCGAAGGGCGTTAATGTTGTCCCGAAGGACCCGCCAAATACATCAGAACTTCGTCCGATCGAAAAGTTTTGGGCGATAATGAAGAAGAAGTTGAAGAAAAGCGGAAAAACATTCAAAACCGATGAAGCTTTGAAGAAAAACTGGGAGAAATTGTGTAAGGAAGATGGACAAAACCTTGCCCAAGATCTCATGAGCAGTGTTAAGATCAATGTACGAGCATTACGCTTGGGGGGGAAAAATTCAATAAATAAGTTTTGTAAAAGCATAGCTAATATATAGTTATTTAATTTCTGAAAATTTGAGAAGCATCTGATTTAAAATGAATTGTTGGTGATCATTTTTGTGTGTCTCATTTTTTCCGAGTCCAGTCTTTATTCCAAGAGATAAACTAGCTGTAGAACGCTATCAGAATTTATCGAAAATCATGGTATGGGGCGCCGGTTTTACAAAAAGGAAAACATCCTCTTCTTTTCATAGAACCTAACGTAAAAATCAGCACTGAGCAGGTTTTAAAGAACCATGCTTCAACGCTATATGGGAATACACCATATTGTTTGCAACAGGACTCAGCCCCAGCTCACAAGGCAAAGAAGACACAAGCGTGGTGCGTGGAAAATTTGCCCGATTTCATCACAAGCGAAGAATGGCCTGCATCTTCATCGTTCTCAACACACTTGACTACTTTGTTTGGGGTTATATGCTTCAACATATAGGCCCTACGAAAGGGCTTACTTTAGATCGATTCAAGAAACATTTGGTTGATATTTGGTACCAAATTCCGGATATCGTGCGTGCCAGCTGCGATGGGTTTACAAAGCGATCAAGTAAAAGGGCGAGAGATTCGAATTGAATTAATTTGATTTATTTCTATAACAGGTATCTTTCAAATGAAAAGTAAATGCTATGATTTGGTTGATTTGCTTTGCTGTAATCCCATTTTGTATTAGTGACACCAATTATGAGACACCCTGTACCCTGTACTTATAACATTAGGGTTAGACAAAGATGTAGAATTAGTCAAGGGCTACAATTTCATCAAATACACTATGCTGAAAATCAGCTTCTAAAACAAATCATCCGTAAAAAAATCCTACTGAGTTGAAATGACTATTTACTGCACTGATTGCAACTTCGCCAGATATAAGAAAACTATTGTAAAATTGATAACATCCAGTAAGCACAAGATGTTGACCGTTTGTTTGAATGTTTTTTTTTTGTATTTAACTAAATGTCTGATAAACAAAGTTATAGTTTTTATAGTTATTTTTTTTTTTTTTTTTGTTATTGGAAACACGCTAATCTTTTTTTGATTCCTTGATTATCGAGATTTTCAGCCCTGGGCTGGTTTATCTCCCGTCGTAGTCACTCAAATACCTTTTGGGTATTTACGCAACTTGTCCGGGGGTGAGATTTGAGCTCGTGACTTTGACGTGACAGGCTTGGATATTAACCACTACGCCGGGGTCACCCCCTCAACACACTAAATCATTCAATGGAGCCTTATGATCAAATTCCTATAAGGTTATTTGTAATGTCGTTCATAGTAAATTTCTACACAATCCAACACGATTTTTGTTACCCCGCATATGAATCTTACCCCGCTTCATGGTAGTGGAATTACAAAAAACTCATGAAGTTTTCCTTGCTCATAGAGTTTAATTAATGATCGAAAATACATTTTAGCTTACAAACCCACGTACTGCCATTGTCACATGAACAATCATTATTCAAAGGTTCTCTTCTTCAACAAAATGAATAAGGTAGATCTCAACTTCAGCAGCGGATCCTTTTCTGTCAATATTCGCTATTACTGAGCCAAACATAAGTCATGTAAAAAAATCAAAACGCTTCGTTATGGTTGAGTAAGAACTATGAATGACTGAAATGGGTCTGCTGCCGAAGTAGTGCTCCACCCTATGCCTTATGTTTCGGGTAAAATATTTATAAAAGCGTTTAGATCACCGTTTCAACGATCATGTGAGGTATTGCAGCGGGTGCATATTATTTGAAAGATGCCTTCCAATGATCGTCGTGTGCATAGGTCATTCAAATGCTGTTAAATTTTATTTTATGATTTTATTTTGCTGAGTGTTTTTTTGAAAACAAAGCTTAGAATCACAAAAAATGCACCTACAAGCAGAAATTAAAAAATCCGTGGGATATGTTCCATATGTTCCATAGTTTTTTTTTAGTCTACATGTTAACAGCACATAGGTGCTACGAGTGCATCAGGGTAGCATAAAAAGTCAATCGACACCTTAATTCAAACAGTAACCAATTTGTCCCGGGACGAAATCTAACGCCTTCAATGCACACATGACAAGGAGCAAAGTTCACCAATCATTCTGTCAGTGAATAATTTGCGGCACGATCGTTCGATGGCGCGAGTCCTCAGAGCATGTATGCTGTCACATACGCCATCGTGCTATCTCAATTGAAATGACATTATTCACACTTCTTGTGAGCCCTCGATATTCGCACTGGTATAAGATAATTGAGCTTTAATTGGATAATAAGATTTAATCTGTTTGCCCTATGGAAGTTCCAGCACCCAAAGGCCCCTTGGAGCTTGGAATAGCATGACTAAGTCTTATACTACAGTCTGTAATGAATATCATTAATAGTTGTATAGTGGTAGCTATAGCGATCTTAAGTGTTTAACTTTTTTCAACCATTCAGTCGACCTACCGCCATCTTGGTACAACTAGCAATGCAAACAGCAATTGCACTCGTTGTCATTTGTTTTGTAACTACCCACATACTCGGTGCAAACATTACCTGCTACTGATCCAAGTTCCAAGTTGGGCAATTAGCTCATGCAGCAGAGGGGACAGCGCGAGTAATTAAATTTTAAGCTGAGACGACCGACGGAGATAATGATGGCGCGTATGGGGACGCTAGGGACTTGTGATATGACCGTCCATCCCGCCTGCCAGCCAGGTGCTTTGGGTAGGAATAACAACGCATAAATATTTCAATAACAACGTATATAAGGATAGTATTTATAAATTAATTTGTTCGGGTAATTTGTACATGTTGCAATAAATTGCAATTACTCATTGGATGGATTGCAAGAATATACAGACTAAAAAAAAGATAACACAAGTAGTGAGTTTACATAGATATTTTTTTCCCCGATGGTACAGGCTAGAATTATGCTACATGGATAAAATCATACAAATTATGTACATTGCTAACAATGGTGGAAATCGAGAACTGTGCAAACTGGAACAAATGGGCTCATTTTCGCGTTACCTCAATTTACGACTATCGGATAAAAAAGAGCAGTCCATGTGCAAATAAAATATGGTATTAAAATGATTGCACCCATTTGTTTTGCATGATGTTGATTTTCCGTTTTTGCTCTCGCTACATGTTAGTTTATTTGCACGGGCGTTGTTGAATTTTAATCGCACACTAATTAATTACTCTACAGCATATTTACATGACTGATTAAATATACCACTAATGCGAGAGAATAATAACTGATAGATCGTTCCATGTGTTCACTCTTTTGCTACTGCAATGCATTGCTTTGCATTGCTAACAGATTGCCGTTTGACTGATGATACCTAAACAAATCGTACAGAATTAAAGGGACGGAAGTAATCAGTTAATGTGGACAGTTTAACAGGTTGGACCAATAGATTATTTTCTAAAGTTGGATTTACTCCTGAAAGCTAAATGTGTCATTAGAGAAAATTACAATTTTGATTTTGACAGACATTTTCAATAGTTGTATTGTGTTGGTTCAAAATATTAATCTGATAATTTGTAGTTCTTTGAAAACTTAAATAACAAAATCGGTGATTTAAAGTTTTAAATTATTCGCTATTCGAGTTATTTTGAACATATCACGCTTAACATCCATCAAGTGCTCGATTTTCGATTAATTTTCATAAAAAGAATATCTTTATTTTATTTCTGAGAATGTCAATTATAATTTTTTTAACTCTTTTGATGCTTCCTGAACTCGAATGATATTTTAAAACGAGTGACTTGAATGTCTTGAGAATGCTCTCGGACAGGATAGAATAAAAAACAGCGATTAAAGCATCGCTCCTAGACATGAACAGCAGTGTTCTGCCGAGATTTCTGGACGATGAAAAACAGAATCGAATCAGAAAAACCACCAGAGGATTCTTAATTGCTGAAGCCTGTTCGTCTGTTCAAAACGTTCGGGAAATTCTTGGAGATGATTATCCTCAACAAGCTGACAAAATGTACGGAAGGCGGTGATTGGCGTTTGGCGAATAAACAGCTTAGCGGATCTCGAATCGATGAAAAAGTTTAGATTCGAGTATTATAAATCAAACGTTCTTATCGTTCATGCAAGCAGCCAAAACGGACACTGAAATAGAACTGAATGGCCAAAAATTGCGCTCGGAAGTTATATAGAGAGGTTTTCACGAAGTACCAAGGATGCCACTGAACGTATGTGAAGATGAACTATGGGCAGCTTCCCGGACAAAAGTTTTATTTGACCACAACTCGAGGAGACGTCCCCAACACATACAAACTTGTTTGTGCTGATAACTGATGCTAGACAATTTCTTATTTTGCAAGCGATTTGCAAATGCGTTTAAAAAAACATCAAATATTCGTTACAAAGTAGTCTATTAACTCGAAGCTCTACAAGAAGAGTACCTGAAAAAAAGTATGTTACCACTAATCAAACCTCACAATGGTCCTGTGAAGTTTCGGACAGTTTGGCTACCTGCCACTAGAGACACTTCAATGGTACCATGACAACAAGGTTGATTTAATCAAAAAAGATCTCAACCCAACCAATTACCCTCAATTTCTACCAATCGAGAAATGTTGGACAACTGTTAAGCGGAATCTGAAAAAGACTGGAAAAGTGACTGGAGATGCTGCAGAGATGAAGAGATGGTGGAATAAATTGGTTGCTGAAGTTGACTCTGTTCGTCTGTTCGTCCACAAGATGATAAAGAGTGAGCAGATAATTATTGCAGCACTTTCAAACTTTCGTAACTTTTTTTTATACTTGACCGAAAATAACAAAATTTTGTCTAGTTTATTTTTAAAAGTATTGTTAACAGTGATATTTCGGTCGGGATGGAAGAAAACAGGAAACCGTTCGTGCTCAACCACATGCAAAATCATGGGTTGTCGCATCGCGCCTAAGGAAAACTGAGGAATATACATCATTGGATTGTCTCAAGGGTCCTTCAAACCCTTCCGTATTCCAAGAACGGATAACAGTGGACCACTAGCAAGGAGCTGGACAAAACCGGGAACAACACGCAAAGAAAAACCGAAAGAGAGCGCTGATTGCTCATTTCAAGCGAAATTCGAACATTTTGACGCGGAACATGGTCCAATAACATGGACCAATAATTTCTCAAATCACGACGGACGCCAGCAGAGTGTTGCCAAAACGTTTGCCCAGAAACTCTACACGAAGTTGCTAACGAATTACAGATGCTGCGTCAATGATGATGAGGCATACATGGAAGCAGATTTCAAGCAGTTTTCGGGACAGGAATATTTTACAGGTGAGTACAAGTTTGCTTCGGATTATCACTTTTAACGGAATAATCTGTCGAAACTCGCTTTGAAATATCTGATTTGGCAGGCCATATCCACTTGTGGCAAATGAAGTAAATCATTTGTGACCAAAGGCACTATAAACGGTGAAAATTGACTCTAGCGAGACAGCACGACACCGATGTTTTGTCACGATTTGTCTTCATGCCACTACTCCAAAACAGTGAACCGTGCAGCTAACTCTGTGGATTTTGTACCGAAAAACAGGAAAACACCAAGTTTTTCTGAACACCGTCCGATCGAAACCAATTAAGCCATGATGAAGTGCGAACTTCAGAAAACCAAAGCAGAGGGAAAGGATTAAAAGGAAATGACGAGGAAGTGAAAAAAAAAAACCGAGAAAAACGTGCCGGAATCGACTCTGATGGAGGGCGTGTCGAGCATTTTGCTTAAAACCATTCTAAATTTAAACCGACGTATGTAAGTTGAACTAATTAAATACCCTAAACTACTGTGAAAATTTGGCTTCATTACGATAACTTTAGCCACTACAGCTCGCGCAAAGACTACGTACCACAAGCCGATATGTGCAGAGACCTGGAAGGTAACCTTCTCACAGAAGAGTGTGAGGTGATTGAAAGGTGGAAGCAGTACTTCGACGAGCACCTGAACGTCAATGTTACAGCGAACGAAAGTGGCACGGTAATAAATCTAGGAACACGCGCTGAAGATGATAGGATCCCGACCCCAACCCTTCAGGAAGTTGAGGAGGGAATTGGTCAGTTGAAAACAACAAAGCTGCTGGTGTTGACCAACTCCCAAGCGAGCTATTAAAATGCGGTGGTGAAGCACTGGCCAGAGCTATGCACTAGGTAACTACCAAGATTTGGGAGGAGGAATGTTTACCGGCGGATTGGAATAGTGGGTTCCATCTTTAAAAAGGGCGACATACTGAATTGCTGCAATTATCGTGCAATCACGCTACTGAGCGCCACTTGCTCTCCAAATTCTATGCCGCCGCCTGTCACCAATTGCAAAGGAGTTCATGGGGCAATACCAAGCGGGATTCATGGGTGTCAGCACTACTACGGACCAGATTTTCGCGATTTGGCAAGTGCTGCAGAAATGTCGTGAATATAACGTGCCCACACATCATCTTTTTATCGACTTCAAATAAGCTTATGATACAATCGATCGAGACCAGCTATAGCAGGTTATGCACGAATATGGATTTCCGGAAAAATGCGTTGAAAACAAGATACATGAATGGAAGAGGCTAACGAGAAGACAATGTTAGCCTCCTACCACGAGTTCAGATCGACGGTGATAAAATCGAGGTTGTAGACGAATTCGTGTAACTAGGCTCATTGGTGACCGTCGATAACGATACCAGCAGAAAAATACAAAGGCGCATTATGGCTGGCAATCGTGCCTACTTTGGACTCCGAAGGACGCTTAGACCGAACAAAGTTCGACGAACTACAAAGCTGACCATCTTATTATCTTATTATTGATAACACAATTCGCTTATTGTTTGCTCTCAACTTAGTGTTCTAAATGCACTTCCCCAGTTATTAATTGAGAGCTTTTGATGCCAGGTACCATTTTTGCATTAGTATGATTGTGTGGCAAGTACAATCATACCCTATGCCCAGGGAGTCGCGAAATTTTCCTTAACGAAAAATTCCTAGACCAGACCGGGAATTGAACCCACTCACTTCCAGCATGATTTTGCTTTGCAGCTGCGCCCTTACCGACTGAGCTAAGGGAGGACCCGTAGTTGACCATCTACAAGACATTAATTAGACCGGCAGTTCTCTATGGCCACAAAAATGGACATTGCTAGTGGAGGACCAACGCGCCCTTGGTGTCTTTGAACGGAAGGTGCTACGTACGATCTACGGTGTAGTGCAGATGGAAGACGGAACGTGGAGGAGGCGAATGAATCACGAATTGCATCAGTTGCTGGGAAACTACCCATCGTACACATCGCTAAAATTGGTCGACTAAGATAGGTTGTGCATATCGTAAGAATGTTGGAAGGTGCCCATTTGAAATGATTCTTGAAAACGAATCGACGGGTACAAGCAGAAGAGGTGCGCAACGAGCAAGCTGGATCGATCAAGTAAAAAACGACCTGCGGACCGTCCGCAGACAGCGAGGCTGGCGAGGTACCGCCATGGACCGAATACAATGGAGACAACTTCTGTGTACATCTGAGGCCACACCGGCCTTGGTCTGATTGGTAAGGTAAGGTTAGTACGATAGCCGATTTATCAATCAATCTAAAGTGACGCAATAATTATCAACTCACCCTTTACGAGGTTTTTCAAGCAATGTTCGTTATTTCATCAAAACCATAACGGAATCAAGAGTGTCATAAAAATATCATTTACCTGCTCAACTGTTTTATTTTATCAAACCAATCCCTGAATAGAGCTGATTTTTTGAGTCCAAATACAAAGTGAATCGAACTTTACCGTGATCATGGAAAATGAGTGCTCTAAGTAAAACCTGAATTCATCCAACCATGATGAGATGTGACTTTTCTTACGAAATTAAATCTACGGGCACTGGCCACATCACGGAGGGTTCCGATATGTCGTTCATATATGAGCAATGTAGTCCTCGGTACTTGGTTTGACCACCAATGAGTTCGTCAATGAATTTTCATGTGATTTAAGGTGTCGATTGATAGGGCTTGGTCCTAAATCAAAACCGGCAGCTTCCCTCAGGGTTGTATGGGTGAGTCCAATACGGTCTTGGCTACTTTATACAAGCACCATTGTACTTGTTTGGTTTATTGAATTCACAATTGATTTGAGATGTCACATGCTGGGTTTTGTTCCAAGTCCGAAGCTGGCAATTTCCCCCGGGGTACCCGGTGCATATTCGGATGTGGCTAATGTGGTTTTCGGCATATGATATAACCACCAATGAACTTTTTTTTTCAATTTTTTCATGTCATTTGAGGTATCGCATGATAAGTTTTGGTTCAAATCAGAATTTGGCCACTGCATAGTTGAATTTCTTATTAGTTTCTCATATAATTTGAGGTGTCGTATGTTGGTTTTAACGTGAGCAAAGCCATATCCATATTCATCGAAATGCGTTTCTGAAATATTTCCGGTACCGGTGCGATTTCAAAAACATTACATAGCGTTCAATGGGCCTACTATACAATTCATTTGGCTTCCGAACATACACATACAGACTCAGAGATTTTGTGTACTATTTGAGGTGAGTCGAATAGTATATGACGAGCTGCGGATCAAAAGTAGGATTTTTGTGCGAGCCAGTCGAGGATTAGTACACGACACTGAAGAAGTCTGCACATTGTGCACTAAATACGCGTATCTGTCAAGATAAGCAATAAAAGAAGTTGGAATTAAATGGAAATCACTAATCTTTCTTCTTTCTAGTTACAGGTATTCCACAGGTATTGGTCGTGTTCACACTCACCAGTATTGACCCTTCTTTGTAAGAAAATAAAAAGAGTACGAAAAGTGGTAACGCATGGACATGGATAGTAAGAATAGAACTTAGTGGAGGACTCCTTGTTGAAGTTTTCGGATGCTTTTGACGTCTATTTGTTGACAACAACAATTACAGTGTATTTTTTCAGCTCATAAATCGCTTTCGTTTTAGAGATAGTCGTCATGCAAGAGAAGAGTAGAAAAAAAAATCGTGCACAGTCACTTGGAAAATTCAGTGTGGCCAGCGTTTCAGCAGCTTGGCTAAAATGTTGAATTTTCTAAGAAACGCCGTATGGCGCGAGCTCAACGCCTACAGGGAAACTTTGACGATGACTAGGAAGCCCAACAATAAACGCCGGAGTAGAGCTGCTAATCGTCAGCTCCATGGAAAGGGCGTGAGGTTCATCAGATGCAACGCAGTTATGTCCAATTGCGATGTGAGTAAAAAAGTATGGTGCCGCCCATGGTACAGTGCAGTGAATTGGCTATCACGAAGGCTTACAGGCATACCGCGCCAGTAGGCATCCCAATCGATCACTCAAACAGAATACCCTAGTAGCAAACTTGTTAAAATCCGGTTGAGGTGACTTCATTATGACTCAATTAAGGCACCATAAAGTTGCTACAACCATTTTCGACCGTTGTCTGCTACATGGGTAGAACCCGTACTAGAAAGCTGTATGACCTCCGGCTAACCAAGTCCGGTAGATGCAAACTTATAGATGATTCAACCTATGTAAAGGCCGGCTTCGGACAACTTCTAGGGCCAATATTTTATAAGGCGAAGGCTTGATGAGGTGTTCCTATCAGATTTTTTTTTTTTTACGGATAACGCTGCGGCCAGAAGACAAAGGTTTCCATCACTGAGAAAATTATAAACTCGGAGGTTTAAAAAACCCAAGCGAAATCTGCCTTCTCCAGAAGCGAATTCTCTCCGTCATCCAGTCAAATGATGGTCCGGTGACATTTTGGTCGGATCTTGTGAGTTGTCACTACAGCCGGAAAGTCCAACAATGGTGCAATAGCAACGGTGTCTAGTTTGTTATAAAAACCCTCAATCGTCCCAATTGTCGCTAGTTCAGGCCCATCAAAAACTACTGGGCAATTATGAAGAGAAACATGTCATCCGCACCTCAGATGGAAAATTGGTTGGATAAAATCGCCAAAACAGTGGACGAGACCATTTTACGCAACTTGATGGGTCGTATTGAGGGAAAACAACGAGAATTCCTTCGAAACCGCGACGAATAATTCGTTTCGTTTTTTCTTCGTAAAATACAAGAAATAGTTTGCACTTTAGTAAAAAACCGTTTTCAAAACCGTTTATGTGATTTCGATATAGACCCAAATGATGTTGTTCCGTTAATAAGTGGGCCATGCTTTAGGAAGTATCTGAATTGGTTCGGACATGCATCTGTCCAATATGTGAAAATGAAGGGGAGACGCCGGAACTTGTAGTCTTTGAATGTCCATGCAGAACATAAGGAGCTTTTTGTACAGGGCGTGGAGTATGTCGCTTACTTTGATTGCAGTAAGCAAGTTGAAAATGGATAGTGCTAATATCAAAAGAAGCTCCTGTCACTTCAGATCCAAGGGATGTAATTAATGCTGGCTACACCAGGCTGACAACTTTTTTAGCACAGCTCAATTCCGGGTTCTTGCTCAACACTTGACACTTGACACACTAAACTCTTAATACTTCAACACCAGGGTTCTTGCTTAGCTCAGTCGGGAAAGGCTCAGCTTTAAAGCAACACTATGCTGTAGGTGGCTGGGTTCGATTCCCGGACTGCTCCAGGAATTGTTTGTCTAGCAAAATTTTTCATATTCCTGGGATCACTTACCACACAATCATTCTAATGCAAAAATTGTATCTGGCATCGAAAGCTCTCAATTAATGACTGTGGCAGTGCATTTAGAATACTAAGTTGAGGGGAAGCAATAAACTTATTGTGAATGACGGGTGTCCACTAAGAAATTAGAATGATTTGAATACTTTTCTTTTTTTTTAATCTTTATTTTACGTCGGCCTATTTCCTCACATGGTGACAATCACCGACGCCAGGAAGACGACTCCACCACCTGGACCCTACCTAACGACTCATGAATATGAACCGGGACCAACGGCTTTACTTCCCTTCCGAAGGAAGACGTGACCAGATTTTTTCGCCTCAGAAAAACCACCGACGTCGACTGGGATTGAACCCAGACCCACGGGGGTGCCAAGTAGCAGCCACGCTTTACCACTACACCACCGACGCCGGCCATGAATTGAATACTTTTCTATCAGAGCAAAAATCTTCGCTGACAAATTTTACCTTAGGTGAATGAATCCTTACACTCTCCCAAAAATTATCACACACCTTTTTTTGCTCTAACATGTTCAGTCGTGTTTAGCATGCCATCGAAAAAAGACGAACTGCCTACCCGCATTATACAATTCTTTCAAGCGAAAGAATATTTTCGAAAAAAAAAACTACACTTTAGGATGGACATTGTTTCAGGATCCACCGTGTACTGTATCCTGGAATCCATGATAGCAACTCGGAAGGGTGGTAGCGGTCATCAAACGAAGTTAATGAATAAGAAAAAGCTTTTCTCGATGCACACCGTTTTAAACAATAAGGATTCGGTGAGTCAACGGGAAGCGCCCAAAAAGATCTCTCATCTACAATTAGAGACTTGCTCTTGTCTTGAAAGGAAGGAATGGTGTGTATATAAAAAATCAGATCCTCAAAGTACACTGACAAGCAAATCGAAGCCGTGAGATCAATGGATGAACGGAAGGACGATGAGAGCTGCGTTCCTCTATCGACGACCCAGATGCTCTGAAATGACAGACTCTACACTAACGGCAAATCAACTGCTCCTCCAAAGGAGATATACACATTTATGTACAAGTCTGAGTTGAAGGTTATATTGTCCATCGCAATATCTGACAAGAGATTTTCGAAGCCGTGGATCAAATCAAGCGGAGTGGCCATCAACTAGCAGACGTGTACCAGAGAGAGTTTTTACAGAAAATACTCATCCCTTTTCTTCGAACTCACGGATTTGATCGAATAAGGCATCATGTCAAGAAACGCACTGCCGGAATCCGACAAATCTAGGGCAGTTTTTTCTGTCTAAGAAAAAATATGGTAAATGCATCAAAAGCTTTCAATTAATATTTGCGGAAGTGCATTTAGAACGTTAAATTAAGAAAAGGCTATCAGTTAATTGTAATAAGCAATAAGCTTGAAAATCCAAGTAAGAAAGATGATCTGATCAAGCACCTATCGAAAATATTAGCAATTCATATGATTTAAATTTTTTAACAAAATGTCGAATAGGCGATAGCTTTCAAATAGTAGTAGTAGCTTTCAAACCGTAGAGGTCTCAATTACCGTATTTAAATTGCATTCAAAACAATCTGAAATGGTTTAAATATGTTGTCGTTCAAGTTCATGAATTCACCAATTATTCTGCTATTTTTTCGTTGCATTGGGTTTTTTATGGTACCCAACGCAATCGTTTCACTTGTATAAATAGACAGTCATTCCATTAATATTCGATCACCCGTAAATGCAATCAGCCTGTATATATGACGCTCACTTCAACGTTCAACTGTCCAATTAACAAAAAAAATTGTTTTTTAAGGAACTGAAATCGAGATAGCTCGTTCAAAATCACGAATCATAAAATCAAACGACAATATCCTCTCAATCTATTCTACATTTGTTGATGCATTCCAACGGAATTGTTCCCTACAATGAGTATCCTACCCGTGGTACATACTTTGAATGTGTGAACTACATTGTATCGAAACTCGCGTGACTAGTAGACATTTTGTCGCTTGCTACGTCCTGATTCATGTCTTAGATATACCCTTGTCGTTAACTAGACGTGAAAACTAGCATGTAATTAGCGTCGATGTTAATCACCTGTTAATTCTATTGCACACTCCTAGCCTGTTCATTTTTTCTACTATTATTTTCTGCATCTGGTTTGGTTTTATTATACAACTCCCTAATGATTACTTTCGGAGTAGATATTGCTCCAACTGGGCGTCAGTTTGCCACTGCAATTATCACTGATAGGACCGGGATCGGTTGAGCTGGCATTTGGATCTAGACTCGATTCCGTAAGCATTGGAATAATCTGTGAATGTTGATGATCCTGCTGCTGCTGCTGCTGCTGCTCCGAAGTTAATGGTTGTGGTAGAGGTGGAGCTTGATTTTGCGACAGTTTTATCACATTCGACAAAATCATATTCTTGATCATCAGATTATGTCAGTACAGCTCGGCAAAAGTCATATTATGCATCTCTTCCAAAGCCTGACTGGAAGACATGTCTCCGTCGCTGCTGTTGTTATTGCTCGGATTGGCACTGGTTAGGTGATGGTGATGGTGATGCAGACTGGCAGTTGTAATCGACGGAAGGCCACCCAACGGTTGACCCGGATTCACGAGTCCGCCATCTTGGCGCATCACGTTTCGACGCCACTTGGCGCGGGCGTTCTGGAACCATACCTGGTGGGTACATAAATAGGTGGGATGTATGAGTCATAAACTAATTTCATGGAACAAAGGTATAACTCACTTGAAGTACTCTCTTGGAAAGGCCCGTTTTCTGGGCCAGTTGCTTCAGATCCTTGGCATCAGGGTTTTGGTTGATAGCAAAGTAGGATTTCATCGTTCGGAGCTGGTGGTGTTTGAATGATGTACGCATCCGTTTGGTTCGGCAGTTTGGTGTAAGTGTTCCACCGGATCCAGGAGATTGACTTCCATCATACGATGAGAGATCCAGGCTACTTACACTCATTTCTTTGTGCAGTAAGTCTGTAAATATGCATTCATGAAATTAAAAAAAAAAGTGATAAGAAAAAACATCAACAATTTTGAGGTAACAAATCAATACAAATTGCAATTGCAGATATGGTGTGCACAGGCGTTGCTAAACGCAAATTACGTGTTCATCACCTTTAATGAACCGCATTCGCTTGACTCCAATTTAGCAAAGCAAAAATTACAATCATCCAATCAAAACTTCCCATCACTACCACTTTGCATACACGTACATTGCATCGCTTAATTTGCGTTCAACAAATTAAGTTACAGAATTCCTTCTTTCCTGTCTCTCTAACAACGCAGTTCCCTCCTGTGGATACACCATTAGTACCGGTAGCATTTTAATTCTCTCCATACCTGCGCATTGTACTTACTGCAAACGTAATTAAATTCACATTTTGCTGCACTAATTCCATTTGTACAACCCACTATCATAGCAAATTAAATTAATTGTAACCCCAGGGCGATCGCTCTTCCTCGGAGCGCCAGTCATCAGCCCTTCCAACCAATAGCTAGTTAAGCTTAGGCCGCTTGAAAGCACCATTTTCTCCTCACTTGCGCTGATCGGAAAATGATCAATAACAACGATGATAGCTGCATGGAGCAGGCGATCGGTCGGCGAGCAAATAAATAAACGGGAATGAGCATCCTATCGTTCACACTGATCGTGATGTCGCAGCCTCGGGGTGGGTGGTTGGTTCCCGTACGAGTCATCCGCAACACTGGCTGGGGGACGAAGCAACATCTTGATTGACCACGTTGGCCCCGAAGAAATCATTAGCATTTTTGCAAGCGCTGGCAGTCAGCAGAACGGGCAGGAAAACTCCCATATTTGCAAATCGAAGGGAAATTTGCATCGCAGCTTCGGTATTGGCTTGATACTTGAACGATGATCAACAGTAAGTGTTTCAGGTTGTGTGTAGTAAAATGAATGATATAAATCGCCAATTTTTTTATTCGTCTTAAATGAAGATGAAGTTAAGGTTCCTGACGATTACCAAGAAACGTATGATAGAAAACAGGTACATGCAGGTTCATAAACATTTTATTTAACCACTGTTTGAGACATTGGTCTATATGCCTATGAGATGGACTCTCTTGATTAATTGACGCCCAGTGATCTTGTTATCCTCGCATATCAGAAACTTCTAATACTTATTGACCTATTTACAATTTTTTTTTCACAAAATTTGACTGTAATATTTGCGCATTTTATTGCGCATGGTCAATAATTTATTTTGCAAATGGCTCACTGGGTGGTACAAATGTGTATAGAGAACTTAACTTTATCAACCTTTATAAAAAATCTCATATAACTCGTGATAGCTAAACAACGGGACTTTTTGAATGTTAACATATGCCTCACCTCATAAGAGTACATTTTGGAGTTCAAAAAAATTATAAATATTTGACACGTAATTGAGCATAAACTTGTGCATATTGTTTAAGCGTGTTTTAGTATCTCTTTTTCTTTATGTGTCAAAAAGCCTTTTTCGGTTCGTTACTTTTTATTATCATAGTTTCTTGCAATATGTCGCGGATTGAACATGAAGAAAGAAAATTTCGCACACTTAGTATGCTGAAAAGGATGCTATTCATTCTATATTTTTACGCTCAAACAGGAAAATCCCAGTCCCTTGCCCAGGATGGTTCATTTTAAGAATTGTTTGTATGGAATGTAAACCTTCGAACATTTTCCTCCTATTGCTGATTATCTACGTAATTATTAGATAGAATATAGGTTAATTGGTAATTTCTGATAAATTTTTTTATAAAATCTAGGATACCTTAACCAGCAAGCCAATATTAATAATTTCCAAAGGTGGTTTGAGGCGTAATCATCTATTCAAACGTGAATTAAATGGCTTAAGAAAATAAAGCCTGTTCACGTTGAATCTCGGACACTATTATAATGTCAGCAAAAAAATCTAGACATATTTCAACAAAAACGATTGTTTATTTCAGTACAGTAGAGTTATATAAACATTAAAAACAGTTGACTGAGCTGTTAATCCTACTTTCTGTATAATTCTCGAACTTTCTGGGGTACACTCGCCATCAGATTCCGTAAGAAACACAGCTAGGCTAGCGGTGGCGGTTCGGCATATTCTCTTGAAATCACCGGCCTCTTTTGCTTTCTTCTTAGTTTCAATGAGTTTCCGCTTAACCAGAGCCCAGTATTTTTCCACACAGTAAAGTTCTGGACAGTTTTTAGGCACGTATTAGACCTCTGAGCGTTTCCAGATGAAATCAGCCGGAAAAAGTCAAAATCTTGCACGACCCTCTCCGATTTGGATGAAACTTTGCACATGTCTTCGGAATTGGTGATGATGGATTTTCCGCGGGTTAAGGGAATTTTTTGACTCAAGACATTTTTTTCAAAAGGGCGTATGTGTTTTGTCATGCGTACTTTTCAAAAAATCATAACTCGAAAACCGTTGGTTGTAATAAAATTGCGTCTGAGAAGAAGTTGTAGTTAATTAATTTGACTTTATGAAAAAAATATGTACACTGTTAAAAAAAAAATTTTTTTCTTCTAAGAAAATCAAAAATTTAACTTAAAAATCAATTAGCAAATTTGTCCAACGTACGATTCTTTTAATTTTTTTTTCAAAAAGACTAAGTCATAAGAAAAATAATAGAAGTTGTTCTACGATGAAGCAACTTAAGATAAAAAAGTTATTAGAAGTAAGAAAAATTTAAGTTTTTTCCAATTTGTTGCTTTTGCATAAATAACCATATTTTAATAATATAATACGATTTTTCTAGTAATTTTAAACAAAAATGCTGTTAGTGAGCAACATTCTATATGTACCCGTTTTCGAGATAATTTGAAAGTAATGTCGAAAAAATGGCTTTTTTCATGAAAATATCCCTTTTTCAAAAGTTAGTCGTGACTGTCCATCTTCAAAAGTATTTTTTTCAAATTGTTCATAAAATTTTCAACAACTATTCTTTTTACACCAAGAAGATTGAACATCTTCTTAATTAACGAAATTATCGAATCTTAATCACCAAATAAAAATTTTGAGTTTTTTTTTGTTCATACATGATTTATTTATTTTTTCTACTATTTAAAAAAAAATTGTATTTACATTTTTACAAACACTATTTCCTAACATTCCTATAAATATTATGAAAACTCAGTATTTCGTCAGTTGAAAATATTTTCGCAGCGATTTTGTTATCTGCAACTGGAATGAAGGAGTGATATTTCTGTGTACCAGGAATCATTTTTGTTTGCTGATAACTACCACCCCATTCTGCAGCTCCCTCTTCATATTCTTCTTGTGAAACATAGCAAAATGATATTTTTGTGAAATTTTCTTGATTTCTCTTAATAGCCCAATCATACTAAGTTTTCGCACTTGTTATTGGATGTTCATGTTGTTTGGCCAAGCTTGCTCTTGTTGCCATTCGTTTTAATGTGCCGCCAATTGCATCACATGGTCCCTTACCATGTGAAGTTGCGAAAAAATGCCACTCAGAATCAATGTTGTATTTCTCTTTATATTTGCAGAGGCTTGCAAAATTTTTCTATTTTTGTATTGGGAAGCAGCCCCATCAGACATAAAAATGGCCTTTTTTATATTTATTAGTTGATTTAAATATGTTAGTAATTTAGAAATAAATACTTGTACCGCAATTGTATCATGTCTTAGAACTTCTGATATTACAACAAAACTTAGATTTTTAAGCATTCCTGACTCCATATAATAAATAACAAACGGATGAATTGTAGCCTGATCATTGTTCCAATGATGACTTTGAACAGCATCCTGAAGTACAAATGAATAATTCTCTGCAAAATCGCAAATAATAACTACTTCTCCTTCTTTTAATGAAGACTTTGTATCTTTTAAAAATTTAGATTGCTTTGTTTTTATATAATCATAAGTTAATAGTTTATCTAAATTCTCGCTAAAATATTCAACAAATTCATCGACAGGTTTTAATAACGTTTCTAAATTACATCTATCAGTTGTAATCCATTGTTCGAACGATATCTCAGACAAGTTATGTTTCTCAAGTTCTTTTAAAAATCTTATCTCAAATTCTGACAGCGTGGGACAATTTTCGCATTCACGGAGGTAATAATATTTTGATCTTGATGATGAATTACACAATAACTTCTCAAAATGTTGATTACAATCAGTGTTGAATGAATATTTTTTTAAACTGTGAAGCATTAAATCAATATTTTCGTGAATTGCGCAAACACAAACGTTGTGAGAACCTGAAGCATTTAGCAATTTACAATGTTTTGGTCGTAATGCTGCAAAAGTACTAAATCCAATTTTATGTTCACTGACTACTTTAAATCGAGTGAATGTTTCTCTAAGTGATTAAAGTAATAACCGTTTTTGAATTTATTGACGCTTACCATTAGTGTTTACAGAGACATAATCTCTTTGTCCCGGCATGGCTCTGCTGATGTCGCCCTCGTCAAAAAATTGTATCACTTGATTCTTTATATCCGGATTCAAACGATTCCCCGATTTGTCGTTGGGGGTAGCCAATACTCCATTTTCGGCTGCCAATTCTTTTGTTTGTTTCAAATTTGCTCGTTATCTGCTGAATCGTCCACGAATTAGGCAAAACTGTTAATATACGTATTTTATCTATTCTCGAACAATCTGGTTCTATGAATTTTTCTTTCAATTTGGAAATAATTTCATCATATTCCACAACCTTTGTTTTCAATGTAGCTAACTCTTTGACTTCTTCTTGTGGTGGTAAGCTGAATAGATATTTTCTAATACCTGCTACAAATTCGGCAAATTTTTGCCGACGGTATTTATCGTTTTTAAATTCTCTAATCGTTATCGGAGACACATTTATTCCTGCAATTCCATTATTGAATAACTCAATGTTGTGTATCCTGGAATAATCCGGTAGGTCACTGTCCTGAGAAGATGCCGAGGTAATTGAAGCTGCCGATGGTATTTCCTCCAAATCGTTCCGTGATGTGGTTGGTGCTTCGTCATGTCCACCGTTTTCTGGTTGCTCCACTCTTTCGACAGGATTACGACGATACAATTATAACCGATATGAATCACAAATTTTTAATGACGTGTCCAAATGGACCGTTCACTGCATGGATAAAAGTTTTTCAATTAACTTGTCAGTTAAATTTCTAAGCTTAGGCGAACACCGTCTCCCGATTTCACGAAAAGGTTTACAACAATGCTTTGTTTCGAGTTCCATTTCAAATCGTTTTACACTTTACGCTACTTATGAAAGACACTGTTAAACTGATGTCATGACTTTGTAATGTAATTCTTTTTATACGTACTAGGTACGCACTTTAGGTACTTTTTTGAAATATTGGTATGTGCACGTAAATTATATTTTCTGTCAACACCAAAGGGAATGCATGAATAGGTATAAATGGGCGTAACAATTGTATTCTTACTGGTATACACAGTTTAACTAATTAAATACATTATGTTTCTATCTGAACAAAATACGCTTGTACACTAACATGAATACTAATTATTTTTGTTTCGGGTTAGGTTTTCATAATATACTGTAAGTAAAAGCAGCAAATTTTGTCGTGTTACCTACAGTAAATATCAGGAATCAGTTTGTCTAGTATTCTCGGTAATAAAAGGTATATTGTAGAAAATTTTATGTACAATTTGAAAAGAATACTTTTGCAGATGGACAATCACGACTAACATTTGAAAAAGGGGTATTTTCATGGAAAAAGCCATTTTTTCGACATTAATTTCAAATTATCTCGAAAACGGATACATTTAGAATGTTGCTCACAAAGAGCATTTTTGTTTAAAATTACTAGAAAAATCGTATTATATTATTAAAATATGGTTATTTATGCAAAAACAACAAATTAGACAAAAATTGAATTTTTCTTTCTTCTAAGAACTTTTTTTATTTTAAGTTGCTCCATCGTAGAACAACTTTTATTCTTCTTCTTATGATTAAAAGCCTTTTTGAATTTTTTTTTTATAAAAATCGTACGTTGGACAGATTTGCTAATTGATTTTTAAGTTTAATTTTTGATTTTTTTTGAAATTTTTTTTTTTTTAACAGTGTACATATTTTTTTCATAAAGTCAAATTAATTAACTACAACTTCTTCTCAGACGCAATTTTATTACAACCAACGGTTTTCGAGTTATGATTTTTTGAAAAGTACGCATGACAAAACACATACGCCCTTTTGAAAAAAATGTCTTGAGTCAAAAAATTCCCTTAACCTGCGGAAAATCCATCGTTACCAATTCCGAAGACATGTGCAAAGTTTCATCGAAATCGGAGAGGGTCGTGCAAGATTTTTACAAGATTTTTTTTTGCATAAACTTGGTGTAAAGTTCCTTAGCACGACTTTTTGCTGTGAAATTTTGCAATTTTTCACATTGTACTCCTTTATGCTATGCCTCTGCCTAATTTTTTGCACATATGGTTTTAATTTTCCAACTTTGTCAATCACATTTTGCACAGAAAGGTTGGGTTCTTCTCATTAATGGCAACCACATTCTTGTCCATTTGGCGAGAGCATACTTTTCGGTTTGTTCCGGTTTCAACCTTCCGATCCACAGTCAAATGCTGGTCAAACAATTACGGTAGTTTTTGGTAGTTTTAGTTTCTTGGCAAGATTGCGTGCCGACAACGTCGGATTTTGCTGCCGTACAAAATGTGTTCGCGCACTTTCACTCGATTCGACGCCATTTTACTGAATGCAACAAGAATGTAAACATGTTGTATCACGAAATCAAGTGAAAAGTTTCAGCTGTCAAATGATTGAAACATGTTACCAACCCATGTAGTAATTTAAAAACAAAACTGGAAGAAATCTGTCCAACGTTTAACGTGTACAGACTTAATTTCCTCCGCTCTTTTATTAAATGAACTCAAAAGTATGTTCTTTGAAAAGCTGATAGCAAAAATAGTTTTCAATTGCTCCAATTTGAGATGACAGCCTGAAAAGGCTTATTTGTTGAATTAAAATACTCAGTTTTTAATGTCCAGGGCTTTCGATAGTTTAGTCGGTAAATACATGGTATTGCAGAGCCGAAGATGACGGGACCGATTCCGGTCCGGTCGAAGGAAACTTTTGTATTTACCATTTGCTCGTCTTCCCTGGGCATAGAGTGTCATTGTGCTTACCACACAACATATAACTCTAAGCATTTGCATTTTCTAATCTAATCTAATCTCGCACTAAAGCAGAAAATTCTTGAAAGCATCCTGGAAAACGACTGTTTCTTTAGTACATCATTTTTCTTGTCACCGGCTAGGCCAACTCCGCAGCATTTGCCGCAGAGAGGATTCCAAGAAAAAGAGCGATTCCAGAAAGAGTATCTAAAATCGCTCTACTACTTCGAATCAAGGGAAGGAAGAAAGCGTGAACCTCCCGTACCAAACGCTTCCATATAGAGTTAAACAATGTGATCATTCGTACTTTATCGTTGGGAGCATAGATGCTAGAAAGATTTGTTTATGCTCCTTTTGGCTGTGGGTGAACTTTTGGCATTTGAACCAAAAGCCTGGCAATAATTGCCAAGGTTATAGCGCCTTATCCCGCTCATATAATTCTACGCATTTGAATTGGCATTAAAAGCTTTTAATTAACAACTGTGGAAGTGCAATTTCAGCACTTAGTTGAAAGCACGATGTAAGGTAATAAAGAAAACAACAATTTTAAAATGAAGAAGAAAAAGGATAAGCTAGGATTGGAAAGTTGTATATCATATTTCGGCTAGCTTGTATCTTAACAACCATTAAAAGACACCCTAAAAACAGCTGTAAAATGCTGCTTAAAACAGATGTAAAATGATATGGACGGATTAAGCAAATTTCCTGAAAATGAGTTGTTTGCCTTCATCTTATATAGCTCTTTGTTCAAAAACTAATTTTCTGGTCACACTAATAATGAGAGCTACCCTTAAGACAACTTGAAGAAAAGAGGACACATACTTTAATGATATTGAACTCGCTTGCAACCCCCGTGTCTTTCAAAGCAAATACTTAAGTCTGTCACCTTAAACCCAAATACTCAAATTTTCTGGACTCGAACCACCCTGCAATATCGCTATCTTCAACGACATTCATATCTCTCACGCCAGAGTCATGTGCTCGAATCTCACCCCCGAACAAGTTACGAAAATGCCCAAAAGAGTTGTTTGAGTGACTACGAAGGGAGATGTTGTTCCTCCATCTTCGCAACGATTGCACAGCTACTAATGTTACAGATAAAATGCAAGCAATACACTTTAAATTAATTTCAGCCAAAATTTCAATAGAAAATACCCAATGAGTAAAAAGTTTCAGTTATTCGAAATGCTGCAATTTGATTCCGTACACCCTTTATTCAGAACAGCCAAAACAATATTTTGTTCTATGAACACACGCTGCGTAGGCCACTGTAATTTCAAAGCATTCAAGATTATCTGAGAATTCCTTAGAGTGTTAATCTAAAAACCTAATCTCCAACAGCTTACAGGCGTGTAAGCAGTTTACACCTTAAACACACATGTTTTGTAAGCAGCCATAGTAATCAATACAATTGCTGTGATAAGGCATGGCCGATTAAGTCATAGAACAAACTTTTTTGCTCATAACAGCGTTCTCGGAACGTTTTGACGTTTCAAAACGCATTGGGAAACCTTGACGAAGCCTCAAAGTAAACGCCGTAGTGGAACTGCCAACCGTCAGCTCCATGGAAACATCGTGAGGTTCACGAGACGCAACCCAGGTAAGTCCGATCGCGATTTGAGTAAAACGTATGAAGCCGCCCGTAGTACAGTACAGCGAACTCTCGCTATTGCGAAGGTTTACAGGCCAACCGATCACTCAAGCAGAGTACCATAGCTAGAACCCGTGCTCGAAAGCTGCTAACCAAGTCCGATGGATGCTACTTATGCATAATGAACCCTATGTAAAGGCTGACTTCAGCCAACTTCCTGGACCAACATTTTACAAGGCAAAGGCTCGAGGAGGTGTTGCTGTCAGATTTAAATTTGTTTTTGCGAATAAATTATATATGATCTGGCAGGGAATTTTCAGCTACGGCCAGAAGACAATGGTTTTAATAACTGAGAAAACGACGAACTCGGAGGTTTACAAAACCGAATGTCTGCAGAAGCGAATTCTGCCCTTCATCCAGTCACATGATGATCCGATGAAATTTTGGCTGGATCTGGCGAGTTGTAACTACAACTGGGAAGTACAACAATGGTTCAATGACAACGGAGCCAGTGTGTTGCGAAGACCGAAATAAATAGACCCAAATGATGTTATTCCCTTACTTAGTGGGCCATGCTTTCATTGGCTGACTATAAGCAAAAATGTCATACGCGTGAATCAAATCATGGCGTGTTCTTTCCAAAATAGTATTTTTTGAATTTTTCTGATAATAGTAACTGCTCTGAAAATTGTTTGTGATCAGTGAATTCCCTAAATATCATCATATCTCATCATCATACCATATCAAGAACGAGTAAATAACTTTATTGAAAAACTATTCGATAATATAATTAGTTCTAGCAATAAATTACTGTCCACTCCTAGAGCCTCTCATGTTGATGGGAAATTATCTGCTTCTGACTAATTTCATCATTAGATATCGTTTTGCCGCGCATTAGGAGAATACAACAAAACAACAATCAAAGTGTATTCAGAATAGCGAAAATATCACTTTGTTCTATGAACACTCGCTGCATAGTCCACCGTTATTTCCAAACATTCAAGATTATCTGAGATTTCTTTTTGATTTTCGGATTTCTTTTGATGCCCTCTATCGACTCATGACTCAAGTGAAAGGTTGCCAAATTTGGGAAATACGGGGGTTGTGCGAGACTTTTCTTTTATGTTTGGCCAAAAACTCCGTCACAATAAAGATGGAATGTGACGGAGCATTACCGTGGTGGAAACCTCATGAATTGTCTGCCCACAAATTCGGCCGTAGTGTTTCACGTCGACACTTCAAAACGGCCAAAAAGTACAACTTGTTGGCCGTTTGACCCTCTGGAAGAAATTCCTGGTGAACCACACCACGGCAATCAACGAAAACGATCAGCATCACCTTAATTTTCGGCTGACTTTGACGTAGTTTATTCATTTTTGGTGCGCCATTTGCTAGATTGTTGGGAGTTCTCAAAGTCTTATTCATAAACCCTCCGCTCGTCACTAGTAATAATTCATTTGGTGAATAGAGGGCCATCAGCTACGTTGGCAACCATCTCTGTTACGACCTCTACTCGACGATGTTTTTGCAAAAAAATCTAATCTTTTGGTACAAGCCTGATGGCGACACGTTCCATACCCAAAACATCAAATCAAAATACTTTTACTAAGCTGTTTGAGTTTTTCTGCTTCCTCTCCGATGCAAATACGACGATTTTCGTGCACTCTCTTC
The DNA here is from genome assembly GCA_024533555.2 of Aedes koreicus. NCBI lineage: Eukaryota > Metazoa > Arthropoda > Insecta > Diptera > Culicidae > Aedes > Aedes koreicus. The sequence continues at coordinate 36,018 of JAHHFK020000855.1, read as the reverse complement.
ATTTTTTTTTACGTTATCTTCGTTAACAGAGGTGCATGGACGACTTGCATGAGACAAGTTTTCTACGATTTTACGACTCTCACTGAATGCTTTATGTCATTCAAATACTTTCGGTCTCGAAAGAGTAGACGCTTAAATACTTTTACAACATTTTGAATGATTCTGTTACTGTTATTTCATTGAAAACGCAAAATTTCAGGCAAACTCGTAGTTCAATTATTTTTCCATGTTAAAAATCGAAACTCAAACTTTTCGAGTCGTAGATTGTTTGTTTACGATTTCCAAAAATAAATTAATTCGCGCATCTCGCACAAAATTACCCATTTGGTTTACGCGTGGAATTTAAATCCACCAGTCCGAGTCAATTCTGATCAGATTGTGTTTTGTAAGCAACCACAGTAATCGATACAATTGCTGAGCCAATTAGATTTTATTTTCTGCATTCAAGTGGATCAAAATACATTATTCAGCAAAAATGTCGCATGAATGATTCGAATCATGATACATTCGTTCCAGATTTGTATATTTTTTTTTCTGATAATAGGAACTGCTCTGGATGTTGTTTGTGATGCTTTGGAGGTATTTTAAAAAAAAAATGGCTTCAAGAGCTAGTTTAGCAAAAAAAAAATGAGCATTTTATAACAAAAGCTTGACAACTGTTTGATTGGGCACGTAATCGCAAAGAGGAACTTCAAACAAGAATGACATTTTGTAATGTTGCTACGAAAGAATATGAAGAAGCTAAATAGCATGTTAAACCTATTTTCAAGAAAGGAAAACCAATTCCTGGTACTTAGAATTCTTTCTTCTATTCCAATATCGAGTAACCAAGTTGCTGTAAAAAAAATCTCTAATTCCAATGATAAACCTAAAATATTTAATGTTCCAAAAAAAAAAAAAACACAAAGCTTTAAAGTAAACCTAATACTTTATTTGTGTTATTACAAGCTGTTTTTGAAAAAAAGCATGAATTGATAATTAGGTTAAGTGTGATTAAGTTCCCTTCCTTGTCTAAATGTGTGAGTATATGGATGGATGATTAGGATTGCTTGGGTTTGCATGAATCTACGAGAGTGTGTAACTAATCCCGAGTACGCCGCGTTTCATCGGTCCCAAAATCTAACGTTAATTAGCTTGTGAAACATTATATAAGGGAAAACGAACATCGAAAAGGAATTGTAATGAATAAAATAAAATATTTATAAAATACAACCTGAAATATTTTAAGTATGGAATATTGTGCCATTTCCTCAAATTTATCTAATACTCATACATTTCCTCAAATTTATCTTATACTCATACATATTCAATAATATCAAAGGGGTCCGAAGATAAAGTTTTGCAAAATTATGAAGTTTGATATGTCGCAAGCCAGGTTTTGGAAAAGATTTGAATATGGCCACTTTTTCGGAGGAACCCGCAGAGCCTCTCTAAGTGGCCAGTATAGTCAGAAATCCTCAGAATGTCCTCCGAAGACCAAGTTTGGCAAATTCCTGAAGTTTGATATGTCGCAAGCCAGGTTTTGGAAAAGATTTGAATATGGCCACTTTTCCGGAGGAAATTGGATTTCGTATGGCTTCCTAAGTGGCCAGTATGGTTAGACACCCTCAGAATGTCCTCTGAAGACGTAGGGCTTCCCTAAGTTGCCAGTATGGTCAGACATCCTCAAAATGTTCTCCGAAGACCATGTTTTTCAAAATCATGAAGTTTGATATGTCGCAAGCCAGGTTTTGGAAAAGATTTGAATATGGCCTCTTTCCCGGAGGAACTTAGATTCCGCAGGGCCTCCCTAAGTAGCCAGTATGGTCAGACACCCTCAGAATGACCTCAAAAAACCAAGTTTTGCAAAATGCTGAAGTTTGATATGTCACAAGCCAGGTTTTGGATAAGATTTGAATATGGCCACTTTTCCGGAGGAACTTAGATTCCGTAGGGCTTTCCTAAGTAGCCAGTATGGTTAGACACCCTCAGAATGTCCTCCAAAGACCAAGTTTTGCAAAATCCTGAAGTTTGATATGTCGCAAGCCAGGTTTTGGAAAACATTTGAATATGGCCACTTTTCCGGAGGAAAATCCCGCTGGACTTCTTTTAGTGGCCAGTATGGCCAGAAATACTCAAAATATCTTCTAATGACCTAGTTTAGCTAAATCATGAAGTTTTATATGCCGCATGTCATGTTTCGCATCTAATAATATTTTGTTCACCTTCCCTTGACAGGTACTAACCCCGGTACTCCAACCTTGGAATCCTAAACTACGGACATTTCCGGAACAACCAGTGCAGATCTATAAACTAGGATAGTTTTGTGATCTATTGCAATAAACCACATGAAAATCCGATGGCTAACGATGGAGTATCATTAATTTTAAATTTAAATTTTTCTGTTTCAGAGGGGTTGGGGACGTACGTGTTAAGAAGAAACAGATAAACCTGACATTCCCCGTGTTGAGAATTAATTGTTTGTTTCTTTATGAACAATTTTCGAACATTCACATAGACTCACTTTTAAAAATGGCCAAAAATGTAAAAATATATGTTTTTTTTTTAATTCTCAATAACTGGAAATCGGATGGGCTTGGGAAACATATTTGTATGCATTAACTTGTTAAAAATTACGCGTCAAGTCTATTTTATGTATTTTTGTAACGAATATATAAAATAGTTTAAAAAAATATCGGTCCAAAACTCTTTACCAAATTTTAAAACATAACTTCAGTTATCTTAAAAAAACTACCTATATTTTAGGGGAGGTCATTTGAGAAAGGAACATTTTGTGTTCTCTACAATAATAAACTTTGTTCTTTTTACTTTAAATGTTATTTTTCCTAAAAATTCATTTAATTTTCTACAATTTTGTTTAAGATGGCGATTCGACAAGCGTTACAAAGTTATAAAAAATGGTCCAAATTTTGCATACGTCCTTATGAAAAGTTAGTCTAATATAATTTACTTTTTTCAATATCAAATGCCATCTTAAGCAGAACTCAATAAATGTGCAAAGTTTCATTCCATCGGAGAAGAGCCGTGCAAATAAAAAGGCTCTTTAATGAATTCTCAAAATATGATACTAGGGTACAATGAAATTATGTACAATACTAGAACAAGTTTATCGTTCGTTTTCGGAACGATTTTTTTTTCTAAAATGTAGTTTATTGTTCGTCTATGAGAATGAAACAACGGTAGAACAGGAACGAATGAAAGTAGATGACGGTATCTCGACGAAGCGATCGTAGTTAAAAGCAATTACCGCCTACAACATAGATCATTACATTGAAAAGTGGTCTATGAACGCAGAGTCTATTGCAATTTTAATTTGCATAATGCAAGAAAACGATTGAAGGCAAATGCAGAATATGTTTCATATTACATAGATACTTGTTAGTTCAGCTTACATATGGCTTCTCCAGTACCATGCCAGCGTGAACTCTGGATGTCATATTATCTCATGAACAATCATGCTTATTATGCTAATGATTGACTCCTGTAAACATTGCTACTAATAATTAGTCATGCTTCTACAACTTCAATCTTCGAAAGCAGAAAAAAAAATTATTCGCCTATCAATACAGTCTCCTTACTTCTCTTACCATTAACGAAAAATGAGCATTGGAAGTAATAGTTCCTACCAATGCATTCAGTGTTTTGTTATGGAAATAACTAACTGTAGCTCGGGCGATCACATGAGAGCAAATCAAACAAGCAGGTAAGGAAAAACATAATAGCGAAAAAGAGTGAATCAAGTAACAAGACCATTTAGCCGGTCCAGCATATTGTGCTAAACTCATTGAACCTACACCTTCCCACATTGGTACTGGATGTATTGAAAATACGATGGCAAATGAAAGGTAAGGCCAGGAAGATGAAACAAATAAAAAGAGATTGCAAGAGGGGATGGTGCCAAAATTACGACCTGCTAGGTAATCGTAAATAACATCATTAAACATAAATAAATGACTGTTAGGAATCGCAATCTAGCTGCTAGTCGATATATTCATCAGCAACAGACTATGTTTTATGTTTTGGTCTCTGTCATTCCATCATTCTAGGAGATGTATGACAAAGCCGCGGAAGCGAAATTAACTACCGATACAGTATGAAATCTTAAAAATTTCATTTCTTGAAATGCTTCTTAGAAAACTGGAGGTTATTGTATGCAAACATGATATTTTAACGATGTGCACAAGTGGATGCAAAGCTGACGTTAATATTCGATGAGTATGAAATTGAACCAACTCATCAATGCAAATCACCTGGGCTACCACTAATGAGAGCTCCACAAGTTTTTCCAAGCAAATTTGTATCGAATTGAAGCGCGCAACAATGGAATGTTTTTCCAGGAAGAACGCATTTAAATACAAAACAAACAACCAGTCGGACCAGTCGTTATCCACCAAGCGGTTCTTTTCGATGCATATGTACGTGGCTTAGTATATATGCTGTGCTTAAGGGTCGATCATAAATTTATGTATGCTATTGTTTCTAGCTTTCGAGAGGCATCGTTCCAAATCTACTGCAATTTTGTGCTTTAAACGTGTACGCTCGGCAACATTAATTTGCGGCAAAGTGTAGCGCAAATAAATGCTTTATTTTAACCCCCCCTGTAATTGACCGGGTGCTACTGGCGTGGTGAAATGATGTGTTCATTACTATAATAAATTTGAATCTTAGAAGCAAATCACATCTGTTGGATTTTAATTTTAAGGTAGGGACTTCTGCAAAAATCTGCGTATTGATTCAGGTGTTTAAAGCTGTTATGGAATGATTTGAATTTATTGATAGATGTACCTCAGTAGTTGGAATCTCTAAGACCCAACAATTTTATTTACAATCGATAGCTCACCTAAATCATTGAGATTTTCTATTCAAGATCATTTTTGATTATTTTAGGATTTTTAGGCTTCATGTTGGACTGAAGTTTGTCAATCGGGATAAATTCGGAGGGTAAATGTCTTTGGGCATAAAAAGCACATTATTGACCTCGTACCACTCCAACACATCAAGCATAGTAGCATGAGGCAAGATCAGTCCAAAATAGAGTAGAACCCTTGTGATTCTTTAGGAATGGCAAGAGTCGCTTTTGACAACAGTCTTGCTTTGATATTTCACCATTCCTGGACCATTGAAGTTCCAGGACAGCTCATTTCACTAAAGTCACAAATCGCCCACTAAATTAGGAATTTCTTGGAAAATTTTCACATTTTTTGTTCCGAACATTGATGAAGTTCCATGAGTTGGCGACGAAATATGTCTGTCCGTGTAGTTGAAGGAAGCCGGTCTTAACGTAGGTTTGGTCTCCACTACGATGCAATGTGGATTGGTAGAGCTTCCGGGCACTTTGTAGACATGTTGTGCAGACCGTTTCATGGTGACTTCACAAAAGAGATCGACATTTTGGATTTTCTAGCGCCAGCCGGATCGACATGTGTAGTCGTCGCTTGAATTCAGCTAGGACGATTTTGGCCATTTTGTAACGAACCAGACCACTTCTATCACTAGTTTTTTCCTTCCGTTTGAAGTCAAATGTTTCTTAAACGTAGTGTTGTACCAAGCTTCTTAGTGATCCATCTATTGGAGATGCATTTGGATTGGCATTATCAGTGTGCCCTCCTTTTTTAATAGTGGAATCGTGGAAACCTGTGTCTGGTTAAATCCAATCCCAGCCATTTTCATATTTCTGCAGTGATTATCAAATTGATAAACATAGTAAATCTTTATATGACCAGTGCATGGCTCTCTTGGAACGACAATACCTAGTCGTAGTTCGCTGTTTTCGTTTATCATATGATTTGGTTTAGTAGATGTTTCATCAATTTGGATGGTTGTATAGCTCTTTTATTTTATTCATAATTATTGTATTGCAACAACGGTAATCATATTTCAATACTTCTCATCATTTTCTTGGAAAAATAGTAAAATTGAACTTACACTTCACTTTATAAAAAAATATAGGATATATTATTTCAAACTATAACAAGTGAATGCTAATAAATTCCTTAAAATTCCACAAGAAAAAGTTTATCTTTTGACAGACAGCTCTATTTCGTCTGCATCTGACAGACTATTTGAAGTGCTTGACCTTTATGAAAAACATTGAAAAAATTCAATCCTTTTCTTGCTGATTGTTCATCAATTCATAACATTAGTTCAATTTGGAGAGCTCAAATCGGTTCGAAAATCAATACATCTCCACAAAACGCAAGTAAAAAGCAATAAAAATAAAATTAAGCTACTTCAGTATATAAAAAAAGTTCATCCACCCCATATAATCAAGGTTTAGTTCAATTTTTTGGCGTATTTACATTCGCTAGCAATATACATGTTTGTTCGATACTAGTTTAAAGCTATTATTATTGTATAGGGTAGCAGAAAATTGAATTTAACGCCGACTAAAAAATATATTTTCAATAACCTGTCATTTTATAGTATTAATAACAAACAATACAAAATACTGTTCCAATACCATTTTGGTTGATTGAACACTTATTAATAATTTTCAGTTCGCGTTAAAAATTCTGAAAACTATTTTAAATTTCGTGGGGTGGATGTATTTTTTTACATACTGTACATTAATTATTGTAGTAGTGTTCGAATTAGCGGAGGATGATTTTTAAATATACACCTGTAGGAAAACATACATATTTTCGTCATTTAATGCACAATAGCAAACTCTAGCCAAAGAAAAACCCACAGTTTAAATTTATTTCAATTTATTTTTGAACCAGAGAAAGTTGATCATAACAAAGGATAAATTGGCAAAACATATACACATACAAATAAATGATTCTGACTTGTTACATCCGAATGATCAAATTTATAGTTTAATTTCATCCATAAGGTTTTGCACGGTGCCCTTGACCACTTTATTGGATGCTTTTCCCACTTCTTAATAAAATGTTTCTCATTATTGGCATTTACTTTCGATTTTCCAAGATCTCGCTTCACGATTGCCGAATATCTTTTGATTGGTTGAAGCTCTGGGGTGTTTGGAGGAGTGTAGACCTTTGGCACAATGTTAACGTTGCTTACCGCATACAATTCCTGAGCCACTTTTCCATAATGCCAAGACGGCAAATCAACACAGAACATGTGTGCTTTTAGATGAACGTTAGTAGCCGTTTCATTAGGCACTCTCTTTAGGAAGACTTTGGTTTTTAATCCACGACTACGTATAGCCCGCCACACCATAAACTTTTTAGCGGGCTTCGACAAATTTTTGGCCTTAAAGTAATTGTCAACGATGTAATGCGGTATAAAATTCAAGACCAGGAAGATGACTGAAGTCTGCTTTGACGTTCGTTTCATCGTCCATTACGACACAGTTACATTTTATCAGCATTCAGTCGTACAGTTTACGTGCTCGTGTTTTTGCACTGGTTTTCTACTTCTTGTTCCAGCTCGTGGTTTTAATTATCTAGAAAGGCTTATATCCTACTACTCTCTTCACTTTTTGTACGACCACATTAAGAATATAAAAGTTCGGATTCCACCTAATCATTCTGAGCACTGCATTCCGCTGCAAATTGAAGTAGAAGATTCGTTTACCGCCGGTTTTTGGTTTCCGATCATCCGTCTGCCGATCCCGAAAGCATTTTAAAACGCTATTTACTGTCGACCGAAAAATTTCGAGTGATTTTCCTATGTCATGATAGATGCATAGATGGATTCGCAAAACTTGTCGTTTCTTCGACTCTATTTTCAAAACAAAGGTCACATGTTAACGAAGAGTATTATTAAACCGTTCCAAATGCAATGCATATTCGATACTGTATTGGTTTTAACTATGTCCAAGTTTAATTTCGAACACCAAAATAATAGCAGCAAAAAAAAATTTACACATAATCCAACAAAACCGATTGTTTATTTCACAATATAGTTATATCTACATTAGAAACAGTTGATTAAGATATCAATCCTATTTTCTGTAAAATTCTCGAACTTTCTGTGGTACACTCGCCATCAGGTTCCGTACGGTATCCTCAGATACGCCCGCCGTGACGATTCTTCATCTTCTCTCGAAATCATCGGTACCAATTGCTTTCTTCTAAGTTTCGAAGAGTTTCCGCTTAACTAGAGCCCAGTACTTCTCTATTGGACAAAGTTCTGGACAGTTTGGTGGATTGGCTGTTTTTGGCACGTATTTGACATTTTGTACCTTATACCATTCCAGGACGGATTTCGCATAGTTACAAGAGGCCAAATCAGGCCAAAACAGAGATGGAGAGTCGTGGCATCTGATAAACGGTAGCCACCGCTTTATCAGACATTCTTTCTCGTTCACATATTTAGTGATAGTGCCGGTAGAGACGAAACTTTTAGATTTTCGACCACAACTACATATGGCCTGCCAAATCAAATACTTCTTCGGAAATTTGGACACCTTCTTTGTCCGGAAATGCTCGGCAACGGCGTTTCTTTGCATTGCGGTATAAAAAGCCAGGCCCGGAAGCTGTTTAAAGCCTTCGAGTATGTATGTTTCGTCGTCAATTATGATACAAGAAAATGTTGTCCAAAAATGGGTGTAAAGCTCCTTAGCACGACTTTTTGAGTGACTTTTTGCTTGTCTTCACGGTTGGGCACCGTTTTCCCTATGTACGCCTTGAGTCCTTGCTTCTGTTTTTTTTGTACGTATGATTTTTACTTCCCAACTTTTCGAGCCACGTTTTGCATAGAAAGATTGGGGTTTTTCTCAATAATGGCTACCACCTTCTTGCCCATTTGGTGGGAGAATACTTTCCGATTTGTTCCACTTCTAACCTTCCGATCCACAGTCAAGCGCTGGTCAAATGATTTGCAAACACAAAACACGGTACTTCTCGATAGTTTTAGTTTCTTGGCAAGATCGCGTACCGATAAATTCGGATTTTGCTGCCGTTCGTACAAAATGCCTCTTGATTCGCCGCCATTTTACTGAATGTAACAAGAATTTAAACATGTTTTACCACGAAATAAAGTGGAGAGTTTCAGCTGTCATATAAGTGAAACGTTTCAGTGATCCGTGAAATAATTCAAAATCTACCCTATAAGAAATATTGTCGAAATTTTACGTTTACAGGTTTTACTAGGAAGATGTGGATTTTTGGACGCATTCCTTATGTGTATTTACTCAGCACACATTTAATGTATTTATTTATTCACAATTATTTGCCTCTTGCTTTCATATCTGTAGTATTTGAAAATCGATAGGCTGTTTCAGAGCATCCAAAATTATTAGGTGAGTGAAGTGATTGTTGGAAGCCCCTGTTTTATTCATCTATCCTTCTATATATAAAAACCGATAAACGGACCATGAAAATTTGACGTTCGTTCCATAAAAAATGCATGAATATTCCATAAGACTCTGAATAAAATCTATTAGGTGCGCAACTAAGTTCCCGCTGTTTAGCAATAGATGGCACCAGTAGTAAGTGCTGGTCGAATGTTGTACATCTCAAGCGTCATAAACCAAGCTCAGACATATGGTAAACAAACCGCTTTGCCAAATCAGTGATTTTGGTTTAGTGTTATATATTTTGGTTGTTTGAAGATGTCTGATTTCGTGCCAAATAATCGTCATTTGCGGGAAATGTTGATTTCCTTCTTTCATTCGAAGAAAACGGCGGCACATCGAGAGCTCCAAAAAGTTTACGGTGATGCTGTTCTGAGTGAAACAACGTGTCTTGATTGGTTTCGTCGCTTCAAAAACGGTGATTTCAGTGTTGATGATCGTCCGCATGAAGGAAGACCAAAAAACTTCGAAGACTCTGAATTGGAGGCATTGCTCGATGAGGATCCGTGTCAAACGCAAGAAGTGCTTGGTTCAGGATTAGGAGTTTCCCGCCAAGCCGTTTCTAACCGATTGCATGCGTTGGGAATGATTCAAAAGCAAGGAACTTGGGTTCCTTACGATTTGAAGCCAAGAGATGTTGAGCGTCGTTTTTTCGTCTGTGAACAACTGCTCCAGCGGCGAAAAAGGAAGAGTTTTCTACATCGCATTGTGACGGGTGACGAAAAATGGATTCATTACAGTAACCCAAAACGGAAACATTCATGGAGACTGCCCGGGCATGCTTCAACATCGTCGCCTAGGCCAAATATTCACGCTGCGAAGGTTATGCTGTGTATTTGGTGGGACCAAGTTGGTGTTATTTATTATGAGCTGTTGAAACCAAATGAAACCATTACCGGGGAACGGTATCGAACTCAATTGATGCGATTGAGCCGAGCACTGCACGAAAAACGGCCACAATACGAGCATAGACACGAAAAAGTGATTCTTCAGCATGACAACGCTCGACCTAACGTTGCGAAACCCGTGAAAACCTACTTGGAAACGCTCAAATGGGAAGTCCTACCCCACCCGCCATATTCTCCTGATATTGTACCGTCCGATTATTACTTGTTCCGTTCGATGGCACATGGTCTCACAGGTCTCACTGGTCAGCAATTCCACTCATATGATGACATCTCAAAATGGCTTGATTCTTGGATAGCATCAAAAGACGAACAGTTCTATCGAAATGGTATTCACGTTCTACCAGAAAGATGGGAAAAAGTCGTAGCTAGTGTTGGGCAATACTTTGAATAATTCGTTTGTAACCTTTGTTTTCAAAATAAAGTTCCTTTTTCACCAAAAAACAGCGAGACCTTAGTTGCGCACCTAATATAAAAAATGGAAATAATCCATAACAATTCCACTGTATAATCCAAACCTTATGTAAAAGTTGTATAAAAAAATAAAATATAAATGATATACCGTTATAGATATAAAAAATGATGTATAAAGCTGTACGAATTACTCATAAACTGATTGAAAATGGTTTATAAATGCTACAATAACTTTTTTTAAACATTAAGAATTGAAGAAGTGATCAAATCTTAAAGATTGTACTCGAAAAAAATTCAACAGACAAAAATGATCACCAAAAATTAATTTTATGTCGGATATTTTTGAAACTCTCAGGAAATAAATAAACACATATTAGCTATGGTTTAACAAACTTGGTCTAGACTAGATGCCCGCACCTTGAACATAACGCTACCCATAAAATCCTGTGCAACACTTGCTTACACACTTTCATACACTCCTTTTTCAAACCCTTATCGTTTTTGAAGACCTTCCCTGTTTTCCGGAGCTTGCCCTTCATATTCGCCAAGAATTTTTCTAGTTTGGGGGATTTGCCAGCTTCGGCACAAAAACAACATCTCCAGGCCGGGAATCTGCTTAGTGTCCGCTGTAATTTACGTCTCGTCGTCCATTACGATGCGTTCCGGCTGCACCAACCACTTGTGATACAGTTTCCTGGCGCAGGATTTGGCCACCGTATTTTGTTTATCGGTTCAATTAGGTGCCTTCCTCTGCTTAAAGACATGAAGTCTGGCCAACTTCTTTGTCTGCTGGATAAACAAGACGGAAGAATTGACTTTCTTGGCAACATCCTGAATCGAATGGTTCAGATAGTGCTTAAAGTAATCCCTCACCTTCCTTGCGTTCACGGGGTCGATCGTCTTCGCTTTTCTTCCACTGCCAGCTCACCGCTGGATCGTCTGCCAAATTTTTCCCCCCCCGCCCCCGGCCATTTTTCTTCCCCACTTTTTCCTGCTTCCCCCTTTGGCTTGCCCGGATTTTCCCCCCCCCCGCCCATATTTTTGTTGTCCAAGCACTTCATGCTTAGAAGCCATCACAATAAACACTTGACAGATTGTGACGAAATAGTGCACATGTAAACATTGCACTCTAAAGACTAGACTCGGAAAAAATGAGACACACAAAAATGATCACCAAAAATTCATTTTAAATCGGATACTTCTCAAATTTCCAGGGATTAAATAACTATATATTCACTATGTTTTGGCATAATTTATTTATTGAATTTCCTCCTCCAAGCTGAATGCTCGTACATTTCTCTTAACACTGCTCATGAGATCTTGGGCGAGGCTTTGTCCATCTTCCTTACACAATTTCTCCCAGTTTTTCTTCAAAGCTTCATCGGTTTTGAATGTTTTTCCGCTTTTCTTCAACTTCTTCTTCATTATCGCCCAAAACTTTTCGATCGGACGAAGTTCTGGTGTATTTGGCGGGTTCGCCTCCTTCGGGACCACATTAACGCCCTTCGCTTCGTACAAATCCATTACAGGCTTGGCGTAATGGGACGAAGCGAGATCCGACCAGAACGGCGTGGGACCACGGTGAGAGCGAAGGAAGGGCAGCAAGTGCTTCTGCAAGCATTCCTCTCGATAAATCTGCCCGTTTATGGTGCCGGTTGTAACGAACGGCTTGCTGTATCATCCGCACTCGCAGATCGCCTGCCACAGCAGGTACTTTTTCGCGAATTTGTTCATCTTTCTCTTCCGGAACTTTTCCGGAACCTCCATGCGGGACGTACCGACAAAAAACTCAAGGCCGGGGATTTGTTTGGTGGTGTTCGCCTTGATATATGTCTCGTCGTCCATGACGAGACAGCCTGCCTTGACCAGCCACTCACGGTACACCTTCCGCGCACAAAATTTGGCCACCGTGTTTTGTTTGTCAGTCCGGTTTGGCACCTTCCTGACCTTAAAAACACGTAGCCCAGCCCGCTCCATGGTCTGCCGAACGAACCACTTCGACGAATTGACCTTTTTGGTCACGTCTCGGGTAGAAAGGTTCGGGTAATTTTTAAAGTACTGCCTTATCTTCCGCGCCTTTTCTGGATATTCCGTTTTCGGTTTTTGGCCGCTTCCAGCGCTCCGCTCGATGGTCTTCGTATCCTGGAACATCTTCACGACGCGGGACACGGTGGAATTGTGGATTTCAAGCCTTTTGCCGATCCATCTGTGCGACTGACCAGGATTATCGATCACCGCGCTCAAGATTTGCTGGCGTAGCTCTTCTTGTTTCGAATGCATCTTGAAAACTACTTGACAGATCGCAACACATAAACATGACACTCTAAACTAGTATTACCCAAAATTTCATTAATTTTTACCCACGCGATAAAAAGTTACACCCAAAACAAAGTGTCGCATTTTTTCCGAGTCCAATCATTACTCTCTATTGTTTTACAATGTTTCTCTATTGGAACTGGACTTTGTTACCTTTGGAAGTTTTCAAATCTTCAGATCTGATAAAATTCACTAAGCGCAAGACGCTGATCAAACTACTTATTTTCTACGCTCACAAGAGCTCTTCTTTGAATTTCTTGACAAACATTGTGCCACAGTTGTGGTCCTAAAAAAAACGGATGAGAAAAACTAGGTTTTCTCAAAAAATGCGAAATATTCATAGACCAACGCAATCCTTCTTTTGTAGTTATCTTTCAACTGGATACCTCAAGAAACTGGCATGTCATTAAATGTGAATTGTAGTTGAGGATCCATTTTCAATCTTTATGGATCAAAATTTGAACTTGAATTTCTCAACACTGGCATATTTATGGATCAAATTTCTAAGTTTAGGCGCACAACATTAATTTGCTATGAACCATGTTTATAGGAAATGGTACATATCTCGATATCGATAGAGATAGAGATAGAGATGTTTTACATTAGAGCTGCTCAGTTTTCTCTGGTTTCCCCTTCGACAGTACCAATGTTCGTTCGGGCAGCTGAATCACCGTCCAAGTGCCAGCGTAGGACTCTAAATCACACTGTGCACTATGGCCCTTCAGAAAGCTAGAGGATTGGCGTCAGGCCTTGCAAGCCAGTCGGAAAACAAGCATCAGGACAAGAACGGGGTGGCATCTATTTTATACAGATGTTGTCTCCATTCTATTCGGTCATTGGTTGCACTTCGCCAACCTCGCAGGCTGCTTGATCCATCTTGCTAATTGTGCGTCTCTTCTTCTTGTACCAAGCAGATCATCATCGAGATTCATTTTAACTGGACTATCGTCTGACAATTTTACGACATGCCCAGCTCACCATATTCGACCGATTTGAGTGGTGTGATGGACGGTTCTCCCAGCAACTGTTGAAATTCGTGGTTCATTCGCCTTTTCCATGTGCACACCACCGTAGATCGTACGCAACAACTTACGTTCAAAGACACCAAAGGCGCGATAATCCTCGTCGAGCAACGTCCACGTTTTGTGGCCGTAGAGGATCACCGGTCTAATTAATGTCTTGTAGATGGTTAACTTTGTAGTTCGACGAACTTTGTTCGATCTTAGCGTGCTTCGGAATCCAAAGTAGGTACGATTTCTAACCATAATGCGTCTTAGTAGCTCTCGGCTGGTGTCATTATTGGCAGTCACCAATGAGTCTAAATACACGAATTTATCAACCGCCTCGATGTTATCACCGTCGATCTGATCTCGTGGTGGGAAGCTAGCATTTACTTCTCGTGAGCCACTTCCCTTAATGTATTTTATGTTATGCATTAATGACAAGTCTATTCCTCCTAGCTTCAGCTTTTATTCTGATGCACGTTTCAGCCATTGTCTGCATTGGCTGATTGTCCTAATTTGGGAATTCAAACCGTAGGTGTCGAAGTAAGGGATTATATGCCTCTTCTATAAGAATCTGATTTCCAAAATCTTATATCTAAAATAATTAGCCAGGAGCTACAATTTCATCATACACCATATTCAGAAGTTTAGCTTCTGAAATAGTAAACTAATCCAATTGATTTGGAATGACTATTTACAGCCCTGGTGAGTACTATCCTATCCATCTTCCATCGTCTATCATCAACAGTAAATTAGTTCGTGGGAAGTTATCAGGCCGGTTTCACCCACGGTCGCTGAACAACGAATCAGATTTTTATTGTATGGCAAATCTTCCAAAAATTTTCAATTCAAAAGTAAATTCACAAAATGTTAATTTATGTGAATCCAGGTTCAAGCCAATTTCAATGAAAGCTTTGCAATATAAACGAAAAATATGACAACTACAAAACTGACCTATGAACGACTGAATTTTAGAGTGGGACTCATATGCGATTACTTTGCTTTATGGAACATTTTGACTTCAACTTATTTCTTGATGAAAGCTAGTAGTTTTATCGAGTGAAACAATACTAGGATAATGGATAATTTGACACATTTGACGAAATTCCTTATGTGACTGATTTATGATTTAAAACAGGTTTATGAGGTTGCGATACAATGGCCACTGTTACAGTAATTATAAAAAAATCCTCGCAACATTTTTTTTTGAAATCTAGGAAAAGTTGTAACTTTTGATGAAATGCAATTTGTTAAACGGACATATGGATTTAATTATAATATACAAATCGTTAATACGTCTAGATTTAATTTCATAAATTGTTTTGCATATTTTAAACATGCATTTCAAAAATGGGTAGTTATCGAAAACATTCTGAAGGTCTTTGAATAAAAGGATGCAGGATTAATATGGATAGCTTAGGGCCCGCTTCGTTTTCGTTGATAATATTTGATTGACTTCTGGAATTAAACAAGCCATTCTAAAACAAAGATTTTTTATTCATTAGTCAACCTTCATGATACAAACTCTGCATATAGCAGCATTGTTGATAATCAACTCCTTCTCATTGCCACCAATTCCTTTCAGCACGTCATCCCGTTGGTTGGCGTCAAAGTGTTGATCACGTACTTACCAGCCAGCCGCTTCGAAAACATTTCAACTTTTACGTGATGTTACACTTCCCGACAGTAGCAGCTGCCGCATGGATGGGGTGAATTACCCTCATCTCGATACTTTAATTAGCAGCCGCGCGGGTATCCTCTGAGTGAAAATCTGGGAAAGCTGTTTGTTGTTCAACCGCAACGTGTTACGAATTTATGACCGTAATCGCCTGCGCTCGATCAACCTCGGACCTGCCTGTAGGTCTCCAGGGGTAAAAATCTCGGTTTGCAGTTGATATGAATGTTCCTACATGGTGCGTACAAATAAAAAAAGCTTAATTCCCACAGGATGCAATCAGTGCAAGATTTATTACAATTTTAACTCTCGGTATTTCAATCACGTCGTCAAAAAGAAACGATTCATAGCTGCTTCCACAAATACACATTTTTGCCGCTTGTTCATTTCACTCCCCGAGAGCAACTCACTTTGCGTGTCAGTGCGGTGGCATTTTCATGTCCCAACTCGGTAGCGATTTATGGCCATTCGGCTCCTCCAGCGGACCACCACGTTGTAGCACTCGTCCTGGTCCAGACTGTCGTTGACGGGTAGTTTGTTCGCCATTGAGCGAAGCTTCTCTTAGGGGGCAGCCTGGCGTCCAGGTTTGGCAAATAAAGTGGTACGTCGTTTAAGAACAATTAGAAAAACACGAATTCCACTCGCCATGACGGGTCCCTTGAGGTGAGAGCGTAGAAAGCTTTAACGGCTCACGAGGGATTTACGGGAAAATTTATCCATTTTCCATTCGGCTGTAGTTGATTGCTGCACACACAACTCAGTTGCCATTTTCAAAGTGTGTTTTGTTGAATAAACTTCCGGCTCTAAAATTTACATCTGCTATTAAAACAGGAACCTCCAAATTGGCCTTTGTAAATACATGAAAGCAAATCAAGAACGATCAGCATTAATTTAAACAACAAAAATCGTTGACAACCGAAACCCTTTTGTTTTCACAGGTCCTGGAAATTCTCCAGCGTTCAAGTACCAAACTTAGCACTCACTGGCGACCCTTATTTTATGTTCTTTTATGCATAACATAAACATACTTTACATTGTCACCATGCACTCTCCCAAGAGTGCATTCTGGCTTTTGTTCTCTTCTGTATTGACAGAATAGACATACAGCAGACGCGATGGAAGTTGCACGTTCCACGCTGATTTAAGTTGTCTCCAGCTGAATCCACGCAAAAGAGGGATGTGTGTGCCACTCGAAGGATGCAATGAGAAAAATTGGTTCTCACACAGATTGGAGTGCCTTATCGGGAGAACATTATCAGCGAAAGTCACGTAACTAATACGTTTTTCGCACAGCGGCAAAAACTGTCTTATTTCAGCTGGTAGGGTGGTTGTATATCGAGAAAGATCCTTACAGTAAATGACATTGTGCTCATAATTTTCAGATCAACCCCACCATCCTCGTACCGATATCGGTAGCCTTACAATAACAAGAACATCTCACATCCTCACTGTACTCACCTAATCGCAGTGGAGTACCGGCATCCAGTGGCTCATGTGTTGGTGGAGGTTGATTCTGTTGCTGTTGTTGAGGATCTAGCAGCTGTGGTGTTGGTTTCCGCTTTCGAGGTCGTCCCTTTTGAGATTGTTGCTGTTGTTGTTGTTGCGGTTGCAATGGCTCATGTCCACCGGGATAAAACTGTGATGAAATTGTTTCTGGTTCACTGGTTGGTGGTTAGCAGAGAAATGGTCGTACAATATGTGTTGGGTTAGCGAGATTCGAAGCATGATAATTGAATAATCAGGAAAGGTTTTGGTTTTGGATTTTTTTTACGGTGAAAGAAAACCAATGTTCCATGTTACACGTCTGGGAGTGGTGGTTTGGATTCTTATCAAATTTTACCTGAGCACATCGGTGTCGTAGTGTTCGCCGCAGAAGATTCGACCATCGCGTATTCCAGCAGTGTCACCACCTCGTAGCACTTGTCCACATATTGCACAGGAGAAGCAGTTCACGTGGAATATTAGGTCCTTGGCCCGCATTACCAGTTCCGAAGCACTTATTCCAGAGCCACAACGAGCGCAACGGCGGGAGGAAAATTGTCTGGTGAGAGATAGCAGAACATTAAATTTTAATTAGTGGCTCATAATAGTAAACTTCTTTGAAAAATAGTTTTAAAACATGAGAGGATATGAATCAATGAACCGTGTATTTAAAACTCATACACGAAAGAAATGTATGAACGGAAATGATGGAAGGGTTCCGCCTCGGCAAAGAATGGAGTTTATGCATTTAACTCAATGAGCTGGCGGTATATAGTTTAAAATGCTGTTGAAAACCATTTAAGTGCAATTTTTTTGACTCATATAACTCATTTTGAATATTTATACCCTGGTTTTACTTTATTCTTTGCTAATTTTTGTTTTTCACTATATTTGTTTTGTATTAAGATTGTGTTGGTTAATGCTGGTCAGGCAATCATCATTCATAATTTAAGTTACTTTGAACAACACACTGTTGTTAATCAATTGTGTGCTCCGTAGATCATATTATAATCGATTTTCATTGTTTGAGAAAGCTTCACTTAATTTGTTTATTTTTATTTTTAAGTCATGCGAACATTAGATCAAAATTAATAATTAAATCAACAATGAACAATTAAATCGTCTTTGATAAACAACACTACGGAGATATTCTAGAAATTTTGTTCACTGGAAATAGAAAACTAATGTAAAAAAAACTGAATTTGCGCTGTTACTACATATTAAACTAAATCTACTTATAACATAACAAATTATCGGCAGTCAGCTTTTTTGGATCCTTAGAATGATCCTGAATAACCTGAATATAGTTCGTGTCTTAATGCGTGGTTTGAGAAAGAATATGTTACTTAGATTTAGAAAATACATGCATAGCTGTATCCAAAATATGCAAAATGACTTGTCTGTCTAGCGATCGATTTGATTGAAAATGGCAGTCTCAGTTTTGAAAAACATAAAACATAATTTAAAAAAGGTGAACTTGTAGTATGTTGTGATTTTTAAGAAAACCGCACGTTTTATTTTCAAAATGAAGTTGAAAGCCATCATTGGAAGGCTCAACATGCCACTATTCATCCATAAGTCATATATTATAAGACAGCAGAATTAAACGTCTGAGTTTCGTTATCATTTCGGAAGATTTGCGTCATGATTCTTAAACTGTTCTAAATCTTTATTTCAAATCTGCTTTTTTTCCCTACATGTTGAACAGCTATTAATTGTTAATAAAATTTATTTCATGTCTGATGGAGCTGCATCACAGTATGAAAATAGAAAGATTTTTTCTAATCTTTGTCATTTAAGAGGTAAGTATGGTATTGAAGTTGAATGGCATTTTTTTTGCAACATTGCATGGAAAAGGACCATGGGATGCTATAGGAGGTACATTGAAACAAATAGCCACCAGAGTAAGTCCAACCAAAGAACGGGAACATCCAATTAAAAATGCTAAGGAACTATACGATTGGGCACAGCAGAGAAAAGAGGTACAATTAACTCAATTGTTCTTTTGTTATAAAACCACTGAAGAACACAACACGTATTAGGAGAGCTTAGTAAGCAATACTTAAATTTGTTAAAAAAAATGTAAAAATTTGTTTCAATTATCAATATGCCCAGAAATATCATTCCTATGTTCCTATTTCTGTGAAAGAACTAGAAGTAAAAAAGTTTTCAAATTATTCTAGTTTTAAGAAAATTGTTAAGATTACTAAGTAGTAAAATATATTTTTATGAATCTACCTAATGGTTTTCTGTTAATCTTGTCTTTTATAAAACGGTTTGCAAACATGTTCCTTTATAACATAGTCACTATTATTTATTTTTAAGATCCCTTTTCAATGAAATTTTGGCTCAAAAGATTATCTTCAAAATAAACAAAAAATTACAAAAAAATGTTTCAGTGTATTTTTATTTTCAACATAGTCCTCACTATTAGCTTCAAACAAGTTCAAAATGCCACATCGATCAGAAAAACTATTCTCGAGTTATAATTTTGATTAAACATACCAGTCGTTCTTCTATAGGCCCTACTCAAAAGTTAGTTGAGATTTAAAATGGTCATACGGATTTTTTTTGCCAAAATTAAAAAAAAAAGATTTTCGAATTCATATGAAACATCGATTCGAGGTCCGACTAAGCTTAAATATACTCAATTAAAGTTCTTCAATGACATATAAACCTAAGAGTAGGTAACGTGTTAGCATAAAAGCAAAATTTAAACATAGATGGAAGCTAAGATAGACCGTGTTATTTTTTTAACATTACGTTTCTGATTGCCTTAATACAATGTCCTAAACGTTTTTTTTTGGAAATTTTTTAATGCGTTCTGAAATATTTTTTGCAAAGAATGGAGAATCACGAATAACATTTCAAAAAGGCCAAAAAACTTTATAACCACTATAACTCTAAACCGATGACACGTAGAAAAACGTTTTTCTGGATATTTTTTGTTGCAAATCAAAAGTTCTTTCAAACACCATAATCAAACGGAAAAATTATGCCAGCTTTAAATATTTTGCGAAAAAGCTTTTTTTTTTCAAATCATTACTGCTGCGATATTTTTTTCTCCCTCATGTTATTTAGGCAAAAGTTAGTTTACACAACATTTTATAATGTGTGTATGTGTGTATAGATACAATCCAACGCCCATCGTGCAAAAACCGGGGAAAAACTACCGACTATCACAAATTTTTGGGAGGGAATCGATTATATTCACTACATCTTACACAAAACACGTAGAGATTATATAATTTCACTGTTCGTTTAGGTTGAGTTACGAATATATTTTCGATGTTATTTTTCGTGAAAAGGACGCAGCAAAAACTAAACACGTCAGTTTCCAAGCACGGCTTGCTGCGATCTTAGTTTACATTACATTTTATAATATTTCAAAAATTTAGATTTTGAAAAAATCGTTAGTGAACATTTATTTCTAAATATATGTTTTAATAAAATAAGTAATTTTTTTTACAGTGTATTAATTATTTTATGAATAGTCCTTTTAATGATCGAACACAAACCGTTGTTGTGTTATAATATTGCTTAGACCAATCAGTCATTTTCATATCCACCCTTCTCAAAAGTTAGTCCAGATAAAAAAAATGGCAATCTTATGATACGAATTAACATGCTTGGTCATAGGAAACGTCTGTGCAAAATTTCGAGCAAATCAAAAGATATAAAAGGAAAAAACCCCAAAAAATCGTTATTTGCGGTGGAACTGCTCTATGGTTTTAAGAAGTATCTATAGTCTTTTCTCGAAATTATAAAACACTGTTAACGGTCATCTTGAATTGAATGAAATTTTTCAAATTATTTTGGTTGCGTCCTTTTGTTTACACATTTCTGTACGTCATAGCATCAATAAAAAAACTTTCTGGTTGACTTTCAAAATGTGTTTTCTTACTCCGGAGCAGAGAAAAAGTATCGTGGCCAAGGAAGAAGGTGTGAAAATATGGAGAACAATGTTCTTTTGAAGATGCAGCGAGGTGTGGTCAGAGATCCGGTCCTGTGAGTCCAGCTATTGACCAGATCATCAGGTATGCCTATAAGCAGAAACCATCGGCTTCCGTTCGAGATGTATCTAAAAAGATAGGGACGTTGACGTCTAACGTCTGGATTTAAGACATACTGGAAGCAGAAGACACCCAAAGGAACTCAAATCAGGCCGTGTCTGTGAATTCGAGAGCCAGGAAACTATATGATACAATTTTGTGAAAAAATTCATGGACGATGAAACGTAAGCGAAATTGGATTGTAAAACCCTTCCCGGACCATAATACTTTACTGGACGCAAGGACAGAGATATCCCCGAAACGGAGAAGGCCAGTTTCACCGAAAAATCTGGCATGAAGGTGATGGTGTGGCAGGCAATATGCAAATGCGGCAAAATATCTAGCCCGTACGTAACATCGGACACAAAGAACACCCAGAAGTACATCAAGGAATGCCTCCAGAAGCGTTGCACAATGGGAAAAAAGTACACGAATCGCGAAAGAATTCGATAATTCTTATGTGAGAATTTCTGGGAAATCGAATTGAATGGGTCTCACTTGCCGCAAAATTAAGTGGACGGAGATATTGGGCTTTTTTTACCCCAATTCCCCCGTATTTTCGAATAATGCCCAGTAATCTATGCTTGAAGGGGTCTGCGCAAGTCAAAATAGGCCTATTATTATGAAGAGTTTTCCTAGAAATTGAATTAAAGTGGTTGCAGCCACCGCACGGGTCGAGTAACGGAGATATTGCTGATTTTACCCCACTTTCCCCATGTTTTCGAATATTGTTCATTAATCTATGGTCGGAGGGGTCTGCGGTAGTCAAAATAGGCCTATTCTTATGTAAAATTTTCCCTAGGAATCGAATGAAGGTAGTGCAGTCACTGCACGGGTCGGAACACGCAACACTTTTTATTATTATGACTGACATTTTGTTTCCGCTATTGCACGCACACTAATGAAACAAATCTGTCAAATTTTCTGTGTTTTTTTATTCAAAATGTTTTCAAACCAGGAAGTTACGGAAATTTATTTGAAAAGCTAGAAGAAAAAGCATGTGTTGGATTTTGTTCGGCATAATCTTAAAGTGGAAGAAGATGTTGTTGAAAGGAGTGTGGACACTTGGATACACACATTCCAAAATTATTGGAGGAATGCTCGAAGTAAGAATAGATTCTTCGAACGAAAGGCGGATTGGCTCCTTTTGCCGTTCCAGGTAATTGAAGTGTTTTTAAAATTCTTTGCCGTACTACTGCCAATTAAATAAACAATAAACATATTCCAAAACAAATTGTTATTATTGCTGTTAATATGTATCTGCAACCAACGCCTTAGGTATCATCACTCCCAACTCAATCTAATTCTCATGAAACTCGTGCATTACGGACATCACCGTTATCCCAAAATCGTGGCAGAAAGTCACTGTCATTCCAACAGTTGGCTGAACACACTAAAGAAGCAAAGGAGAAGAAGCGTGGGCAAGCAAGGTACTAAGAGCGTCAAAACTGGAGCAAGATCCGAAAAGGCCTTCATCGGAATCATCTTTGATGATGAAAACAAGATTGGGATTAACAAAGAGCAAATATACCGGAATGATCACATTCATGCGGAAGGAACTGAAACAGAAGGCATTTGTTCCATGGGCAGATATGATAGCTCACCGTAATAGCATTCTTCCGAAATTGACAGAACCCAATCATGACGAAGGATATTTGTCTTCGAATGTTTTGGTTCGGGAAATGATTTCGAACGATGTTATGCGGATTATGGAGTTGGAGGACGTACGGGAAAATCTCAATGAAATATCTCTAAGTGGGATCATTGATTGTGTCATGCATGTGGCTGCTGGGCCTGACTTTGCAACTGGCTTTAGCCACTATAACCAGGCTAAGTTTCTAGGGAAAGATGATTCCTTATTGACGGAGCATTTTATGTCCTTGAAACTGGTATCGGAAAGTGGTCATGAAATCTACGTAAATCCAAATCCCCAATCCGACATGTTTTGTCGCGTTCGGTCTATGCACTGGAGAAAGGAAACGGATGAAATCACATTAAAGCTTTCGACCAGTTTTTTAAGGAGGTGGATGAACTGAATGCCTCACCCATCATCTTCGACGCTGGAAACGTGACTTTGCGAGTGAAGATCAGAGCAGTCTATTCGATGATAGATGGCAAGGCGGCAAACGCCATTCTAGGAAACCGAAACACTAAAGCATGTCCACTATGTCTGAAAGATGATGAACGAATTAGACCATCCTTCTTTCATTCAAGATTGAACTTGGTAGAAGGCCTCATACAAAATTCTGCTAAGAAAGCTGTTCCTAACCATCCAGCTATGTCCCACCCAGAAGTTAAGAAGGAAGCACGCCGAATTGCAGATGAGCTTGAAGCTCACTTCAAACTGAACGTTAATCGCCCCAAAGTTGGAGGCTGCGGAAGCTCTAATAATGGCAACATGGCGAGGAGGCTACTTGCGCAACCTCATAAGTTTGCTGAAATTCTTGGGGTTGACGTGGATTTGATAAGTAACATTCGGCTCATCAGCAGTCTGGCATTTTAATCTGAAAAGCTGGACAACAATAAAATCAAACAGTTGTACACATGTTTTGATATTTCGAGCCATTTACAATGAACTTCATCGACGAGCAGGCTGGAGAAACAAGTTACAAGTGACACAAGTTCTCCCGATTGCACTTTGCACGGAAAACTTCTGCGGAGGATAACCTTACTGATATGATGAGAGAAGCTTTGACTTGGTTTGATCCCAAGATGGCGTATCTATCGGTTAAATCAAGCGGCAAAAAATCATTCTGGAAGCATGACCCAGAGTTCGAAGCGCAGATGCTACAGTTCTGTGTTTCTGACGAACAGGAACACGAAAACATTTCCCAATCTAGCGAAAACGATGACGAATATAGTGAAGATGAGCGACAACTTTGAGTGAAGATGAATTATCTGATGGTAATGGATAATATACTTTTTTGTGGTGGTCCGAAAGGGCCCAGTTAACTTGTTTTATTCCAAAGACATCTGAAAAGCGTATGGCTAAATGGGCAATATTCTAAAAATTTGGGGAAGTGGGGTAAAATCAGCATTATTTCCGTTTTCCGTCTCGTGCAGTGGCTACAACTACCTCCATTCGATTTCTAGGGAAATTCTACATAAGAATAGGCCTATTTTAACTACCGCAGACCTCTCCGAGCATAGATTTATCAGCAATATTCAAAAATACAGGGAATTGGAGCAAAATAAGCCCAATATCTCTGTTTCCCGACTAGTGTGGTGACCGCAATCACTTTCATTCGATTTCTAGGAAAACTTTACATGAGAATAGGCCTATTTTGACTACCGCAGACCCCTCCGAGCATAGATTAATCCGCAATATTCGAAAATACGGAGAATTGGGGCAAAATAAGCCCAACATCTCTGTTTTCCGACTCGTGCTGTGACTTCAACCACCTCAATTTGATTCTTAGGGAAATTCTTCATAATATTAGGCTTATTTTGACAACCGCAGACCCTTTCGAGCATAGATTTATCAGCAATATTCTAAAATACGGGGAATTGGGGTAAAATAAGCCCAATATCTCCGTTACCCGACCCGTGCGGTGGCTGCAACTACCTTCATTCGATTTCTAGGGAAGTTCTACATAAGAATAGGCCTATGTTGACTATCTCTATTTCACGACTCATGCGGTGGCTGCAACCACCTTCAGAATAGGCTTACTTTGACTACCGCAGACCCCTCCGACCATAGATTAATAAACTATATTCGAAAAATGGGGGAAGTGGGGGTAAAATAAGCAATATCTCTGTTACGCGACCCATGCGGTGGCTGCAACTACTTTCATTCAATTTTTAGGAAAATTTGTCATAAGAATAGGCCTATTTTGACTACCGCAGACCCCACGAAGCACAGATTACTGGGCATTATTCGAAAATACGGGGGAAGTGGGGTAAAATAAGCCCAATATCTCCGTCCACTGAATTTTGCGGCAAGTGGGAACCCTTTCATTTGATTTCCCAGAAATTCTCACATAAAAAATGCTATTGTTCACTAACCTTGTGCTACTTTGAGCTGAATTATCGAATTCTTTCGCGATTCATGTATTTGTTTTTTAAGAAAATATCATATACGATAAATTCTACTCAAAATACCTTTTTCCTTCATCAAAAAATATAATAATTCAAAAACTAACATTGTTTATAATCATTGTTTTCCTATTTCACAGGCATAAAGAATCTTATATAGGTCTAGTAGTAAACAAATATTATAGACAAATTCAATTTGTTTGGTGTGGATTTATTATGTTTCCGTTATTGGCATTATGCATAATTATATGAAATTTATTTCGACTTTTTGTTAGCCTTGCTTTTTTGTTAGGCTTACTTTTTCTTTTCTTTTTAAAAGAAAATTGATCACCTGGCACAATTTTCTTTTATTATATCTAAACATGTTTTGATCCGACAATCAATAACAGACCTTAGATATTTTCGACATTTCAGAGTTACTATCATCGAACATCGTATGAACTGAAGAGGCAAATAACTTCATTTTGTTTTTATGTGTATACTATTTAGTATTTCAGTATTTCATTATAACATATTCTAATCTCTAGCTAGAAGGTAAGATGATTTCACAATCAAAGTCAGAAAATCGTATTCATTTCTCTGAATTTTTCATATATTTATAAAACACCATATTTTGGGATGAAAGGAGGGACCATCAAAGCACTCAATTGAAGCTATTTTGATTAGAAGAGTGGGACTGCCAACTTCATGATGTTAACATTTCGTGTATAAAGGGTGGGCTCTTCTCCCCATCTAGTGCGACTTTTTACTAGGTGACGGCTCGGTTTTCGTGCGGTTTCTGCGAATTTGTCGCTGGAACGAGATTCTCTCTACACCGCTGTAACTTTGGGTTTCGCGTTACTGTATCTGCTTACGGGCCCACAATAAGTTTATGGCCTTTCATACAGGATACCCTTCAACATGATGAAACATTTACCACAGTATAACCTTGATCAAATGTTTTAATTAAAGGTAAAGCAGTTCATGCTGTAGGCAGTTGCCTTGGTACATTAAATGGTATATCACATCATCATCATCATCATCACATCACCCATACCTTCCTTTTATATACAACTTCAAAAGTAAAACTAGACTACTTGGTATGTTGCTTGAAAAAAAAAAACATTATTTTCTGTGAGGAGAGTGTATTCCATTCCACTATGCGACTAAATTTTTAATTATTGTAAAAAAAACCACAAAGTCTTCTACCCAAAAATCACACATGGAGTTCACAGTAGAACAAAAAAGTTTGAAAAAGTAATAAATATCCAAGCATTGAAATGTAATCCGCTTGAAGATAATAGGATTTATATACATTCTGCATTTTTGTTAGATTATTGCTTCCCAACAAGAAATTTTTGACACCTCTGTGCATTAAAGCATTTTGAGGGCTTTATACTACTGATATACCTGAACTTAACAATCTTTAAAATATTCAACACCTGTTACTCAAAATATGCCAATTTTAGGAACATATTATGTAATGCATAGTTTTAAGTGAACACTGTAGCTAGCTGCGTTTTCAATTGCTCTACCTGCAACCAACAGTAGATAAATCCGGCATCCTTCTGTGTGCCTGATAAACTTTAGATCATTCCACAGTGCGTGACCGTAGCTATAGCTAACAAACTCAGACCCAATCACGAATACCGTCGCATCATCATCGCACCGTGGAATGCATTTAACCAACTGCTTTGGGATTACCATAAAATTGCACACAATTCATCTAGAAATTCTTGGAACGCAGTTCAAAGCCCATTGTCTTCGACAGTGCATATGAACCTTAAACGATGATGGCCATTTAAATCATACCCCAAGTGCACGCATTCGATCGCACATGGTCGCTGGTGTTCGGCAGTTACCCCGTTACTCTTACACGCGATCTTCGAGAACAAGTTTACGGTGGTCATCCCAGACACAGCATCAGCATCGCTCCACTATGCTTCGACGACGGAGCGGCGGCGGTGCTACTACGCATGAAAATTGTTGCCATTTTGAAAATTTCGTGTACGTGCACCAATGCGCGCGATTCTTTGCCTACGTTGTGAGCGGTTCCATTGGCGAGAAGGCATTTAACATTGTTTTCACCATCTATCCGGACTCGTCGTTCGTCGTCGGATGGTCGGTCGGTTCGATTTTCTCTCCATATGAGGGTTGGGATGCTGCGAAATGCGGGGGAAAGCAACCATTTCTTTCTTCCTGCTGGTCGGAGGAACAGCTAAA
This sequence comes from Aedes koreicus, assembly GCA_024533555.2. Lineage (NCBI taxonomy): Eukaryota > Metazoa > Arthropoda > Insecta > Diptera > Culicidae > Aedes > Aedes koreicus. The sequence continues at coordinate 8,668 of JAHHFK020000855.1, read as the reverse complement.
TACAATCGATTTGTTGATGTGCGAATGCGCAGTAAAAGAGATTCGATACACGAGCAAAAAGTTAAAACATCTTCGATGCTGTATAAATTTGGAAAACAATAAAATAAAATTGTTTAAAAATTCATGGGAAGAATACAAAGTACCTACCGTCGCTAGCGGTTCTTGTTTGGGGTATTTGGGTAAGGAATGGAACCAGTTCTGCGATCGCCATTGGCGTACCTGGGAACAGGTTGGCAGGAATATTTGCTGAAAAATTATCGGATTTGCCCAATAAATTCAATATTTTCCATTAGTTTCCAAATTTATAGAATTCTTTCTTTAAACGATTTCATAATTCAAAATCAATCCATAAGTATAATCCTATGTACGCTATTGCTTGATTTTTACCCTGCCTAAGGAAGGTCATCATAAGGAATTGGACCTCGAACCTTTCAATTGCACAACATTTATCTACACAAAATCCCGATGATTCGGCAGTCGGACCAACGACGACGTTGACGATGCTACCGTAAAGCGGAAACCTTCATTCGCCATGTGTACATGTATGAATGTCTCCCACCCGAGACCCCATTCAGTTGATACGATTTCGATTCGCTGTTGAAATTCAATTCAATGCAAAATGTGATTCTTTACACCGTACACTTTCCACGAATTGTCAACTCTTGAGACTCACGTTGTCTCCCCTAGCCCCCACGACCAACGGTCCCTCAACAGAAGTCTCTTTGCTGTTAAGCTCGAAACAAAAAAAGAGGAGCCATATCTCCTTTTGTGGGATGACACAAAAGCGTTTATATTCGAATACGTTGCCGTATGGTTGGCGTTCCCTTGGGGGCAGAAGGTATCGTTTGGCGGTACAAAGGCAGCATAAAGCAGGACGGGTTAGGAGGGTCTAGCGGAAAGATTCATCTCTCCGAGGCTGTTGAAAACAAAACGTTTTCATCGCGCACTCGTGCTGGTAACGACTCTTACACTCGGGACACGTTCGCTTCCGTTCGCTGGTAGTTATTGCCTGCTGGGACAGTGGTGCCAACTTTCAGGCACATAGTGACGTGCATATAATTTGGATGACTGAAGTGATGCAAAACGTGATTTTTATGTAACAGTCGACATTCTGATGAATGCTGCTCCACAATTCACAATGCTGTAAAATATTCTGAATGCGTCATATATTGCAGACCTTTACCACAGAACGGAAGTATATCTTGAACGACAAATACTGATGAATGTTGAGTGCTCTTAGTCGCGACATCTTGCGGTTGAAGTCACACATTTTACACGGAAAATAATTTAATTTGTTCCAAGCTTAGACAAAATTTTTAGACCTGCTAGTATAAAGTAGCAAGGTACTTACATGAAGGTTTGTTCCTCGTGGAACGAATATGTAAATATAAATAAATAGATGTTTTTTTTATTTGATCTAAATTAGAGTTCTCTGACTTTTCTATTGTGTGAATAAGAAATACGATGTGTACGTACATCGATTTTTTCATACTATATGTATCACACCCCATCACCTCACGCTTGGCATTTGGAGAGGTCTATGCTTAGATTATAATACTTCTTTTGAATTAACAAACCCCTGTTTTATTCCATCACTTTGACAGCTGATTTCATGGTTGAAAATAATAAGCCATTTGATTTAACACGTATAGCCTGCCACGTTTGTAATAGTGACAACTTGCGGTGTGAAATCAATCAAAAGCATTTGTAACGAGAGAGCAAAAAACACAACCGCACAATCGAACTTGAATATCCCAAAAAAATCATTTTGGTTCGAATCGTGTGCTTTATACTGCCGTTGATAGTATTGCCTACAAAGAAGAGAGGCACGTGAATGCAGCACGAAGCAAATTTCATAAAAGGGGACGGGCTTGACTACAGCCAGCTAAAAACAGCATTTGCCGATACCGATTGGAATACCATTTTGCGGATCGGAACAATTGACGATTCACTGTCAGCCTTTTATGACAAACTTTACGAAGTCTGCAATGTTTTTGTGCCTCGAAAAAGACAATCATTTAAATCAATGTTTAACCAACCGTGGTGGACCTCCGAGCTACGCCATCTCAGAAACATGCTAAGGAAAGCACGACATCGCTTCTTTCTCACAAAGTCCGAGAGTGACCGAATCATCCTACGTAATGCTGAATCATCGTACAAGTCAATAATGCTAACAACATACGAGAATTACGTATCGAGAATCCAGGCCAGTGTCAAACAGAACCCATCGCGTTTCTGGGATTTTGTGAAGAAACAGAAATCATCTTCCCGAATTCCTTGCAACGTCAGCTACAACGATGCTCATGCTAGCTCAAATTCAGAAGCCGCTAATCTCTTCGCTATATTCTTCGAGAGTGTGTTCAGCAAAGTGTCGCCTGTACAACGTCAAGACTGCTTCACACATATTCCCTCGCATTCCATCAACCTTCCTATCATCCAATTTTCCCCAAACGAAATCTCGCAAGCCATCGAAGACCTCGACGCTAAAAAAGGACCCGGGACAGACGGCATTCCACCAGTGTTTCTGAAAAACTGCTCGACGGAACTATCAGCACCTGTTGCAAGTTTGTTCAACCGATCGCTACGCGAAGGAACATTTCCGGCGGTTTGGAAAACTGCCTCTATCGTTCCCATTCACAAGTCTGGCAACGTCAATCAAGTTTCAAATTATCGTGGTGTTTCTATACTATGCTGCTTAAGCAAAGTATTTGAGAAACTGATGCACAAGGTGCTGTATACTGTTGCATCACCCTTAATTTCCGATAGCCAGCATGGATTCATGAAACATCGCTCAACTACAACAAATTTGATGTGCTACATTACCACGCTGTCACGGGAAATAGAAAATAGAAAGCAAATTGACGCGGTGTATGTTGATTTTGCAAAAGCATTCGACACCGTGCCGCACAGCCTAGTCGTCGATAAACTAAAGCACATTGGCTTTCCGAATTGGATAACGCAGTGGATATTTTCGTATCTATCTGACCGAACCTCGTATGTAACGGTTAACTCAGCACGATCCAGTTTATTCTGCATGACTTCCGGTGTACCTCAGGGCAGTGTCCTTGGTCCACTGATATTCAACATTTTTGTGAACGATCTGTGTCTGCTTCTCTCCTCGTTTAAGCTCTCGTTTGCCGACGACCTGAAATTTTTTCGCGCTATACTGTCCCCGGGTGATTGCGCCATTCTACAGACGGACATCAACACCATATTGATTTGGTGTGGCGATAATGGCATGCGCGTCAACAGCAACAAATGCAAAATCATATCCTTTACCCGCTCTAGTAATCCCGTGCATCACCAGTACAGTATGGACATTGAAACACTGGAGCGTGTTTCTTCTATCTGCGATCTGGGCGTAACCATCGATGAGAAGCTTAGGTTCAATGAACATGTTGGGATCACGACTTCCAAAGCATTTTCTGTTCTTGGGTTCATTCGTCGACATGCTTCCGAATTCACTGACGTACATGCTTTGAAAACACTGTACTGCAATATGCTTCCCCGGTTTGGTCTCCGTACTACGTAGCGCAGATTCTTTCAATTGAACGGGTACAGAAAAAGTTCGTAAGATTTTCATTGCGGCTACTTCACTGGAACGATCCAAACAATCTCCCTCCGTATCCCGAGCGATGCCAATTGATAGGCCTGGAATTGCTGTCTGCCAGACGCGTGAAAATGCAGCGTTTATTTATATTCGACGTCATTAACGGTGTCATCGACTGCCCTGCGCTTATTGAGCAGGTACCGCTGAACATTCCTCCACGACGCTTTCGAAACTCCAACTTGCTTGCTGTTCCGTATCACCGAACCAATTACGGTTACAACAACCCTCTTGACGCTTGTATTCGGTCATTCAATGACATTTCTGACGAGTTTGATTTTAACATGTCCAGAAGTATTTTTAAAAACCGAATTATACGAATTGTTTAGTTACATAAGTTAAGTTAGAATAAGTACAGTCTGTACGATCTCGTTGTCGAAGACGGTGATAATAAATAAATAAATAAATAAATTAAGTCTGACTTGACTGAACAGAATGTCAAACAAGAGGTATTAGCGTTCAAAAACCTTTCCCTTTTGCGTAGCGCTCTCATTTTTCAAAATCTTGAAATGATACCCGATATAGAAAAGAGAAACGTAGTCCTACGTTAAAAAATAGTATTCATACACCCCTCTATGAGACTTTGTATGGTAGTTAACTGTTACTTTATCTTTTTAGTGTCATTTAATAAACTTATTTTATTTGATTTGAAAATTGTGATAAATCGTGTATGTGATCGCTAAAAATGATTTTATGATCACTAAATAAATCCAATTTAACAGAATATTAAAACTGACATTTATTTATTGAATCAACAACCCAATTTTTGAAACCGACCTATGCATTTCAGCATTAGCCTTAATTTAAAAATTGTAGCTCGGAAAAATTACGTTCCATATAAAAACTGTTTAACAGCAAGTTGTAGTGAATAATGAACCTAATTGAAAAAAAATTAACGGTTAATTTTTAACCGAGGAAACACTTTTTTTTTTGTGCAAACAATTTGATAACACTAAATTTTAAGTAACTCAAACCCTCTTTTATTCTCTTAATTTTTTGTGAATAAACTTGAAGATATTAGAAGAATTGTCGGCATTGGCATGTCTTATCGTTTGTCTTAACCTATTATCGGTAGGGGAGTAAATGAAACCGTGAAGTTTTTTTTCGCGAAGCGGGTATCTGGAACATGAAGTACCTTTACGCAAAATCTCAGAACTTAAGAACTTTAGTACCCGCATGACGATAAGACATGCAGAAGCCTACATAAATTTAAAAAAAAAATACAGTTGGGTTGTCTCTAGCCTTGGCATGGATTATTTAAAACTATCGGAAAACTGCAATACCTCTTTTAATTTGTTCGAACCTTTCAGCGGAATCTCCTCATTAAAATCTTTGAAGTGGGTTAAGTTATATCTTTTTAATTAAGTATAATTAAAAAATAAATTAATATAACTGCTTATTCTCTGAAGTAAATGTGTGTTTCGTTTACTATTTGCAATCCTTCCCAGTTCCTAGTAACAGAGGTGTCTGAGTACTAAGTTATCTCGGTGATTGGAAATGTAAATCTCACAGAAAACTTATGGAGACACTGTCAAATACACACAAACGCAAACGCAACGTATCTATTATGGGCGGGCCTTCAAAATGAGAGGTATGTTCTTGGATATTAAAACCAACTGTTTGGCAAAGGTAATGGTTTTGTTCAAAATGGGTTTGAAATTCAAATTTGACTCTTAATTTCTTGATCAGCAACTGGTATATTGAACTTGTGTGGATGCATTTCATATGGTCGTAGCTTAAATGATCTACAAATGTTTCATATAACGTTTAAGGGAATTCTGCCGACGAAAAGAAAGGTTGAAAAATTAATTTAAAAGGGCAGACAAAAATTCAAGCTAAAACAAAGTATAGCAAAATATAAGATTAAAATGAAGATACATATAAACTCTAGCAGCTTTTGCTATTTTGCGAATCGCGGTTCGGTACAGCAAGAGATTGAGATATATTGGCATTAATTCACCGTTCTCTATATTGCACACGAATTGCTTTCCCAACTGCTATTGTAGTGACGTCATCTGCGTTTTTGTTATACCTTATGAGTGTGATTTAGAACCCTTGATTTTTGTTGTTATGACATTTCTCGACGTATTTTTTCGAGACTCAAGCACGGAAAAACAAAAAATAATGCGGGGGGAAACCTGTGTTATTTCGAATTAATTTAGCACATTAGCATCCAACAATGTTTCTTTTTTTGGATTGGCTAAGAGATACGTGAATTATAAATGTATTAAGAATAATTCATTACAGAATTCGTACTTCTAGGGGCGTTCAAAACAGCCAGAATTGGTTGTAGTTTATTGGTTCGAGTGTTCACGATAGCAACCGTATATTCGTGTGCTCCGAACATTTTATTCCATCAGATTGTGAAAATGTTTCCAATAATTCAAAGGTGTTAGTAGTAATTGTATTTTTTTGATAAGATTATCACAGAATAAGATGGAAAAATCACAAAATGAAGTGTTGTTGTTTTTTCTTTCAGTAACCAGAGCATACTGTGATGATCATATGGCAGCAAATATACCACTTATACCAGTTGATATGAAGTTTCTTCAACACTATAAAAATAGAATGAGTGGAAACAAATAAAATCGAGATACTTTTTAAACAACTAAATTTTTCACTTTTCGTGTCATTGAATCGTTCTAAGTTGCCCTTCCGTTCCGTGAGAATAGCAAAGAAAATTTAAGCAAACAATAAGCCGAAATAAATTTCATATGATTATGATTACTGCCCAAAAACTGAAACTTAATAAATCCATAAAAAATGAAAAAAAAAACAGTAAAAGAAAAAGGAAATTCGAATTCTCCAATAACTCTTGTTTCCTACTGGGCCCTTAAATAATTCTTTATATCTGTGAAATAGAAAATGAAGGATCATAAACAATTTTAGTAACGTTTATTTATCAATTCCTCCTCAGGTTTTGCGACAAAACTGTTGGTTTAGATCTTACGCTTCAGGTTGGCCCAGACATTTTCGATGGGACGCAGCTGGAGGACGTTGGGCGGGTTCACCGACTTGGGTACCACATCGATATTCAGCCGCTCCATCTCCTCCAACGATCGCTTCGAGTAGTGGGCTGACGCCATTTTTAGAAAAAAAAAAACTAATCTGGTAGAAAAAATATTACAATACATTTTAATAAATTACGTCTTAGCGTCTGTATTCAGCACACTTAATAGTAAAACTTCACAGTACATGTATCTGTAAAAATGAAAATAATATGTGTTTGATTTATGTTGTCCAGTACTGTACAAAAGCATTTTTTTGACAGTATATGTGATATTGCATACTAAACTTGCTTCTTAAAATGGACCATTCAAGTTTGTTGCCGAATACAACGAAAATAGGTAGTAAGATTCACAAGTATCATATTTTCTGAAATAGAACCTTATTGCAATTATTTTGAATTTAGTCAAAACACTAGTGTTAATCATATAAGGCCATTGTAGAATATAAAGGAAGCGTTAAAAAAATAGATGTCTCTAAAGGTTCTGGTTCCAATGTGATACCATCCATATTTAAGAAGAAACTAGGCTTTGGAACCTACTATTCCCTTGTTTTGGCTTTTCAAGGTGCACAGTTTAAAATAAACATGTAATTTTATGCGTTATCTAATGCATATATAAAGCCCTCAACATACAGAAAATAGTTACAATTTCAATGTGAAGTATTTGAACGAAAAAAAAAGTTATTCTACAGCAAAACCATAGGCCCGAGTTAGGAAACCTATTTTTTTCTATGTTCCTTTCTATGGCCTATTATACTCATAAGATTTGATTTTTATTTTTGCTTTTGGTAGAAAAATTTAATGTGGATGCATCTATTTGCTGTTATTTACAATTCAAAAGAGCTATCGTGACCAAATCGAAAAAATAGAATCTATTTCATGTGAATTCTTAAGTTTTGATTATTGAATTGTTGTTAGATCATAAGTGGAAATCATTTGAGTGTTTTAAAGTTTTTTTTGTAAATCTAATCTGTAAAATTTTATGTTAATTAATGAAACTATTGTAAAGGATAAAATAAAAACAAAGAAAAACTTCACAAACACTGTTTTGATAAAAAAAAATTAGGAGATGAGACGAACTTACATCCACGGAAAGACCCAATATAGCGCCCATAGACCGATGTTATATCCATATCCTTCGTGAACATTTATGTTTATAAAGAAAGTTTTTCAACATTGTGGGGTGCATACTAACAAGGGCTGCAAAATGGTGAGTAGACATCTGGGATGGAGCGTGCGTCCCCGCAACATAGCTATGGTCCTCACAAGTTCCTACCTCATGCTTCCATGGGTCAAGAGATGACAAAGACCGCCAGCTAAGCGTTGCGTACTTAGCTGGTAGTGCAGCCTCGGCACTGTTGTCCTTCTGACTTCAGCTAGATTGAGGAGGTGCGTGCAGAGCGTCTGTCCACCAAGCAGGTGCGGCTCAAACAGCGTCTGTCATGGCATCCAGCGGTTGAGTAAGAAACGCTGTATTGCGTCAACTATACATTAGGTGCGTGACCCCGGTAAAGAAGCATGCTGAAATCTTACCCTACCAAGAAAAATGGAAGTATTCTTTATACAGTATATAATTTCAGATCATCCATGGAATTCCCAAGTATTGTATAATAATTTTGAATTGTTTTCTTCCCCCGTGGCTATGATAATGCAAGTCCGTCTACAATTGCAGCAGGATCAGTAGACATGCAGACATTACAAATATAATAATTATTATCATTCTATATTATAACATCCCTTCATAATATTTGGCCCGCCTAACTCACGTTATGTATTTGAAAAGATAAGATGTTTTTTTTTATTTTTTTTTAAGAGAGATTTTTATACGACAAAATGTACAAAAAAAAATCTTCTTCAAAAATAATTAATTCAAAAACTAACATTGTTTATCATCCTACTTTTTCTATTTTACAGACATAAAGAATCATATATGGGCCCAGTAGGAAAAAAGAGTTATCGAAGAATTTCCTGTCATTTATTTTTAATTTATTTTGTTTTGGATTTATTGAGTTTCCGTTTTTGGGCAGTAATCATACTCCGATGAAATTGATTTC